>LPNX010274908.1:3692-31599 GCA_001517045.1 Pseudotsuga menziesii | reverse complement strand
GCACCCATCCTAGTATTTCCGGACTGGACTAAGCCTTTCCATGTACATGTGGATGCATCCGGCATCGCATTAGGAGTCATCTTGACCCAGCCAGGAGAAGGAGATCTTGACCATCCTACCGCTTACTCCAGCAGAAAGCTATCAACAGCGGAAAAGAACTACACCACAACAGAAAGGGAGGGCTTAGCTATGGTATATGCGTTGCAGAAGTTCAGGCACTATCTATTGGGTGCCTCATTTAAAATGTTTACTGATCATTCCACATTGAAGTACCTAGTCAATAAACCAGTGTTAGGGGGAAGAATCTGCAGATGGTTACTCCTCTTCCAGGAGTATGATTTTGAAATCATTGTGAAACCAGGCAGACTGAATGCAGGACTGGATCATCTATCGCGGTTAGAATCAGGAGAAGAGCCCAGTAACCTAGAAGACAATCTGCCAGATGCACCATTGTTTTCCATACAGATTGCAGATGAGTACTATGCTGACATCATTCAATTCCTCACCACGGGAGTAGCACCTGATGACTTTACTAAGCAGCAAAAGAAGCAGTTGGTTGTTAAGGCAGTAGAATTCACCCTCATTGCAGGATGCCTATACAAGTTAGGTCCGGATGAAGTTCTGCGCAGATGCATGATGCCACACGAGAAAGACACATTATCAAAGAGGCTCATTCAGGAACTGCAGGAGGACATTTCGCAGGAAAACCGACTGCGCAGAAAATCTTAGACGCAGGCTTGTGGTGGCCTACACTACACAAAGACACGAAGGACTTCTGCAGATGCTGCGATATCTGCCAAAGGGTAGGAAAACCCTCGCGATGCGATGAAATGCCGTTGCGACCGCAGGTCACGCTGCGCGCATTTGACAAATGGGCTATCGATTTTGTGGGTCCAATCAACCCACCCGGGAAGTGCACTGGTGCGAGATACATCATCACTAGAACAGAATACCTCACCAGATGGGCGGAGGCCAAGGCAGTAAGAAATTGTGATGCTGCTACAGCTGCGCAGTTCCTTTTTGAAAACATCATCAGCAGGTTTGGATGCCCAGTAATTTAGATGAGTGACCAAGGTACACATTTATTGAACAGTACTATTGAGGCATTAACAGAATAATTCCAGATCCAGCATCATAAGAGCACTCCCTACCACCCGCAGGCTAATGGTACAGTGGAGGCCTTCAATAAGATTTTAGAAAATGCTCTCACTAAGATCTGTAATAGCCAGAGGAATGATTGGGACCTCAGAGTTAACGCTGTCTTATGGGAATACAGAACCACATGCAAGAAACTTACGGGACACACACCTTTCAGCTTAGTATATGGACAAGAGGCTATTATTCCTATGGAGTATATTCTTCCCAGCTTAAGAATCGCTCATATTACCAAGATGACTGATACAGACACAGTCGAAGCAAGGCTAGCACAGCTGCTCGCCTTAGAAGAAGACAGGTTCATCGCCGGATTCCATCAGAAAGTGCAGAAGGCCCGAGAAAAAGCTTGGCATGACAGGCACATTAAGAATAAGACTTTCCAGATCGGAGACCTGGTGCTCCTCTATGACAGCAAATTATTCAAGTTCCCAGGGAATTTTAAGACGCATTGGCTAGGGCCATATCAGATACAAGAAGTCACAGAAGGAGGTGTTATTCAGCTCAGCCAGCTGAACATGGAGCTTTTGCCCACATGGATCAATGGCAGTAGGCTGAAGCTCTATAGTTATAGCCACCTCACCTCTCAGCCCTAGCTTAAACCAGTCGCGCTGTGCAGATGTCCAGTGTAGTTGAAAGGAGGCATCGCACCGGGAATGAGTCTACACCAAAAAATAAATAAAAATAAAAATAAAATTTAACACTATTTGTTTGCGCAGGTGATACGGAGTTGCATCGTAGTAGTAAGACGTTTCCACCTGCCACGTACCCAGTTTGCAACCGACAGTGGGCTAGTCAAGTCACTATCTGACAGGTAGTTAATGAAGAAATGACCGGTATCCCCTACCGTAGATTTGGTAGCAGTTTAATAAATTTTTTCCAGATTTGGTAAATCCCCGACGACACCGGTGCCGAGATATGCATGCTTGGAGGGACACATGAGCAGATCTCAGCAATTATGACAGATCAGAATGATGGGTAGGGTCTTGTCCAGGCAATTATGATGACCAATGGGTGTGACCCGGGATAACCGTTGTGTCCGGTAGTATTCCTTCGGCATAAAAGCAGACATCCTTCAGGAAGGAAGGGTATAGTTGCCAAATCTTGAGAGCCATGCAAGCCAGTGCTAAGTGTCCCCTGAGCAGAGCCAATTAAGTTGCAGAGTACAGTGACTTCCAGAGTTCGAAGCCACTGCACACCCAGAGTATTGAGCCAAGCGGATTCTGACTAAAAGCGAACCTCTAGAAGGCATGTTGAGACGTTTTGACCCTGGTCCTGGTGACCGTAGATCCACCACGACGATGGCACCCAGGGTTGTGAAATTAAGTACAGCACAAGCTAGACAGTCGCTAAGGATGAAGAGTCAAGCGCCAGAAGTAGAAGTTGTCACTAAAGTCTCTGCTAAGGAGAAGAAGAATGCCGAGCCGACCATTGAAGATAAGAAAGCAGAGCAGAAGACTGATGAGAAGAAATCTCCCGCTAGAAGGAAGGTAAAAATGAGAAAAAGAAAGCAATGGGAGAAGGTCACTGACCTATCTGATAAACTAAGAAAAGCACGAAACATGGCGAAGGTACTGAAACAGAAACCTGAGGGTCAGCAGCAGCATGTGGACCTGGACCACTTTGAAGAGAAGAGAAGTGGAAGAAGACTGCAAACCCAGTGGAGGGGAGACTTCCAGAACGAGGACAAAGGCTTGTTCTCGGAGCAGAGTTCCTGGGTTGCTTCTTCTCCGTCCGCGAGGCTCTAGATGGAAGAAAAGGTTTGAGGAGGCTGGAAGATATAGATTTTCCTTGTGATAAAAGTTCTAACCCAGATAAAAAGGCAAGGATATTTGTGGAACACTTCTTAAACACTAGAGCGCTCATAAAGTAGAAAGAACGAAGAGAGCGACACCGGGACTATGGGCAGAAAGGATAAGAGAGCCCAGTGGACTATGTTACCGAAACTCCAGAAAGAACATGTCAAGGTAATGCAGAACGAAGTTGAAAGACTTCGGTAGAAGTTGCAGAACACTTCGCAGGAGGCACAGGATAAGTTGCAGCAGGAGAAGCCTGTTGCAGGTGGCTCGAGGACGAGCCACAAGTAAGTGTTAGGGGACTGTTGGAGCAGGGTCCCGCAGCTACAGAAGAAGCTGCTAGTTTTGGAGGAGAGATAAGTTTTGGCGGAAAGAGATAAGTTTTGACGGAAAGATATAGCGTTGGCGGAAAGAAGACAGGGCAGAGCTACGACGCCGTAGCACGTTTCCAGCTAGAGAGCAGAGTCGAAAACCATGACTTTTGGGATAGAAAAGTCAAGAAGGCAATGGTACCCGAGCGGCCAAGAGAAGAAATCTCAAACACTGCATTGAAGGTAGCGGTGAAAGACAGGAGGGCTCAGCGACCCTCATAAAGAAGAAGGAGCAACGAGGCTCAAGCATTGAAGGCGAAGGACAGAAAGAGAAGCGGTGCATAGTACCCATGGTCAGTGCCGGGAAGCATGGAAGACTGCAGAGAGCTGTGGTGTGATGAGAAGCGGCTAACTCAAGGACAGAGAGGACCAACTGTCACTAATTAGGGTTTGGATTACTGTTGGGACAGGCCCACAGTGTTGTAATGGCGAGACCTTCGGGCTGCCTATAAAAGCTTGTATTTTGTATTGTAAAGGGTTGGTTGGTTAGTGAGTTAGTTGGTCAGTTGATTATTTTTGTAGACTCAGGAATCAGTCAGACAGACTGCGTTGTAACGATCCAGACACCTAGCTTGTCTGTGAGTCATTTGAGTCTGTATGTAACCATCCACAGAGAGAACAGAGAGGGAAGGATATATTGAAAGAAGGGCAATATAGAGATAGAGGTAGACCAGAGATCTAGGAGAGATCTCGCGATGCATATGCAGTGAAACAGACTGTGCTAACTTCCCTCAAGATATATAATAGAAGCACAGTTTGGTGGACATAACTCCCATCCTGGGGGTGAACCACGTTAAATCTGCGTGTTATGTGTTGTATGAATGTGATTGTATTTGCTTATTGTTATTGGTTATTATGCGTGTAATGTTAGTTGCAGTAAGTGAATGTATGTATTGTTCAGCTCATGATAATACAAGAAGATAGAGATAAGTTGAAGTATTTTAGTAAGCTGCTTAAAAGACTCCTTTACGTCTGTTTCTAATGACCATTTAATCACAATGTTACTTCTGAGAAGTAGAGTTTCGCACATCGGCACAGTCAACGCTAAGAGCGCAAAGTCATAGTGGTAAGATATCACAGAGAGGCGATATCGCACCGGCAGAGGAGCTGCGGTGCGCGATACTGCGAGCTGAGGGCTTAGCGTTGAGGAGAGGTTGGGTGTTCCGCGGTGCGCAGAGATGCGATAAGGTTGGAAATATTGTGAGTAAGTGGAATTTGCGCGACGCGAGAGGAAATCGTGCGACTTGCGCAGGGTTAAGCATCGTACGGGTAAAAGCGCTGCGAGTAGAAGGGGATGTGCGATGCGCAGAGCTAGTTGATCTAGTGGCGCACATGAGTAAGAAAGAAGAAGTAGGATGCGCAGAACCTGGTCCAAGACACTTGAGTCTTGGCCAACCCATTAGATTCACTTCGGGTGAGACTTCAGATCGCTTCGCGGTCTGTCGCCGAAAGGGCCAGTGAGTTTGGGGTGTTGTTGATTAATTATAGTAAACCTGGGTCTGCCCAGGCAATCAACAGTTACTGATCGCCCAATCAATGCCTAGTAATGCTGGATATGGTCTACTATCGTCAATGATTTCTATAACTTCAAAGTACGCAGAGCTGCGATAATCGACCCAGTGGTGATACCCTAGCACCTGCGATAATTGACCCAGTGGCGATACCCACTGCTGATTAGCTAATCTCAGATGGATAGGCGATCTGACTAATTTAGGGCTACCCATCTATTCCCATGTCTGTTAGTCAGAACATTTACCTCTGATCCTAGATCTAGGATCACCTCATCCATTTCAAATTCTCCAACCTGTGCTGTGAGTCACATCTCTCTTCCTGTTCTTGTATGTCCCATAATATTATGAATAGCACGTTGCGCACTGCTCATGAGAGAAGATGGTGGGAACTGATCTATGATGCGCTGAAGTTCTCTGATAGCTTGTTCATTTCTCATGAGTTTTAAACAACTCCGTAGGAAGGATTGTACACTTCCTGTCGACTTGTCCTCGTTGCATCTTCCCGATGTGGTAGCCTGTGATATATGTGCAGGGCTAACGCCACAAAGTGTTTGCTGCGGTACACCCCTAAATGGTAGTACCCACGATCTTGATTGCGTAGGGTCATCAAAGAAAGTATTAGCTTCCTGAAATGTCTATTTATTCTTCTGTAGGTCAAGTGGTGTTGATTTGTTAGGAGCTTTGCGCACCCACTCCTGACCTGTGTTCTTTTCAGTATCTTGCACTGTCTCAGTAGTAGAAGCACCGCTATGAGTCACAATGTTGACTCTTGGTTCTGGCTCTTTTTGCTCAGCAGTAATAAGCTGGATGTTATGGTTTACTGTTGGCTTAGGCTCTCTGATCTTGGCTATCAAGACAGGACATTCTTCTATGGTGTGTTCGTAGGACTTGCAATAATTACACGTCATCGTAGGGTTCTGACAAACCTTAGCATAATGTCCTACAACTCCACAGTTGTAACAAGTGATTGGTCCATGACCACGGCCAAAGCCTTCTCCACGACCAAATCCTCCTCCATGACCTTGTCCTCTGAATCCTCCTCCACAGCCTCCATGAGCTGGTTCATGCTGTGGTCCTGCTGCTGGACCCGGTGTCTCTGAATGGACTCTATACAAGTCATGCTTACTCTCGACCATGAGATCATCGGCTCGACAATTGTGTTCATCATGGCCTACAGACTTGCAGAAGTTACAGTATAAGTTCTTAGGGGTTTGTACATACTTCTGAAGTAGAGGGCATTGCTAAGGTGGATGTCCTCTTGTTCTGCAAAGTTCACACCACGGGCCGTGGGTTTGCGGTAAGGGGTTAGGAGCCCCACTTGCTAGATATTCTACAAAAACTGGACAATTGTCCTTCGTATGGCCCTGTGCTTTACACTTTGTGCACCATATTTCTTGTGCAACTTCTTTTCCTTTCTTAATCTCATGCAACTGTAACGTGAGATTAGCTAACTGGTTTTGTAAAGTTGCCATGCCTGTACTAGCCTCGGCTAGAGGTGAAGCCTCTAGTTTCATTTCCATCTCCAACGCTTCGTTCTGCGTCTGGAGTTTCTGCTACATTAATGACAGTCTGATGTGAGGGAGCAGCACTGCAATAAACCATTTTTTATGCTGCTCCGGCGCAAACTCAAAGCTTACTTGGTCTATAAGGGATTTGAGTTTTTGATCGAAGTCCCATACTGACTCTGTAGGTAACTGTTTAATGTCTTTGAGTTCTGTTATGCACTGTGACTCAGACTTAGGTTTCTTAAACTCTTTAATCATGGCAGTCCTGACCTGTACAAGTGTTCTGGGTATCGCTGAGGTATACTTCATATACCATGTTAAGGCTTGTTCCCTAAGTGTGGTAACCAACTGTACAAGTTTAATGTTATCATCTTGGATTCCTTTAATAGTCCATACTGCTTCACATAGAAACCAATGCTGCTCTGGGTATTCTGCCCCTGTACCCTTAAAGGTAGGTAGCTTCATATCATCCCCCATTCTATTTCTACGTGGTGGATGTTGATTTTCTGTGTTACTACCACTCGGCGGTGTAGGTGGAGGTGATGTAGAGGTAGTATGTACTGTCTGCGAGATATTAGATGGAGTTCCTACAGGATTGTTCTGAGTCCCGGTCTATTTCTATGGGGTGTAAGGGTGGTAAGGGATACCCCCTTCTATTCTGTCTGTATTACTATGACTTTGTTGTCTAGTATTATCTAAACTGTCTTCAAATATGGGAGATCTGAAATCTACTTTATATTTCTTTCCACTACGTGTACATCCAATGTCATCAAAATCAATCTCAAACTATTGTGACATTACAGTTTCTTAACATATTGGTCTGAAATTATATCCATTACTCCTTTTTCATGTAATAGCATCTTAATGGACAAGTTTAAAGAGTTTAGGTACTTACCGTGATATCCTTTGAAGAAGTACCGCTCAGCCTCGCTGAAGCTTTTTCTTTGTTCAACTACAAATTCGGCGACGAAGCCTTCTAGCACACTTGCAAGCCAGAAGTCTATTGTTCTCGTAATGGGATTATCAAGGCTCTTCACGGTCTGAATTAGCTCCAGTGTCCAAACGATGTTCCTATTTTTCTTGAATATATTCTTATCTTTCAACTTTGATAACCAATCGTACAACTCATTTGCATAGGTTACAAAAAATATCGCATGCAGATCTGTAAAGATATGTTTTTGCAACCAGTCCTCTGTACTCAGTCTATGACTCTTGTTCTCTTTTTCAGCAAATTCTTTCTCCTTTGACTCAACCCACTGGTTAAGTTCTTCTCTAGTAGGATGCCAACAGAACATCAGCGCTCAGTTGTTCAAAACCGGCAATGGAACCATTTGTTGGTTCTCTAGGCAGACCCAGGTTTACTGTAATGTACCAACAACACCCCTAGCTCACTGGTTCTTTCGGCGACAGACCGCAGAGCGACCTGAAGTCTCACCTGAAGTGATTCTAATGGGTTGGCCAAAGGCTCAAGTGTCCTTAGCCAGGTTTTGTCGCATCCTACGGGTCTCGTGACTCTTCTTAGCCAGCGAGGTCTTTCTTCGCGATGCGTAGCTTTCTCTTATTCAGGGGTTCTGACAGGGGAGGATCTCCTATTGCATCACAACTTCCAGGGTGATACGCAAACTCTCCCCTCCTCCTAACCCATGATTTGTGGTATTGTGCACCATAGCTCCTTTGACAGTGCGATATCGCCTACTATCAATGCGATATCTTCTATAGTACGGCCCAATGCGACCCTCTAGGTCCAAAGCTGCCTTATGGGGTGGAATAACTCGACCAACTGCTTATAGGGTGTTAAACAATATCACTTGAACTTCCACAGTTCAAAACACTCAACATCAACTATACCTAACTTGCGGAATAAGTATATTTGAAACACTTAACAGAGTGACTATTACTATGTGAAGCAAGCGCTGATAAACTCATATGCCGACACTTGATACATTTAAACTCATCTTTAACCTTCTATAATGCTGTAACTAAATGATAACATACAGACATTTACTAACTGATATATATAACATTCACGTAACAGATAATAGATATCAACTGAGTAAAACACAATCACATGAAACAATCATATAACACATTGATTTTACGTGGTTCACTTTCAGGGTAGAAGCTACGTCCACAGAACTGTGTTTATGTATTATAACTTGGGGAAGTAAACATAGTTCTGCTGCACCTCATATGCAGCTAGAGATCTTCTGGGTAACTCCACACACAGCCTGGAGCCCTTCTCTCTTAGATCTCGTCTCTTTCTCTATATTGCTTCTCTTACAATATACTCTTCCCTCTCTCTCTCTGTCAATCCCTGCGGATTGTTACATACATACTCACAGAACCAGCTATTGGCTATAATAAGGTAATTACAGACTGAATAACAAGACTAGAGCTCGGCTCTTACAATACAACTAACTATGAGCTAACAGACTCCCTCTAACTAACTAGTTATCTGAATAGCTAACCAGCTAACCTTTTACAATACAAAATACATACTTTTATAGGTGGCTCGAAGGTCTCGCCATTACAACACTGTGGGCCTATCCCAACAGTAATCCCCTTAAACCCTAATTAGTGACAGTCAGCGTATATGTAATTGGAGTAGCCCCTTTCCGTCACACCACTACTCTCTGCAGTCTTCCATGCTTCCCAACGCTGACCATGGGTACCGGCGCCGCTTCCCTTTTTCTGTCCTTCGTCTTCAATACCTCGGCCTCATTGCTCCTTTTCCTTTATGAGGGTAGCTGAGCCCTCCTGTCTTCGTCATTTCCTTCAATGCAGTGGGTGAGCTCTCTCTTCTCAGCTGCTCAGGTACTATTAACTTTGACTTATTTGTTCAAAATAACAGCTTTTCCTATAGTTGCGGGACCCTACTCCAATAGCACACTCGAATGTGTAGCATCCATAAACCTCATAGAGTGTGCATGGTTGGTTTGTGAGCAATGGAGTGTTGCATCTTGGTGCATTTGGTCATGGGGGGTTTTGGGCTGGCCGGTTTACTGCAGCATTGTTGGGATGGTTTGGTTGTTGTTCACCTCCCTGCGTTTGGTTGTTTCCTTGGTTTCAAGGTCGATTGTTTCTAGCTTTCCCTTGTTGTTTATTGGGGGTAGACTGGTTGGGACGTTTTTGTTGTGTGGACACTTGTCCCAATGGAGCGGGTGGAGCAGGGGCGAGGGATTGAACTGCTTGCATGGACCATGCATAGTATATTTGGGTGGGTGGAGGTGCCACAAATGTGGGCATTTTCCTCGCGTACTGCTGTGTGGGCCAAGCCATGGCCTGATCCTACTGCGGTGGCACAAGCTGTGCATAGGAAGTTGTGGCTCCAGACTGGGACATCATTCTTGCATAGTCCAGAGTTTGGTTTTAGTAGGAAACACTAGCAGTGTTGCTTGGTCATGGTGGGATTGCAGGTGGTGTTGGACGGTGTTGTGGCTCTTGGGAGACCGAGCCTATGATACCATATGCAGCATGGGATGCCCTCGGTGCGTCGTGGTAGGAGGTGCCTACATGAGGTGTGTCTGGAATGATGGTGTATACATATCCAGACTGAGCGTAGATCAGTTCAAACTATTGGGCTTTTAGTATGGCCTCCTCTTCAGATTGGGGACATTCGGATGCGACGTCCTTTGCTATGGGTGGGAGCAAGGTCTTGAGGAACCAATCCAGGAAGATCTTGTTATCAAGTTGGATCTTACACAAACTACGGTGTCATCGCCACTCATGGATGTGGTCAATTATATGGGTCACAGTGTTCTGACAGCAGGATAGCAAGATCTCCACCCCCTTGTCATATAAAACGGGGAGTTGGAAATACTGAAGGAACATGAAAGACAGGGAGTTGAAATCTGGGTACTTGGCTTGTGGTAGCTCAATGTACCATTTGGCTGCAGCACCTATAAGGGTGCATTGGAATAGCCTCAGCCTAATGGAATCATCTACGATGTTGTTTGATGAGCACCGTAGATGGAATGTCATGATGTGGTTTTGGGGGCACTCCCCTACCTTTCCTTCAAACTTGGGAATTTCTGATGGCAGCTTGGTTGGCATGGGAGGATAGAAATATTGATGGGGGTTCATTTGTTAACCGGGCCAAATTAGGCAAGTTACGAGGTGCCATGAGAGGGAGGTTTGACCCCAGGTTGATGTGAGATGGGGCAGTGATGGTGGTGGGGTTTGCAGGTGCATAATGCACCTGCATGGCTGGGGGTGCTTTTGGTGGCACCATTGTTGATGGGCCAATGCCTGCAAGTGTGGTGGGGGGGATGGTGTGAGTGGGAGGGCCACTGCCCCCATGTGTGACAGGAGGGGCAATGTAGGTGGAAGTTCCACTGCCCCCCTGTGTGATAGGAGGGGTAGTGTATATGGAAGGGCCACTTCCCCCCTATGTTGCAGGTGGGACAGCTTCGCTAGTCACTATGGGTGGTGGCAGCTGGTGTATCATAGTTTACATAACTATGTTGGGGCCACCTGCAGGGTTGTTGGTGAGAGTTTGTGGTGTGGGAATGGTTCCACTGGCAATTGGTATACCAGAAAATGGATCCAGGTTTGCACCAGCCATGGGCCTTGATGGTGCTGTGTGTAGGTTTGGCTCATATTGATATGGGTTTGAATCTGAATCAGAGGCTGTGTGGCCTTTTGATGGTGTGGGAGGTCGTCGAAAATGGTCTCAACGGTGTTGGTTCAAAATCCCAAATTGTGGTGGTTCGCCTCTTAGGCGTGTGGAAGAGCGTGAGGGATCAATTGTGTTATATTTGTGTATCAAACTGGTGGGAATGATTTTGGACCCCGGTTTCAATGGATTCCTATTGGCTGTAGGTAATCACTCGCCCACCAAGACTGCCAGAAGACGGTTTTTGGATTTTTCCTCACGAGCGTTCTACTCAATTGGTGGGGGTCGTTGCCCATTTTTCTTGGCAACTCCTCTCAGCAACCAGCTACTTTGGGGTTCCCATGGTACTCAAAAGTTTCTAGGCTGAGCCCAAGTACTTCCCATGGTTGAGGCAGTCAGGGACTTATGACCTCAAAGACTAAATTTTTTTTGACTTAGTGTAAATTTGTAAATTTTATGGGCTCTCTCAGCATCATGAACTAAGTTGGGTTGATTTACGTGGTATGGTGTATATGTATTTCTGGTTTTCTGTTATTAGGTGGATATAAGTGGTTTATGAATATGTTCTAGAGTTCATAACATTGTAAGCAATAAATAAACAGAAATATTGTAGACATATACCATTGTTCACCTTGAATTGTGATAGCCTAACTAGGTGACTACCTTACACCTATATTCTTCTTCAACCAAGAGAAGGTGCTGGGTGTTGGGGCGTGCACCCCAAGGGTCCTTAAGGTGGGTAACTGTTGTAATCTCACAGATCACATAAGGTTACCAATAATACATACTAAAACATAACTATAAATAAGAGACAAGAGACAAGAACAGATAGGAAAACAGATTATATTAATGTAATGAGTTCATACAAGGCAGAGAACTGAACTGAATTCTTGCTTGGCTCAACAGCCTAATATATACAAGTTACAAACAGTTACAAAATAACTACCTGTCGGTTCGGTGAACTGACATGAATGTTTAGTTAAGTCGACTAATCTTTTAGTTTAGTAGGCCGACCAACTTAGTCGGCTGATCGACTAAGTCGGCCCATCGACTTAGTCGGCTGATCGACTAAGTCGATCTTCGTTCAAGTCGACTTCGTCGACTTGCTCCTTCTACATCTCCCCCATGAACAAAACGTTTCTTCGTCCAGAAGAAACAGGGAGGTACAAAAAATGAACTTTTGTCGAACCATTCAAACTTGCTCTTGCTGTGGACTGTGCAGACGGATGGTCAGTCTCCTTTGGACGCAGACTTCGACGATAGCTGGAGCTGTGATGGCAAGATGATGCTGAAAGTCGGTCCAACTCTGCAATGCCTTCTAGATATCGATTGTTAAGGTAGTGAGACTTGAAAGGATTGACATCTTTTCAGACATGGGCATTTCTGTGATATTCTCCATGTTGGGACCCAACAATTGGTTTTGCTCTTTTGCAGCATTGATGAGTCATTTCATCTGTGGGCAGATGATGTCGACTTTCTCTAAGTTGGGAAGGGCCTGTTGAACCCACTGATGTGCCTCTCGTTCTAGCTTCTACAGTTTGTTGGTCTCCATCACAATTGTTCTTCAATGGTCTGCCTCAGTTGTGCCTCTGTCAACTTCCGGCCCTCCAAAGCCTGAATGCCTTGTCGTGCCTGCCTTGTCTACTAATAGACCTTCCCATAGTGATTAGGCCAGTCGCGTAATACTTCCTCAGTGACAACTGATTCTTCCATATGATCCTGTAGAACCTTGTATGCCTCGAAGAATGCAGTGTGCTAGGCCAGGAGCAGTCGAATAGTCTCCTCCTTTTGTTCTTCCTTAGTCTCTTGCATTCGGGTCTGGACGGTCGATACCATCATTTCGAAGAGCTGATATGCTCTTTCAAGTGGTCGATCTGTGTCGACTTCGATAGGGCCTGGTATCACGGTCTGTGCTAGAGCTCTGCATCTACTGAGAAACTCGACTTCTTCTGCATTTTTGGCTACAAGCTCTTTATTTTTCCGATCTGTCCTTTTCTTTGACTCTTTGGCCACAGTTTTAAGGAGTTGGCCGACCTCTGTGTCGTCCAAGAAACTTGCATCCCTTAGGCTAATCCAGAGACTGGATGTTCTATGATGCTCTTTCTTTTTCTTCTATTTGTCTGTCTGTTGCTCCTGGGTACCTGCAGTAGTGGAGGTTGGGTGTGTGGTTGGTGGAATGGAGGTTGGGGTTTTTTCTGGTTGGGTAGGTGGTATAGAAGTCGGGGTTGTTTCTTTTTGAGGAGGTGGTATGACCACTTCCGGGTGTGAAGATAATGGTGGTTGTGATGGGTTGGGCTGTAATTCTGGTGGTGGGGATTTTGACGGTGGTGGTGGTGGTGAGGGAGGTTTTGAGGATGGAGGTGTTGGTGATGGAGTGGGGGTATGGATAGGGGTCGAAGGGTTGGCTGGAGTGTGTTGTGAAATTTGGTCGGAAGAGATACCTGCTTTCGAAGGGGTTGAAGGTAGGTCGTCGAGGCTGATTGGATCCGTGATAGACTTTGATGCTCCTATTACGTCACCTTGTTCATCTTGGGTGAATGTCGTCGTAACAGTTGCATAGGGATTTTTGCTTGCACAGAGAGGAGATTTTGTTTGTATTTTTTGGGCCGATTTAAACAGTGCAGGAAGTGTCGCGAAGAAATATTTAAGCTCAGCGTCCTGGTTGACCCTAGCTTTGAGTGCCTCCAGGATGGTGCTTTGATAGTCATCATGGGGACTGTCTTCTTGCTGTACTGGTGCTTTCTCCTCGACTATGGTTGTCAGGGATGGGGCGGGGGAGGGGTCAACACAAGGTCGACCACATTTTCAAGTGTTGGTGCCGTTTTTGCTTTCTTCGGCCGACCCTCCGGAGCTCCTACGTTCAGATACCGTTGAAACTAAATTTCAACTGATACTTTATTTGCACGAGCATCCTCAACAATGTCGACGGCCGCAGTTGCTAGTTCCTCCTCATCGTCGGATGAGTCAGCCAGAATAAGCTTGCACTTACCCTTACCTTGTTGTAATTTTTGGGCCTTGATTCTTTTCCTGGAGACATCTATCTCCTTAGCCAGCTTCTTAATGATGCTTTTGGATAAAGCATATTCTGGGTCATCGCCTTTGACTTCACCTGTCGGTTCTTGAGTGGGGTCGACAGTTGCTGGAGCCGGAGGGGTTGTCTGTTGCTGTGGTGGTACTGTTGGTTGTTGTTGTTTTGTCGGCTGGGGGTCGACGACCTGTGCAGTCGGAGGTTTGACAGTGATGTGTACCCGACTAGTGGGCACGGCCGGGGTATCCTCCGACACAAATCTGCTGATATATAAGTTGAGCTCGTAGTCTTCTTCTTTTTCCTGGTCGATGAGTGGCTCTACGATGGAGAAGTCGACCTGTTTGGTAGCCTCTGGAATTGGTATCTTTGTCTGCGCTTGTCGCGTCAACTCTCAGAAAATTTGGTCGACTGTCGGATAGTAGTCGAGGTCCTGGGCTTTGGGGTCCTGACCTCGCATGTACCATACTGATGTATGATCAAGTTCTAACTGTATATGAGATTCAGCAGGGAGGTTTTGTCGGATGTTCTGGGGCACCCTCCACCTCGTCGTGCGAACCTTCAACTACTGGAATCAGTTTTCCAAGAATAATTTCCCCTGTGCCAGCTCATGCAGGGTTCCTTTTTGTGAAAAGGGTTTAAAGCGGTGCATTTGGAACTTGGTCGGCTCCCGAAAGATGGGACTACCTTCTGGACAAAAATGATACATGACAATCCAGAGAATAAGGGATGGGAATTTGATGATACCTCCCGTCTCTTGACAATGTTCGCAGATGGTTTTGATCATGTCCGCAACATAATCTCCCCATCGGTAGATTGGATCGTTGGTCGCGATTGTGTCGACAGCTTCCAGCATCTTCAGTTTAAGGACGCTGCCCCGACCTACCAATGTAAGGGTGATTTCTATGATTTTAGCCACGATTTTTGGTGTCCTTGTTGCAATCTGTCCGATCATTAGTCCTTTGGAATTCTTTCCCGATGGTGAGCCTGTAAGTTCTTGGACTAACCCGTCTTTGATCCCAATAGGTACAGGGCTGCCTTGGTTGGATAAACCCGTAAGCTTGGAGATAACATCCCCGGTGATGTCAATCGACTGGTCGAAGTAGAATCGGCCGTTGTGGTAACGACTGATAATGAATTTAACAGCTGCTTCGTTCGTCCCACTGAAGCTTTCCATCAGTGGTGCGTTAGGGTAGCTGAAGATGGAGCTCTTCCAAATTTTCTCAGCTGTCTGGGTCATTCTATTGTCAACATAGGCCCACTCTTGGATCTCTGTCTAGAGTTTCTGGAAGGGGCCCTCTTGTACCTTTGCGTTTTTATGTTCTTTAAGTGGCTGAGCAAGGGGGTGTCCTCCGCTTGCAGCTCCTTTGCCTTGGTCGTGGCTTTGGTTAGTTTGGGTACCATTGCGTCGGACTGGTCAGGGTTTTGACAGGGTTCTTGGTCTTCGGTCGACTGAGATCGCGGGTGTTCTGAGGGTAATTGGGGTGGTGAATGAACCTTTGACTGTCCATTATTTATAGTCGTGGTTGTGGTTGAGTGTCGAAATGGGTGTATTAATGGCGGACTTGACAGTCCAACTAAAATACTTGAGTACGACTTAATGGAGGATCTGTTTCGGCGCTTGAGGCCATCAATGCGTGATGGGACTTTTGAAGTCGATGGTCGGTGTCGTTGATGAAAATGGTCGGCCTGACTGGTCGATGAAGATGGTCGATGGTGGTGATGTCGGTTGTCGAAGTAGTGAGTTGCTGTCATGGCTTGTTGTGTCGGATGTATTATTTTTTTTTGGAATTTTTTCTATCGTTTTATGGGTTTTGATTGACGGTTAAAGTCATTATTTGATTTTTTTTATTTTTATTTTTATTTTTTTATTTTTATTTTTTTTCAGTTTCTGTAATGTTTGAGTTGGGCTCCATTAACGAGCTTCCGAAATACTAGGCCCTGTAATGTCTTTAGTCGGACCGAGCCATTGGGGTTTATTTCTTCGACAATGTAAGGTCCCATCCATTCTGTATGTAATTTCTTGGGTTTTTCTTTGACTCGACTATTATAAAGTAAAGCAAGGTCACCGACCGAGAGGTTTTTTTTTTTGATGTTATGGTCGTGCCAGGATTTCTGTTGTTGTTTGTGAATTTCCTGATGCTGGATAGCCATGATTCTATGTTATTCTAGCTTACTGAGTTGAAATAGTCGGTCCGTTATTTCCTATTCGACATTGACATGTAGTATCTGTGCAATAATAGGTGTCTGCTGTCAGAAATGTAGGGGGATGACTGCTTCTTGCCCGTAGACTAGTCGGAAGGGAGTTTGATCAGTCGACCGCTTATATGCTGTCCTATATGCCTAGAGAACCGCAGGTATTTTCTCATCCCAGTCGTCTTTGTCGGTGTTGCATATTTTGGTTAACCCTTTTGTTAGTGTTTTGTTAAAAGCTTCAATCGCGCTGTTCGACTGAGGATGATACGCAGCGCTTCGTCGGTGGTCGATGTGAAACTGGTCGGTCAAATTTTTGATGGTTTTGTTGATAAAGTGTGATCCTTGGTCGCTAATCAATGTGAGTGGGAATCCAAATCTAGTGATAATGTTTTCGTAGATAAACTTAGCAGCTACCTCACTTGAACATGTATCGACGAGTTCAGCTTCTGCCCATTTGGTGACATATTCCACTGCCGTGATAATATATCTTGCACCTCATCGTTTGGATGGGATAGGAAAATGTCCTATGAAGTCTATAGCCCAAAGTTCGAATGTGAGACTAGGGTTTATAGATATCAAGGGAATTTCTGTGCTTGGCAGAGATCGACCAAGTCATTGACATCTATCGCATCGACTAACAAAGTTTTTGCAATCTTTGTGGATTGTCAGCCACCATAAGCCCGACTGTTGGATTTTTCTTGCAGTTGTATCCGCTTGAAAATGTCCTCCTGCAGGTCCATAGTGTGCTTCATGCATGATTTGTTCTCTCTCATGGTTGAGTACACAATGTCTGAGAATGTCGTCTATCCCCATTTTATACAGAAATCCATTGACGAGGCTGTAGGGTGCAGCCTTCATATCTAAGATTTGTTTCTTCTTGGTGTTCAGACATTCTGGTGCCTGACCTGTCTCTAAGAACTGAGCTATTTCTTCTAGTTCTTCAGGGACTGCTTCTATGTGGAATAGATGTGTATCTGGTAAGTCGTCGTCGATTTCGGTCGGTTCCTCTCCTGTGTCTATACATGATAGGTGGTCGGGTCCGACATTTAGCTTTCCTGGTCGGACCACTACTTCAAACTCAAATTCTTGAAAAAGAAGTAACCATCGACAAATTCTTCCATGATGAAGGGGTTTATTAACAAGGTACTTCAAAGCTTGATGGTCGGTATAAAATATGAAAGGGTTGGCCAATAGGTAATGTCGATACTTTTGGAGTGCAAAGACCATACCTAGGGCTTCTCTTTTAGTGGTCGAATAGTTCCTCTCACCCTTATTTAATTTTCGACTGCTGTAGACTATAGGGTAATCCATCCCATCATCCCCTGGTTGAATCATGATTGCTCCAATGGAAATTCCTGATGCATCGATATGCACATGAAACTTGGTCGACCAGTTCAGAAATTTAAGTATGGGGGCTTCGACCAGTTTTCTTTTCAATTTGTCGAAGGATATTTGGCATTCTTCTGTCCATGTAAACTCCTGATCTTCTTTTAGTAGTTCTTCCAAAGGGTAAGTCATATCTGAATAGTGTCTGATGAATTTCCTATAGTATCCTGTATGGCCCAATAACACCCAGACCTGTTTAGGGTTTATTGGGGGTTTTAGGTCGAGGATTATTTTTATTTTGGCGAATTCGACCTTTATACCATCTTTGTAGACAATATTCCCTAAGAGAATGCCTATGGGAGTCATAAAAGTACATTTCTTAATATTTAGGGAGAGTTGTATCTGTTGACATCTCTCCAGCATAAGTCGGAGCCATGCGCAGTGATCCTTTAGGGTGGAATATATAGTCCAGTCGTCGAAGTATACTTCCATGGTCTTATAGATATACTCTTGGAATGTTTTGACAACAATTCGAGAGAATACTGCAGGTGCATTCTTCAACCCAAAAGGCATAACTCTGTAGGCAAAGGACCCAAATTCACATACAAATGTTGTTTTCTTTTGATCCTCTTTTGCTATGGGTACTTGATTATATCCTGAAAATCCATCTATAAATGAATAACATTCATGGCCTGCAACTTCATTCAGGATTTCATCAGCATAGGGGGTGGGGAATGGATTTGTGAGTGTGACTTTGTTGAGCTCCCTAAAGTCGACACAAATTATTAACCTGGTCGGGTCATGTTTCTTGGGCTGTATGACCATGGGACTTTCCCATTCCGACTGGTCGATAGGGTAAATGTTCCCCGCTGCTAACATGTTGTCTATTTCCTTCTTAACTATCTCCTTATACTTATGAGCTAGTTTGTAAGGTCGTTTCTTGACAGGTCGGACATCAGGTTTAGTATCTATTTTCATTTCTCCCATTTCTTGTACTAACCCTTTTAAGTCTTTGTAATCCCTTGCAAAGACATCTTGGAATTCTCTAAGTAAGTTCACTATTTCAGTGGTTTGCTATTCATTCTAGCAGTCACCAATCTTAGCTATTTTTGGACGGTCGTCTTTTGAAATTTTGACCTCCTTAGTTTTCACTTTGGCATCCAGCCAATTTGGTGCTTTAGGTTCATTGATCAGCCGACTTCCTTCTTTGAACTGTGAGAATGTATCCGGAAAGTCGGCTGCAGTCATTCTGTCAAGGTTGGGTTTGTCGGTGGTCTCGACTTTCAGGATTGAGTAGATCAATTTGGTTGTTTCAATGTGGTCAGTCTTCCATCTAAAGCTCTTACCTTCTGTGTGTTCATTGTCTAACTGTAAACGAGTCGACTGTGATTTTGATTCAGCTTGTATCTTGTTACAGTCCTTGATTTGTCGATGGTCTTGGACGGGTTGTTTTTCTGTCGGTTGAAGAAACTATTTGATTTGGTGTGCTGTCCCAGCCAATTTTTCGTTTCGAGGTATGAACTAGAAGTCCTTAATAAAATTTTCTTTAAGTTCATGCCAAAAGAAGGTTGCTCCTCTAGCTTCCTTCATCTTATACCATTTATTAGGCAATTTGGCTAGGGTTGAAGGGAACAAATGTGGCTAGGCTCGCTCATCTTTGTATCCAAGCCGTCTCCACTCCTTTTCACAAAGCGTGATGTGGTCTTCTGGGTCTTGGCCTTGGAAAAAGATAGGGATTTGAGCTTCCTGGGTTAAATTTTTTCCACCAAATCATTGGACAAAGAAAGTTGAAGCAGTTGTCCAAGTCTGCAATTTTGTCTGATGGGTGTTCCACCATCTAGCTGTTTGACCGGTAAATGTTTCCACTAAGCTTTGAAGTCTGCCATGTTCTCCAATATTTTTAGATACTTTTTCAAGATGAATGATTGGGGATTCTCTTTCCTTATAACTGGTTAGTTGGGTATTATGTAAGTTGGTTGGCTGTAATGTAGGTCGTTCCCTGATTGCTTTTTCAAAGAATTTGGGGATAATTGATACAATGAAGCACTGTCGGGTGGGTTTTTTCTGTACTTTTTGTATAGTCCAGCACCCTCTTGCTTGTGTTTCATAATTTTCCATTTCCCAGTCATATAATTCAGCATCTGAATTATAACCAATTGAGTCTCGGTTACCTAAGTGAAGCTCCCCATAGATGTTTGGCTCGGTATAGTCCGTATTGTTATGGATCTGGTAAAGCTGTCTGACATCGACTTCCTCATCAATCGGTTCGGTCCAAGGTGCTCCTTGGGAAGGATTAATGGGTACAATGACTTTTTGACCATTTCCTTTTAACTTAATTTGTTCTTTGTCTAAGGATATGGAGGCTTTCATCTTTCATCCCCAAGGTCGACCAACTACCGCTGGGAAGGAGCTAGATCCTTCTTTTAGGTCGATAATTTCGAAATCAACCTTAGTCGAGATTCCTTTGATGGTCGTGTTGACATCTTTCCAAACCCCAATGGGTTCAATGAGGCCTTGGTCAGCGAGTTTTAGGTAAATGCCTGACTCATAAAGTTGAGGTCAACCCATCTTTTCCCATGTATCCCTGGTCATGATATTTACCTGAGACCCGAAATTGAGCACCACTTGTCGGACATGATAACCTTTGATTTCCAGGTCGACAAGTGGGTTGACATCATTTTTGTCTTTTTGATTTAGGCTGCAAATGTTCTTAGTTTGTTTTCCAAAGTTAGTGCTCTTTATTTCGTGTAATAAATCAATGAATTGGGCTACGGATTTGTCTGTTTGGATGAGATGAGTTAATTGCTATGTCGTGCTAAGTCGACTGGTAATAATGTCTTCTTGCTATGCAATGTCTTGAAATATGTGGGTGGCTTCTTGATAGGTTTGTTTTTCCTTCAGAGGATCCGGATAACCATTTGTGTTTTTAATTTTACTAATTTGGGGGTTATCAGGCCCTGTTTTTGTGCCTTGGCGAGTGACAATATGCAGATTTTTAGTAGTTAATACATCATGTTTTTGTACACAAGACAAGACATTAACATTTTTCTTATTATTGATTTTTTATAACATGGTAGGACAATCCTCCAGAGAGTGATTGCCTACTCCACAATGTGTACAGAATTTAAGGTCAGTTTTGTCCTTGTACGGATAGTCTGCGCATCGGTGCCCTTCTTTATAGCAGATGAAGCATTGGGTAGATCGACGCGGTCGTATGTCACAATTCCCGATGAATCGACCTCTTCCTCCAAACCCTTGTCGTCGATTGTCGTACTGACGCTCATATCATCGGCCTTTGTATCGTTTCCTGTTCTGGTCATTGGTATTATTTTTCTCATTGCTTTGTGCCACTGCATTCGTCTAGTAGACCGCCTGATAGTTCTGTCTGTTTTTCAGGTTTAATTGACAGTTGGCCGTATTGTGACTTTTCGTCTCACAGATGGCGCACTAGGAAGCTTTTGCATTTTTCATGTTAAATGGACATTCTTTCGTAGAATGATCTTCGATCTCCTGGAAAATGTCGCAAAATACTTTAGTTTGGACAAAGCGGACATCTTGTCGGCTGTATTCATGTCGACAATTATCTTTCGAGTGTCCGGCTGTCGAACATTTAGTACACCACATTTCTTGATTTTTGAGGGTTAGTTCTTTCAAGGACTTCTGCACATTCTCAAGCTATTCTTCTATCCTGTGGTCCGTCGGATAGGTAGGTGTGTCTTCATCAATTTCCACCTACAGAGCTTTGGTCAGTGCATCTTCATATGTCTTGAACGTTTCCAGACTGATGTGTCAGCGTAATTTTTGTGATAATCCTGCAAGGAACCATTGATTTAGTAGTTTCTCATCAATAACATAATCTAATTGGCTCAATAGGTCCTTCCAGCGTTTGTCGTAGTCGCGGACTATCTCCCCTGGCTTTTGCTGTGTTGTCTTGAGCTTTTTGGCAGCCAGGTGCTTAGCGTCTGGGGTCTTGAAAAAGGATAAGAATTATGGTTTAATCTTAGCTTTTGTTGCTCTGGGTTGCCTTTCTGAAAAGGTCATGTACCAGGTCAGGGCCCTTTTGTAAGGCTCTTGCGAACTGAACCATCTGTCGGTCTTCATCCGTCACCTGGTTTACATCCCAGATCAACTCACAGATGAACCAATGTCGTCTGGGGTGTTCATCCCCCTCGTAGAGAGGAATGTGAGCTGATCCATGACCCATGTCTGAGTCACTTTCACTGCTCTCAGAAGTTGGTAGGGTCAGAGGTGTGGGTGGTGGTGAAAGTGGTGGGATTGTTGATGTAGTCACTCCTACGGAATTTTGGTCGACGGAACTGGTGCCTCCGTTGGTGGTAGATTCGTCTTCGACGTACAGTGGGTTGTTGTGGATTTCTACTTTCAATGGTCCACTGAAACTTTGTGTGCGTAGGGCTGCATGTTCAATTCCTTCAAACCTGTACTTGGCGGGGGGGTGCTCCTTCATGTGTCGGTAAGAGCAAGTGGATACTACAAAAGGATGGTGCCGTTTGAAAGGTCACCCAGTTCCCTTCGACCGGTTGACGTATGACAAGATGTCGTCCTGGGTATGGTTCATCACCTAGTCGGGTCCAGATAGTAATGTCACCAGCTCGTAGTCGGAGGTCTTCTTCGACAATATTCTGTATTCTAGTATACAGATTTGTCAGGGAAAGAGTTATTCTGTCGTCGGGAGCTCTTAACTGGAGAGCTTCTGGCTGCTCTATCCACACTTCATCCTCTGTAGGGGACACCTTTTGTTCGATGCCCTCTTCCTGTCGGTCATGACCCGACGCTGGTGGATTCTCTTCATGGTCGTTCTCCCTAGGGTTTTGTTCTCTGCGCAACCCTTCGGCTCTTTTGCATCTTGCTTCCCTTCTCTGCTGTCTTTCGTCCCTTTCTTGTTTCTGAATGTCTGACATACTTTCATACTGTACTATTGTCTTCAGGTCCTCTATGGTCGACTTTTCTTCACTAGTGATGTCTATCCTCTTTAGGTCAACTAGGATCCACTATACTCTACCTTCGACACATGACCAGCTACCCCCCCATAGCCTACCTGACGCTTTTAGAAATCTCGGATAGTTCGAATTACTTGCTCAGGAAGTATTCCCACTCCCTTTCTGCAATAAATTTCTCCCACTTCCTCTGCTTTTCCACCCAGTTGGTGTTTGGTGGCTATTCACACAGTAGTGGTCTAGGTTCGACGATGTGGCCTGCTCCGTTCTCTATCAAGAATTTGAACAGCAAGGTCGACAGGGAGCACAAGAAGTGTTCAGTGAACTCTGTGTAGAATTTTGCTTTGACAGTTTCTACCAACGTCTTGTCTTCAACTACTTGCTCCTCATAGAAGTCGTCGACGATTTTCTCAAACTACTCCGACAGATTTGTTCGTCCCCCTCGGAACAGTTGATCTAGAAACTGCTATTCTTTAGTCGCGTCTGGTCTTCTCATCCAGAAGCTGCTTCAATAGTTGTGGCATAGACTCGACAAATTTTTCATGTGTGTCTGTGAAAAATATGGCTCTAGCTTCAGCGACTGTTAATCTGTTTCGTCTTGCGTAATTTTGCAAGTATTTCGCAACTTTACGGTCCCACCAGTCCTTAATCTCCTGCTATGGTATCATATGTGAGTATATATTTTAGACATGTACTACCGGAAACGGAACCAATGTTGTAATCTCATAGATCACATAAGGTTACCAATAATACATACTAAAACATAACTATAAATAAGAGACAAGAGACAAGAACAGATAGGAAAACATATTATATTAATGTAATAAGTTCATACAAGGCAGAGAACTGAACTAAATTCTTGCTTGGCTCAACAGCCTAATATATACAAGTTACAAACAGTTACAAAATAACTACCTGTCGGTTCGGTGAACCGACAAGACTGTTTAGTTAAGTCGACTAATCTTTTAGTTTAGTCGGCTGACCGACTTAGTCAGCTAATCGACTAAGTCGGCCCATCGACTTAGTCAGCTGATCGACTAAGTCGATCTTCGTTCAAGTCGACTTCGTCGACTTGCTCCTTCTACAGTAACTCCACGGGGTTTTGGAGTTTGTAAGCGGAGTTACGGCTCAAAATAGTCTTAGGGGTGTCGGGGTTGAGTAAAAGTCCTATGTTTGTAATACACCCATGGTTTAAGTTCAGGGTTTAGGGTTCGGGGTGTCCATAGTTTAAGACCATGATTTTGTAAATAGTGCGTTGTATAAATAGGAACTCTTGTAAGTAAGTGAGGTTAGGATTTTGATGTAAAAGGAACTGATGCGAAGCTAAGGCTTATTTTGTAAGAAAGGTTGAGTCCCAGCTGTGTGCATGGATGACCTCTGCAGCTGTGTACGTAGAGGGTTTTGGGTGATTAAGGAAATATGCAGCTAAGTGCACAGAGGCCTGTAGCTGTGTGCGCGGCTTTGAGGACTTGAAGGGATCTGCAGCTGAGTGCATAGATCAGAACTGTGGTTTTTGTAGAAAGTTGAATAAAACACAGTTATGTGGACGTAACCCCTACACTGGGGGTGAACCACGTTATATCTGGTGTTGTGGTTCTTTTGTGTTGTGTTTTGTTATGTTCTTTCATGTATTAATATCTATATATCTGATAAGTAAAGATCACTGCTAGATAATAACTTCGCTGTGAATTCCCAGTAAGGGCTGCACAAGGCACTGTTTGTTTATCTAATCGCGAAGCTAAATAAGTGAATGTTAAGTTCTGTGATTTATATTTATAATCTGTTAAAAGCTAAAGGTACAGTAATATCCCTCTTCTGCTTGCAGAAACCTGGTTTTGCGGCACCCCATAGCTGTTTCGGGTGAGACTGCAACCTGTTCGCAGGTTGTTGCCGAAAGGGCCAACACTGTGGGTCTTTTGTTGGTGCGAAGTTAAAGGTATAAAACCTGGGTCTGCCCTATTTCCCAACAAATTGGTTCCATTGCCGGTTGAACTCAGTATCTGCTCACGAGGGGTTTACGTCGTACCTCGAGGGCTATGTTCTGGAGACCCTCTGTGAAGGAAATCGGTGATTGGCTTGATGAGACTTATCTGAAATTTGTTGAGCAAGAGAACAAAGATCCACGTCAAAGTGCAAACGACTTTTTACAAAGGTATGTTTTTTGTGAAGTTTATGAAATTTTCTTTGGTAGTATCCACATAGAGTTGCACTAGTGGTTATCTAGGTTAACAGAGAGAAGGACGAACTTCCAAGAATGTCAGTTTCCTGTGTGGACTCCTGCAAGAATTAATATACTGGAAAGGGTGAACAACGAGATATCCCGCGCTGTTGATTTCTGGACAATGCGAACCCTTGAAGCTTTTGTGACGGAGTTCACCATCGACACGAGTACTTCCTTTAGTGAAGCCGAGCGACAGTTTTTCAAAGGACCAAGGGGTAAGTTTTTGAATTCATTTAGTCTGAGAATTAAAATGCTATTAGCTGAAAAAGGAATATTGCTCATTGAATCAGATTATTAGATTTTGTATTACTAACCTATGGTTGCAAGTGTAAATACCTTTGATGAGCAAAGTGGTTTGCTGCGAAGAGGAAAAAGGTACAAGAGAGATTTTGGATCCTATTCCCAAGGTCAGCATACCGAGTATTCCCCTGTAAATCCCACAGAGTACGAACCCACAGAAACCCCTTCTGTTGGAAACCCCCCGGTAACCCCGCAGCGAAGACCTATTATTCCTGAGAATCCGTCGCAGTCTGGAAGTCACCCTAGCCCGAGTACCCCTGTCGCAGGTCAGTCTACCCCAGTAAGTTCCCCCCCAGCTACTCCCAGTCCCCTGCCAACCCCCCCTAGATCCACTATGGCCCACATGCATGATGACATTAAGTTACTTGTTTTCAAAGGAATTGGATTAGAGGATCTAGAACAGTTCTGGTTTTTATGTGAAGCAGTTTGGACTGCTAAGTCCATTACAGATCAAGATACAAAAAGAGTGCGGCTGGTTACTTCTTTCAGAGACCGTGCTCTGACGTGGTTCATGAAGTTCTCTAGCACTCAGCACCATGCATTGCCTAATATAAAAGCAGCAATGATAAAGGAATTTAAGAAGCCGAAATCAGAGTCGCAGTGTATTACGGAGTTGAAAGAGATTCAGCAGAAGCATGGTGAATCAATGTGGGACTTTGATCAGAGGTTCAAAGTTCTGCTAGACCAAGTCAGTTTTACCATTGGACTTGCACAGCACAAGGAATGGTTCATTGCTGCGTTATTGCCGCATATCCAGACTCCACTCATGCAACAAAAGGTTGCTGACCAGCAGGAGGCACTGGAAATCGCGATGAAGCTTGAAACCGCCCCTGCCATAGATAATTCTGGTATTGCTCAAATACAAGCGTAGTTGGCAGTGATGGCTTTGGAGCTTCGCGATATGAAACAAGGAAAAATCGGTCGCGAAGAGGTTTGGTGCACACAAGGTTGCACAGAAGGGCATGTCAAGGAACAGTGTCCTGTGGTAAGGAATTACCTGAATACTGGTGCGCTAAACCTGTTTAACCCACAAGTTCTATATTGTGAGCTTTGCAGAACAACAGGGCAGCATCGACCTGTAGACTGCTATCTGCTACAGAAGTATGCACAAGTACCTAAGAACCCCTATTGTAAATTATGTAAGTCCGTAGGACATAATGAAGATGAGTGTCATAGTTATGACCTCATAAGAGAGCGTACCTACGATGCCTATCGGCTACAAAATGAGGGACTGAGAAATGATGGCTATGGCTACAGCAGCGGTGCATCAGGTAGCAGTGCTTTTGGAGGCCGTGGTAGTGGTGGTATGGCTGGTAGAGGACGTGGTCAGGTGCTGTGTTATAACTGTAACCAGGCTGGACATCTGGCTCGCGACTGTCGAAACCCCACTACGACATGTCGGTATTGCCGAGCAGTAGATCATGTGATTGAGCAGTGCCCACAGTTGATAGCTAATATTCAGGAAAGAAATAGTGCCCCTACTCAGAATATTTAGATGATTTCTGTCGAGCATAGACCTGCCCCAGCTATTAATGTTGTTACCAGAAGTGGAGCTACAACGCATATTGTAGCTAGGGTTTTCACCCTAGCTTGTGCTGATGAGCACCTACTAAGGAATCTGGAATCCTTAGTAGCAGTTCAATGATGTAAACAAAAATAAACTGAAACAAAGACTAAGCTAAAGCAGTAAAAAGTAAATAACATGAAGCAAAAACAGTAAAGAAATGTATAATGGTGATTTTTATTGATATTACCTCCAATGAGGAGGTTGGTGGAGTCCGTTGCGCTGGTCCGATGTCGGTGGCTTCGAGCTCCAAGCTACTTCTTTTCCTTCTCCGGTGGTGGAAATGGGCCAAAAAGAGTTCTCAATGGTGAAAGTAGCTTGATGGTAAGCTAGGGTTTCGAGAATAATTTCGGCAGAGGCAGGATGCTTATGATTGTGGATGTGAAATGAGGGGTCTCCACCACTTATTTATAGTTTTTTAGTGGTGGAGTGCTGGCCCATGGTTTTGGAAACCATATGGTTTAGGGCAGCTTGTTTAGGGTTTTTTCCTCCTTTTCCTCATTATTTTAGATTTTTTCTTCCCTTTTGGGGATTTTTGCTATTTTTGGAGGAATTTTGGATATTTTTGGAGGAAAAAGGGGTTTTTTGGCCTTTTGGAGGCATTTCAGGCCTTTTGGAGGTTTTTTAGATGGTTTTATGGCCTTTTGGAGGCATTTTAGGCCTTTTGGAGGCTTTTTAGTGGGATTTTCAGGGAAATATGGTAGGCAAATGGACAAATGAGCCATGCAGTGGGGTAGAAGAGGTAGTTAACCATTTTTGGGTGTTAAAAGATTGCCCCATGATGTGCGAGGGCAGGAGCTCATCGTATGGCCGATGGACATCATGAGTCATATTTGGTTTGTGTTGGGGTGTGGAGAAGAGAAGGAAGCAACTGAAGTCTGGGACACCGATCTTGAACCACCTGCAAGGACTAAAAAGTACATAACCTCAATGATGGATGAGGGATCATCTGATAATATGGACGAGGCGGGCATTCCCATGCTTGTATCAGAATATAACATAGCAATATAAATGGTCCTCAAATACTGGATGAGGAAAAAATCTCAATATATGGACGAGGCGGGCATTCCCATGCTCGTATCAAGATACATAAAAATAACTGTGTGAGGTCTAAAATGAAGGACCTGTAGTAGATAGGCACTGTGCATATCGTGAGGGTCCGGAAGGGACACAAATCTGGATCATACTGCTGAGCTGATCATGTCTGAGCTGACAAACTGATACACTGGAATGGCAGCAGTGCTACTGAATGTGGTTCTGAAGGAACTGATGCGCTGCTGGATCCGAGTGATAAGGGTCACACTCGCAATGCTACACTGATCTGGAACTGAACTGGGTACTCAAAGAAGCATAGAACTGAATGGCTTCTG
>LPNX010274854.1:162630-174955 GCA_001517045.1 Pseudotsuga menziesii | reverse complement strand
GCCGAAAGCTGAAATTTTGAATTTTGAAGGCCAAGACTCACAGGGTTAACAATTTTTTCCCATTCTATCAACCAAAATGACGGTGGTCAATTTGGGAGATAACATAATTAATCAAATATCCCTCTAAATCTTTTATTTTGTTTGATAATTATTGACGTACATGTTCTTTTTTTCCATGTATTGTTGCATAAGGACTGATTGGTTGTGTAATTTTTTCATGTATTGCTTATTGGAGGTAAAACACCATAAGGCTATGGTCTACAATGGAGGTAGATATCGAATCAAAAAACTAGATGAAACAAAGAAAACATCAGATTCTGTGGTTTTGGCTGTCTTTGAGGTTACCACTGTTTCATTTAGAACTAATAGACATCCAGAAGTCTCAAAAAATCGATACTATGGGTAATTGGAAGATATTATACAATGTGAATTTAAATCCCTTAAGGTAGTTCTATTCGTTGTCAAATGGTACAGGTTACGATTGAATCAACGTGATCCTGATAGAACTATTATTGAACATGATAATGGATTTACCATGGTAAACACAAGGTTGTTTGAGCCAGGAACAGAGCCCTATGTTCTTCCAAGCCAATGTGAACAAGTATTTTACTCAGAGGTTCCAGGTAAAGCGGGCTGGTCGTTTGTTGTGAGACATGATCCAAGGGAAAGGCCGATAAAGTATAACCTAGATGATGGTAATGAAGAGGGTTCTCTAGAAGAAGAATATGATGATGAAGAGCATGATCAACTTAAGTTAGTTGACGTTGATGATCCAACAGAAGATGTCCAATGAATAGTTGAATCAGATGATGTAGCAGACAATGCCGTTGAAGATTATTCTGACGATTACATGATGAGCATAACTGATGATGATGACGATGATGATATGGCCAATCCTTACAATGTTGACACAGATGATGATACAAATGGCGCATAATCTTCATCATCATCGTCGTCTTCCTCGTGATGATGATACTCATCATCAACATCATCATCATCGTCATCCTCATGATGATGATAATCATCATCATCATCATCGAGATCATCATCATCATCATAATCATGATCATCGTCATAATCATCATCTTCATCAGCATCATAATCATTGTCATCATCATCATCATTGTCATCGTCGACATCATCATTGTCATCGTCGGCATCATCATTGTCATCATCATCATCATTGTCATCGTCTTCATCATCGTCGTCATCATCATCATCATCATCATCATTGTCATCGTCGACATCATCATTGTCATTGATGGCATCAACATCATCATCACCGTCATCATCATCAACTTCATCACCATCATCGTCATCATCATCATCCTCATCACCACCACCATCACCATCATGGTCACCATCATCATCACCATCATCGTCTTCATCAACATCATAATCATCACCATCATCATCAACATCATCACCATCAACTTCATCACCAACATCGTCATCAGCATCATCATCATCACCACCATCATCATCTTCATCATTGTCATCGTCATCATCATCATCGTCATCCTCATGATGATGATGATGATGATGATCATCATCATCCTCATGTTGATGATGATCATCATCAACAGAATCATGATCATCATCATAATCATGATCATTGTCATAATCATAATCGTCGTCTTCATCAGCATCATAATCATCATCATCATCATGGTCATCGTCTTCATCAGCATCATAATCATCACCATCGTCATCATCATTGTCATCGTCGAAATCAACATCATAATCATCATCATCATCGTCATCATCATCATCATCGTCGTCGTCATCACCATCGTCATCCTCATGATGATGATAATCATCATCATCGTCGTCGTCATCACAATCATTATCCTCATCATCATCATCATTAACATCATCGTCATCAACATTATCATCATCATCAACAACATCATCAACATCATCATCATCATCATCATCACCATGCTCACATGCTCAACTTTTCAATCATCCTTCAAAGATATATTTTCATTTATCCAAGATAGGGATGTATCGTTATGTATATGGTTCTTCCCTCATTAATGTGAAGGTTCTTTATTCAAGTTAGGATATAATAAAAATATCCTAATACTATTATGGCAATTTATATAATATAAAATAACATATAATAAAAATAAAATACATATAATATAAAATAATATATAATAAAAATAAAAAACATATAATATATAATAATATATAATAACAAATGACAAGTGTATTTGGACATTGCCGCGACTCATTTTGGATAGTTAGTTCAATTTGGAGGTTTTTGTGAATTTGGGAGTAGGTCTGTTAGAGCACAGGGTTGAGAATTGGAGCTCACAGTTGATAATTGGAGGTCAGGGTTGAGAATTGGAGCTCAGCGTTGATAATTGTAGCTCACGCTTGAGAATTGGAGCTGACGGTACAAATTTGGAGCACATGATTCATGTTTTGGAGTTCCAGTTTTGGATTTGGAGCTCATGGCTCAATGAGTAAGCATCATGACCTCCTTTTTTTGGGCATGCTGTGACAATGGTTTTTGGGCATCCTGTGACAAGGGTTTTTGGGTGACAAGGGTTTTTTGTGTGCGCTGTGATGTTTTCTCCTTTGTGGGACAAGCTTGAATGTAGACAGACCCTTCCTCATTTAGTGGGTTATTCAGGGATTCAATTTACAAACCTTCTAACCTTACAAATGAGAAACTCGCTGTTCGGGTCATGAACTTAGAATAGGGCTTCGCGCCTCACCCCCTCTCGTATCTGTGAGTCACTATTATGGTGATCATTCATTTTGTAGCGCATCTATAGATGTAATTACGCAATTTCTCTAGTTTTGCACAGACATGCTTGATCAAAGAAGTACTTCAAAGAGACTGATTATCCAGACCTATCGAACGGTTAAAATAGAACTAGGAAATTGGGGCCCCTGACTACAACTAGTAAAACCCCTCTTAAGGTAAGGAAGGTCAGACTATATTATGGGAATAATAAGGGAATAAAGACTTCCACAATGAGGAGGTTTTACTTCAGAAGGAGATATTAATTCACCAGACCAGTTCATCCTCATATTCAACCAGTAAGGTCAGATACTACAGGGAATAGATTCCCTTAATCTTTTAGAAGGAAAGAGAAATAAGGGGTAGGGGTTGACTTTCATGTTTCCAGCTCAGGAAAGTCATAAGACAGGAAAGGAAAGTAATAAATAAAGTAATAAGGGGGTGCCAATCACTCACCCCACCACAGGATACTCGTTCTGGCGGTGCCAATAAAGAGCAGGTCTTAAGGCAGAGAGCGGTACCATATCTAGGGAACGACCTTGGATCAATAAAAAATATACCATAGGGAACAGATCCTCTCAAAGCCAGGACCTTGAAAAACACACTAGTTCGGGGCCCAAAGTCTTGTTAATATCATCGTCAAACAAAAACTGTCCATGAGGACAGAGTTCTCCACATGAGCTATATCTCACAAAATATATGATTTAGGAATAAGTCCTTAGTTTTCAAGTGTGAACTAATTATTTTCCAACTATGAATTACTTATTTGAGATCATATTAGACTCCTTAAGGATATAGAGCCATTGGACTGGCTTATAATGAGTAATGGGTTTTAAATTTAAGTTATGAAAAACAATAATGAATCCAAGAGCAATTTATTATAAAAGTAAAAGTATAGTATTTGGTTAGGAGAATTTTATTACTGTATTCATAGTAATAAATTGTTTGTATTAAATCTATCAAAAGAAAGATGTGGATGGTGTCTTTAATAGTTGGGAAGATTATTTACATTTAATTGTAATTTGTTTATAAGACTAATCATTATTCCATCGAGATGTTTCCTTTCAAGGTTGTGTATGTTAGGAATAGTTACAAAATAACATACATTAACTATTCCCCTAAATTTTAGAACTCAACCCTAAATTAAACCCGTTAGTTACTTCGAAAGAAAAATATTTACAAACACAATTCTCATACTGATTTGGTAAAAATCTATCCATATAAAAGTCAATCTTTGACCTATTAGTTGAGCTAGAGAAAAATTGGAAACTTCTGCAATGTCCCCTATTAAATTCTGGCCGTTAGTGCTGCAAAACTGCGTTTCCAGAATTTTTGTAGCATTTTCCCCTGTTTTACACTGCAGGCGCTACAAAAGTTTCACCTTCAGAACTTTTGTAGAATTTTCGTTGTTTTTACACTGTTAGCACTGCAACAGTTATGAAAACTACATTTTTTGTGCAAAAACTTGTCTGGACGCTTTCAAACCTTTTCCAAGGCTCTAATACTAAAATTTAAGCATGTTATGGTCTAATTTCATCAAATTTATCTCTTGCCTCAGCAAGAATTTTTAGATTACCTACACTAACCTCATCTTTCAACATTTGCAACTCTTTCTTCATATTTTTGTTTTCTGCTTTAAGGGATCTATTATGCTTATATAAATTTTGAACTTTTTTATGTAATGGGAATCTTACCCTTAGCATCCCTCTAACATCCATCAAAGCTTTTTCATATAGGTCTAGACTTCCATCTACTTCAAACCTATGTTTTATGTCTTCTTCTTGCAACTGAACAATCATCAACTGGGCTTCTTTTAACGGTATATTTACCTTCTTCACCTCTGGATCATCACTCTATGTCTGTTAATATGGTTGTACTTTGGAGAGTTTTTTCTTCTTTGTTTTGATAGATTGCTCAAGTGGAGTCTCTGATGTATATTCTTCTACATATTTTTGCCATTTCGTTGCTAATCTAGTCCTAGGTATCTTAACCTCCACCCTTTCTTCAAAAAAGTCCAACTTTATTCCTTTCATTTTATTTTTACTCTTTTAAAATTCAGGTCTCTCCTCTATATCTATAACAACCCTAGGTTTTTTCTCCATATGAATCTTACCCTTTCTCTACTCCTCACTCGTGTCTTTTTCTCCATCATGTTCTTTGCTTGAGTAGTTGTTTTTTCTTTTGAGCTTGGAGTACATCTCCTTGCTAAAGGAATACCTAGCACCTCAGGATCAGAACCAACAAGGAAAAGAAAAATGCTATAATCCCTGCTCATTTTCCTAATCTCTTCAAGCACGACCAATTTGATCAATCCAAAATGAAATAAACTAGTGTTCTACCTTCTTAGGTTTCGGCTGCACCTATGTGCCATCTTTCCTAAACTTCTGTACAAATCAAAAGGGATGTCTAAAAATGTTTTTCCAATGAAATGTAACAACAATTTGAAATGAAATTGATACTGTGTCAAATATTCCTTCACATGTAAAAGAATTCCTTATGGCAAATAAAAGTTTCTCATATTTCTCTGACAGCCAAGCTTTGGGTATCCCATGAGTTAAATTTGATCCCTGGTGTTCTTCTTTAGAAAATCATCATAATTTATCAACTGAAACGTAGCGGAAGTAGTGAAAGTATGACCCTCTAATGAGATCCATAATTTACTTAGACAAATACTAATTGCATAATACATATCTATTAAAAAAAAATTTACATGAATAATAACTTTAACTCTAATTATGAAATGTGTTAGTCAAGAAACTACTAGTGCTCGTAGCAATAACACTTACAGACATGTAACAACAATAAAATAAACAATTTCAAGACTCTTGGTGGGTAACAACAACAGTTTCAACAATTAACAACAACAATATCAACAAGTAACAACACTAGTTTTAGCAAGTAATAACAACATTTTCAGTGAGTAGCAACAACAACATAAATTAGTTTAAAATTGCTAGTGAGTAACAGTAGCAGCAATGATTAGTTCCAAACTAATGCTTAATAAAAATATCCTAATACTATTATGGCAATTTATATAATATAAAATAACATATAATAAAAATAAAATACATATAATATAAAATAATAATAAGATACATATAATATATAATAATATATAATAAAAAATGACAAGTGTATTTGGACATTGTCGCGACTCGTTTCGTTTTGGACAGTTCAGTTCAATTTGGAGGCTTTTGTGAATTTGGGAGTAGGTCCAGTAGACATGGCAGACAACTTTGTTGACCTGTGGCAGCAAGAGCTCAACATCTTCTCCTCACCATAAATTACCGGTATACCGTCCTCGGACACAGTGCAAAACACGCTGGAAAATTAGACAGCTGGAACTGAGAGTAGGGTTCTGGTTTCTCCGCTAGATGAAGAGCTGCTAGGTGTGTTCGTAGCACGACCATTAAACCCGGCCTTAGTAGGAGGCCCGTAGTGATTATTCCACTCTAGCCAACCTTTGAAAGTTGACTAAATAAACTATTTTGATAATTGTACCTACATCTTCTTTGACGGGGCTTCAGCCAATCAAATTGGAGGTATAGGTGTTCATCTTTTGATCACCCAGGACCACTATTTTTGCTTCAAATTGGGTGTTGGTCTGAGTACAAACACCAGATTTGAACTACTTTTTTTATGGATTCTCCTTTATTGTGCTAAATCCATGGTCCTTCCCACTCTGCACATTCATGGTGACTCCACAACCATCATTAATTGGTTGAATAGAAGATCACAACTAGCTTTACTTGCACTTGATGGTTGGTGTCAGCGTATCCGTGATATGGAACCTTACTTCATCCAACTAAAAGCAGTTCACATATTCAAAGAACACAATACTAAGGCTGATAGCTTATCCAAAGAAGCATTAACCTTAGCCTTAGGCCATTTTCAGTTTACTGAATTTACTGATGGTGAATGTACTGGTCAGGGCACTTTCCAGCTTTTCTAGCCCTTAGCACTTGAGTCTTTTATGTGTTGTTGCTATTGACATCCTTTGGATTAATATTTTTTTAATGAATTACTTGTATTTATCAAAATATAAATATATTCATGAAAGATTTTGACATTATTGCAGAAATTCATCGCCCCTCGCCTGAAGTTCAACCTTCTGAGCAGACTAGTAGGGATACCGATGATCAGATTTCCGAGATGTGACTCTGACTAAATATTTAAAGAGAAGAAAAGTAAAAAGGAAGCGACTAAACAAACTTTCAGTAATTATTATATATTAAAAAAAAAGTAATGCTTTTTCCTCTGTTTTATGAATGAATGCTTTACTGATATTTTTTTTCTGCCATTGACTAAATTAATGTTTTAATGAATGGTTTTTTCAGCTGTTGAATGATTGAATGGTTTAATGAATGTTATAAAGAATGATTTAATGAAAGCATTTTTCAACTATTGAGTGAAATAATTTGCATTGTAGATGCATTGTTATTTGCATTGTGAAATAGTGAAATAAATTGTTATTTGCAAGTATAGGCATTGGGTTTGGGGAGTTGAGAGTGATGTGAGGGGGGGGGGGGGAAGGGGGCATAAGAGCTTCCACATTCACGTGGTTGGTCCTATTTAGTAGAGAATATTAAATTATTCTCGAAACAGAGAGGAGCTCAATGAATGGTAAGGAAGAATACATTAAAAAACATCTATTTCTATATTTTTACTGTGTAATTTTCACTATTGCTATTTGACTCCTCCATTGGAACTTGTTGCAGATAGCGTTGAGAAACATTTCCATAGTTAAGAGGCAAGAAATGGAGTTTTGATTAGATCGATGGCCATATATACATAGTATTTTTGGTTATCCATGTTTTATCAGGTGATATATTCTTACTAATTATAATTTTTTGCTTACATAATTTATGTCAGATCATTATATTTTAAATTCCTTGATTAGATTAAGCAATTGAGTGTCATTTAATGTTGCTTGAGGATTTTAAAGAACTCGGTTACTTGAATTGAATTAGTAAATGATATATTTTATATAACATGTTTATATAAATGGTTGGGCATGATAGCTTCGGAGATAGATTGTTTGAATACTTGGTCAATTGTAGCAGGATGCATTTATTTTCACAACACACTCACGTCTTCATTTTATGTTTTCAAGATGCTTTTGAACAAATAATGGCTTGTTTCTACATCATAATTCCACATTCAATGTTTTCAAGATGCTTTTGAACAAATAATGGCTTGTTTCTACATCATAATTCCACATTCAATGTTTTCAAGATGCTTTTGAACAAAGAATGGCTTGTCTCTACATCATAAGTCCACATTCAACAACCTTTGCAGCAGGAGTTTTTATATATCGAAAAACTAACATTCATTCTTTACTTGTTTATGGTTTTTGCAATCCTGCAGATGCAAGATGTGGACAATGGTACCCTGTTAAAGTGGACTCTTTAAAGGTTACCTTGGAAAATAGGGCAGATCTTCTTCAACAAGCTGAAGTTCATGTGTGTGCTTTTGATATAGAGACAACCGAGCTTCCTTTCAAGTTCCTTGATGTCAAATATGACATGATAATGATGATTTCACACATGGTGGATGGGCAAGGCTATATTATTAAAAATCGAGAGGTAAAAACACTTGGCATTGTTTTATGCCCATTGGTCAGCATATCCTTTGTTTTGGGATTTCTTTCAGCTATGTTTTGGGATTTTTATTGTGTGCAGATTGATGTTGCATTGATTGTTATGAAAATCGTTGCTCTTCTTTAGTTTTCCAATTCCTTTTCGTTTGTTTCCTGAGTGTGTAGGGGTGGGGCATTGAAGACTTGGAGTACACTCCAAAACCAGAATTTGAAGGAAATTTCAAAGTAACAAATGTGCCAAATGAGGTATATCTCCCATTTACTGTTTACCCTAAGACTATAATTCTGAAATCAAGTATTGATCCCCTGGAAGTTTGCTATGTTTTCCAGATAGAGCTTCTTAGGCAGTGGTTCAATCACATGCAAGAATTTAAGCCTGGGATTTATGTCACGTACAATGGAGATTTCTTTGATTGACCTTTCGTCGAACAATAGGCTAAGCACCATGGAATGAAAATGAGTGATGTATGTTAATTTTTTTATCTAATATACTGACATCTTATGCTTGCTGACTGTTGCTGGATTTTTGCTTAATTCTATGTTTAATTGGAAAAGGAGTTTATTATTTAGTGTATTACAATGAATGTATTGATCCACAGAGTGGACATTTTAGGGCCCCAATGTATATTGTGTTCTTGAATCCTCTAGAAGTTTTTCTCTACCTCTTAAAATTCCTGCATTGTTTTGCAACCAAGGATAGGTTTTTGACTGTCATTATAAATTTTTACCCCTTTATTATCTAGCCACTTCATTTAGCAAGAACAATCTGTGCTTACCTTGGTTGTTTGGAATTTGCAAGAGTGAAGTTAAATATCTACTGTACATTATTAATAATGATTTAAGGTAACATACTCTGTTGTTTCTTTGTCTCTTTGCTATATGAAGTGGTTATGTATTTGTAGGATTCAATCTTATTCTATATCCCTTCCTTGAGCAAAGCTAGAATATTCTAAAATTATTGAATGCCTCTTGGTCAACAAGTTTATTTCTGTTATTTTTTTATCTTAGCTATTTCCTTTGGTCCCCTCTATTTAGAGACTCTATAGGTTCAGTGTCCTCCATCATCACTTATTAAGATTGGGGATGTAAAGCACTCTTTGCATGAGAGCTCTTTCTTATATAGGGAGAAACTTATGCAGATACTTATACAATTAGCACAATGCATATGAAGGATAAACACAATTCTTTAGACCCATTTCATCTTAATCATGTTATAAAAAGCCACCCTTTAGAACTTTAGTCAACTCAAAATGGAGGTCAGGGACATAGACAGTGTATGGGGACTGCTTCATTCCACTTTCCAACTAATAGTCTCACCCAAAGAAGCACTGCATTGTCTTCAACTAGGAAAACTTGGTTGCAAGCAACCTTTCTTCGACTCTCTCGAAAGCGAAGTCACATAGGCCATTTCTAAGTGGGTAAGTTGGAACATGTGGGCATGGGATTATGTGACCTTTGTACATGTGGTTCACACTACCATGAAATTGTGTTGTAATCACCTACCCTTAGCACATGTAATGTCTCTAGTTAAGGGACATTCTCTTAAAGTGTTCATGGATTGGTTAGATTGGACTTTGTCTTGTTAAGTGGTCCACTTGTAGACTTAGTACAGGGTTTGCTTGTAATTACTCTCTTCCTTATTCCATAAATATAAAGGAGGGTGATTCTCTTGAAGACATTGGGTTTTCTATTTTGTGAAAAGTAAAGTTAAGAGTAAAGTAGTTGTGATAACTATATGTGCAAGGATGAAATATATACTTGACATAGAATCCTCTAGTTTACTACCAGGCTTCCTTCAGTGGTCAAATTCTAGGCTAAAACCATGTGGCCGTAAGTGAAATATTTGGATTTTTTTTAAAATCCATCAACAGGCGTCGCTTTTTCGACGTTCTTCCGACACTCCGGTCAACCCCTTCGGCGGCTATGCCATGACTCCGACGCTTCCTCCTGTCGGACGACCGACGATTAAAGTGTCGGATTGCGTTGGAAGGCTGACTCTTCTAGTGTCGGAGTGCGTTGGATTACTGACACTGTCTAAATTAAAACCAATGACACCGCCATTTCTCAGACACTTTTGTCTGTCGGATGGCCGACGCTTCAAGGATCGGAGGATGTCAGAGTTTCGACGGTTTGTGTAATTTTGTTTGGCACTTCGGAAGGAATAACGGTCGAATATGTGACACGGTGGTCTGTCGGATCTTCAACCCTTATTAGTCGACTGTTGAAGATCCGACGTTATGCCACCGACAACAAAAACAAGTGTATGTGTCGAAAATGAGACAAAGAAGTGTCGAATTTCAGACATGCAAGGTGTCGGATTTTGGGTTGAAATTTTGTTGTGGTAAGGTCAAACAACCTGCACTTTTCAGGTTTTCATCACACCCATCTTAGTCAATCAAGCTAGCTTGATCAACAATTCCTTTGCTTAGGATTTATGTGGTAAACCTTCAGCTTCTAGTGCCGTGCTGGAATTTTTGAGCTTTTTGCTCAGAATGCATCATAAATCCATCAAGGAATTTGTTCAAGAAGAAAATCATTGTCTCGTCGTGGCTTTAATACCATGTGAAAATTGAGTCACAATAATCTAGGATCAAGGAACAACTCACAAAATATTCATAATCAATTGTACAAGAAATTTGACATGAAACACACTGCAATTAGGAGTTGTAGTTGTAAGAATGTATTCAATAATCAAAAGTAGAGATACAATGTGATACACTTGCATGAATAGCAAGACAATTCGAATACCAAGGAGGCCATTCGAATTGCAAACATGAGAGTTAGCCACACTAAACACATCAGTTAACCACTAATCACAACCATAATTGACTCTAGCTAAGGCCTAACTGAATCAAAGGCAGTAATGTCTGAGCCTAACTGAATAGAACTCAATTGCATGTCAATTAGTAGGTGGGGGCGCATATCTAACTCAAGTTGGCTTCGATGAAGTGAACTGAACTCCATTGAGTCACCAGAATTTGTTGGAGGCACCTTAAATCACTCCAGTTAACTCAAATGAGCATAAAATAGACAAATCGATGAGGAAGGCACCTTTCCAACTCAGTTTAACTGATTGTTAGGTGAAACAACATTATGTTAACCAATTGGTGCACTTATGACAAGCAAATCAACCCAAATTTGCTCCCTGTTGAAGGAGGAAGCCTAGTTAGCCTCCCTGATCGAAGGAGGAGGCTTAGTTGGCCTCCCTGATTTGAAGGAGTGTGCTGGTGATGATGTTGATGTCAAGGAGTGTACTGGTGTGCTGATGCTGATGTTAGTAAATCGAGTCAACAACTTAGGATAAGTGAATAATTAAGCCAAATTGACCAAATAAAGATGCGTGGGTTAGATAATGACTCCAACAATAAGAAATCTATTTAAAAAGGTATTATACTCACATGTCTTTTTTTAAGGTTAATAGGGAAGTTTATGTACTTTCCAAGGAGGGCCAAGATTTTAAAGTGAGGGCCAATACTAAACATTACATAATCATATATTTTATCTAATTAAATTTAAAAATATTCTATTGAAAAATATAATATGAAAATAAGAACAAACATTAAGTACATTAATTTACAATAAGGGAGTGTGATCTTGACATATATTCTCGTGAGCCCACTTTATTTTGCAGTTTTATAAAATATGAACGTTTGTAAATTTGAAAAGTCAATGTTATTTTTTTTTCACATTTTTATTAAGTAAAAAAAACAAACAAACTAGTAAGTGATTACAAAATTACTTACATTACTTACCGTTTTTAGTCTTTACTACATACCATCTTTAAGGACTTTTATCCATAAATACCAAAAATAATAATAGGATATGTTTTATGATAAGTTTTTTTTCCACGTGGATTAAAAAAAATTAGAAAATATTTAAGTTTAAGCCAAAATTACTTAAAATTTGTTCTCTAAAATAAAATTGTAAAAATTAAGCCAAATTAAGTTACATAAATTAGAAATAGCGGC
>LPNX010274854.1:117437-159660 GCA_001517045.1 Pseudotsuga menziesii | reverse complement strand
CCTCGCTTCGCCGAGATAAAAGATGTCCCCCGTCCAGCCCGTCCTCATGGGCGGCTCCCCCCCCGGGAGTATTTAAACTAAACTTTGATGGCGCCTCTCGCGGTAATCCCGGAAAGGCTGGGTTTGGAGGGCTGGTCCGGGATCACGAAGGTCATATCCGAATGGTGTTCATGGGAGCTATTGGGGAAGACACCAACAACTCTGCTGAGCTAGATGGTCTCTTGCGCGGGGTGGAAATTGTGATCAGGGAGGGTTTTCTGCCTGCAATAGTTGAAGGAGATTCCAGTGTCCTCATTTCGGTGGCAAATCGGCTCCTAAGCGGTCAGAGAACGGAGAAAGTTTCGCTGAGCTGGCGTCTCGCGTCACGTCTGGAGCGCCTGCGTCTCATCATCCGGGCCCATCCTGCCACCTCATTTGTCCATGTCAGGCGAGACGCCAATAGGGAAGCTGACTGCTTGGCTAACACTGGAGTGGAATGCGGAGCTGGCATTCGATGTGACCAACTGGAGGCGTTTGACGCGGAGGGATGGGCTCAGCAGTGCCGTCAGCTGGCCATCAATGATTCCAATGATCCAGCCCAGGTGGAGGATAATCAGGACAGGCGACCAAGTGGCACGAGGCGACGCGAGCACGTCCATAGGCATCAAATCGAATGCAGATAATCACGCGTGGCGATGGCCCCTGCAGGTGCTGGGCCGTGATCGCCCTCATTATAGTGACCTACGGCTCCTGCCCTCCCATGATCGGTATTGAAAGGCGAGGTAATGGTCCGGACGGAGACAATCAATCTGGGGCAGGCGATCGCAGAACCATGATGATCATGACGCAGGATCCTTGTAAGATCGGGTACGATCTAACGAACGATTACCCGTTAAAACTGGACTGCCTGGGGGATAGAACCACCGAAGTTTTTGTTGTGCGTAGTGGGTTGGCCGCGCTGCCCTCTGTTAAGCCCCTGTCTCTTGCGAGTGGAGCCTTGTTAAAGGTCCTCTGCAATTTTGTGAGGTTGCCCTCCCCCTCGGTGCTTCTTGCCATGGCTTCCAAAAGGAAGACCAAGACGGTGGCCGAAGAAATGGCCATCAGGGGCCATAAGAGGGCCCCCGGGAGCTCGTCCAAACGCCAGACCCGCCAGGCGACGCGAGCTCAGCTCCTCGCCCAGGAAGAAGCTGATCGCTATAAGGAGCATGTTCCTCTGAAAATCCGTTTGGAGGTCGACAGGATGGTGGAGGAGCTCTGGGAGGAAGCTAAAGCTATGCCCAAGGACCAATTGCGCGATGAGGTTGCCGACTGGGTCTTAGACCCAGGCTCCACTGCTGGCAGGGCGTCCGCGTACGACAGAATGATCCTTACTTACTGGGTCACGGTTAGACTGGTCGGTCTCTCTGCTTCCATTCGGAACGCCAAGCAGGAGGGGGACGAGGTCCCAATTCCCGCCTGGAAGGAACACCATGGCGAATGTCACACTATGCACCACAAGCTGGACGTTCTTGCGGCTCGTCTGGGGTTCCCCTTCCATCCTGCGGACCGTCGGGCTCTCGAGATAGCCAGACCCAGGGAGAAATCAGAGCGCTGCGCCCAGGAACGTCCCGGAACGGCAGCGACGGTTCGTCCACCAACTGGCCCAAGGTCTCCCCAGCCTCCTTCGCTTCCAGGTATGCAGCCCCCAGTGACTCGGCCTCTTCCTGCTGATTCTCTTCGCCAATGCACCAGCTCCTCTGGTGGCCAGCTCTTGCTGTCCCAGTTCCGCCATCTCTGTTAACTAGGGGGAGGACAGGCAGTTTTTTGATCGAACCCTTTGGGCCTTTTCTTTGTTGATGTATTCTGGTCTGTTTAGACCCCGCCGAAATGGCCTCGGGCAGTATATCTATCCCTGCGATAAATACGGAGACAATATCAGTTTTTTGCATTTTTGTGGGTGGGAAATCTATGTAACTGGTTCCGCTTATGATCCAGCAGTAGTTAGTACTGAAGGGGAAATAGGAAATGGGAAGACTCTGTATCCTTCTGGCCGATTTGTTTTGACTCTGTCTAAGCGGGGCTGTCCTCGGCCCGGTTCAAGGTGTCCTGTTTTGGGACGGGCCTCAGGCCTCTGTTAACTATGTAATTCGGTTTCTGTACAGTAATACAATTTTTATTTACACAAAAAAAGTTACATAAATTAGAAGAACAAAAGCCCATTCTGCTGGGATTCGGAATCAACATTGATGAAATTTGGTGGAATTCTCCCTACTTATGGAGCCCTAGTAGTTGTCCCAACCCGAATCATTGTAAGAAGGATTTTTCTTACAATAAATGTATGTCCTTGATGAGAGGATTGGAACTATCCCCGCTAATAGAGCAGATATAGTGTCTAAACTATTGTTTCCTAAGAAAACTATTTATAACTCAAATGTAAGGAGAAAGAAATAGGGAATATCTAGTAGAATCTATTTGAGCCTTGGTCTTTATCATTCACAAGTCAAGTAATTTCTAGCACTTTAATCTTCCTTGATCCTTGCAGACAACTACAACAAGACACACCTTTCTTAAAAACTTTATAATAATTTCAAATGAGTATTGTAGATACACCTTTCGTAAAAACTTTATAATCATTTCAAATGAGTACTATAAACTTCAAAGAAACTTTGCTAACTAAAGCCAGGTAAGTTAATCTGAACAACAATTCTATAATTCAAATGAAATAAACCATAACATTGAATAATAGTAAGAATTATGGGGAGTCGGGGGGGAGGTACGGAAGTCGAGATATCTATATGATTGAAAAGACAACAAGTATATTATACTTGAACTAACAATTCTAAGTGCTTCACATAATTTTGGGTTCCTCTAGCCTTAGCCTCCGATCAAGCTCTGTTTTATAACAAGGACATAAATTTCAAACCCAAAGGAGAGCCAAATATTGGTTCATCACACCCTAGGAGAGAACGAGTTAGACTTGGATAACAAGGAAAGTTATACACGAGAAGAGGATTAGGGATAACAAATTTTCCAGTTCAACCTAAAATCCTTTATGCATAAGGGTGAATTTCCCCACCTTTTGAATATGGAAATTTTATTTATATTCTTTAGAAGTGGTTCCAATAGTTAGGGGTCAAGGTCTAGGTTGCATATATGTACAACCTCATGATGTCCACTAAATACCCATACATTGTGTGTGTGTGTGTGAGAGAGAGAGAGAGAGAGAGAGAGAGAGAGAGTATTGGGTCATTTTGAGTGTGCACACATATTGATAACTAAAAACCTACATGCTACATCTATGTTTCACTACTATAGGGTGCATGCACAAAGAATATGCATCATAATTAGCTTAATATAATTACAGACTACCAATATTGTGGCATAGAAGTAATTACCAAATTCATCTATAACAATTTTCCATATATTCCTTCCACCCAAACCCTCCTCTCATGATTTTGTGTCATACTCAATATCCCTCTACTTCCTCACTAATATCCTTTAACCCCCAAATTGTAGTAATTATATTTCATATTTATGGTCTAACTTGTTAAGCTCACTAATAATTTTATTGTGCGAGAAACTCATTTCTTTTATGGCACATACAACCAGTGTCTATACATGCCAAATATAGATCCATATTATTATTATTTAGTGTCCTTGTTAATCCATAGAACCAATATCTAGAATCCACGGTACCATTTATTCTCAATTCTATTAGGAAGTCTGCTCTTTCTTCTCTCAAACTCTATTTTCCATATTTTCCATGTTCTACTTCACTACTTTTGGGAACATGTTCTGGTATCTTTTTTCAACTAATTGATGTATGGGCCCACAACATGCCTATCTCATTGCACCTACATAGCCTACCTCTACATTCCCCTTGGCTATATTCAAGATAATCCTTACATATCTATAAATTCTAATGTGCAACCATGGAAGCATGTTGAATTGTTGATTGGTATGCTAAAGGCTCCAAATCAACCCCTAAATTCTAGTGTGACACTTGAATTCCTTGAATTTTCACCTCCTGGCACTGTGTAACATCAATACCTAGAAACAAGTCCCCCTCAATTCACATAAGTACTCCTCATTTTGTTATGTATATGCACTTTAACAACCTCCTTTCCCACCTCAGTTTTTACTATAATGAATATTGTTAATGGTAATCATATGATGGGATGCAATGAAATAAGAGCTATTGTAGAGTGATCAATATATGATAGCTCAATGTCACATTTTCTCGCTTCAACCTCCTTAGCATCCTCATGATCCATCAATACACTTGCCTCCCTCATCACATGATACGCATGTGGGATCTCTCCACGCAATATCTTCTAGACTAAACCCCTCCTTAAACAATTTATCAAACATTCCAACTAACATTTTCTTGATTAAAATAGCCAATTTTTTTTATTGAATTCCATATCACAAGGCTCCTAATGTGTTATGTGTCCATCCAAGGCATCAATTGATGGTTACAAAATTAACTAATATAACTTGAACAAAAATCATCCTCCATGTAGATTACTATTTGATCACCCTTCACACTAGTTGATTAGCTACACACGTTAATATGTATGATAAACTTAAATCTTGATGCTAATTCTTTATCAATTAAGTATTTTTAGGTGATTATTGGTTATTCAAACACAAGCTACTGATTTAGCAGTTGTATGTATGAAAATCATAATATCTTCTAGTATCTTTAGTACATGATATATGATGAAGAAAATTTAACATTTATTTATGTGTGAAAATAAATTTATGTTGAATTTTTATTTTCAAATACATTAATTTAAACAAATTGTAAAGATGGTCAAGTTTATGTTTCCATACTCCAATCCTTTTAATTAGTGATAAATGGTACTCTCATATATAGCCATGCAATTTAATGGCTAATATGTGATGCTATGGTAAACAAGTCTTACATTAGAACTTATGCAATTCTTAACATAAATAATGAGTGATAAATAGTGTTGTTATATAGAATCGTATTCATGGAAATCTAAGGGCTATTATGTGATCTTAGAAGTTGCTATGCTTGGACATAAAAAGTTCATTGAAATTTATATATTTCTTGACACAAATAAGTAATTTATTATTTAGAATAAATTTATTTAATATTTATTTATTTGTGAAAAATAAATTTATGTTGAATTTTTATTTTCAAATACATTAATTTAAATAAATTGTAAAGATGGTCAAGTCTATGTTTCCATGCTCCAAGCATTTTAATTAGTGAGAAATGGTACTCTCATATATAGCCATGCAATTTAATGCCTAATTTGTGATGCTATGGTAAAGAGAGAGTCTTATATTAGAATTTATGTAATTCTTAACATAAATAATGAGTGATAAATAGTGTTGTTATATAAAATCCGATTCATGAAAATCTAAGGGCTATTATGTAATCTTAGAAGTTGTTATGCTTCGACATAAAAAGTTATGTTTATGGATAATTATTTCAATATAAGAGATGAATAAAACCAGAAATCTCACTGAAACCGAATCCCAACAAGTTCTAAAATACAGATCTGTCATTGTGAAGCATAAAATCAAAAGTAAAAAAAATGAAAAACTTGAAAATGACCATAACTATGTCAGTAGTTTCCAGAATTTTTATTATAGCCCGTTTTTGGAATTGGAGAAGTTGTTATGCATCCACCTTTATAGGAAGAACATAAATTTGGGCACTCAATCAAAAGATATTTGCTATGCAGTCCATGAGGCCGTAAAAAAAATTGAAAAATAGCTTAATTTAAAATAGCAATGTCTCCACCATTTAGACTCCAAACGAGACAATTGTTTTTTTTTAAATTGAGTAGTTTTGCAAGAGGAACTCAAATCTGCAATTTTTTTCTACAAAATATGCATATAAGGTATTAAAAAATGATTTGAAACCCGTCGCCCAATTTACCTTAAACACTTCTCCACAAGGTTAGGGTTTGAAAGAAAAATATTCAAATATGTAGAATAAAGCCCAGATATGAAAAACTACCACTTGGATATTGTATATCGGGTCACAAAACTATAAAATGCGAAGAGTCCAAGTAAAATCATGAACATATGTTGCTTAAAAATAAAAATAAATTTACTGAAGAAGGTAGAGCATAGCGACTTGCTCTAATACAATGTTAGAATATTGAAATAAGATTGGAGAAAAGAGAACATCAATATATGTGGTTCACCCAATATGAGCTACATCCACAGGAAGGGTTGCATCTTTAATTATTCTGAAAATAGATGTTCAAGATTACATGACATCCTCACATATACATCATATCAAGCTCCATCACCCAATCACATGTATACAAATGACATACACAACATGTGATGTGTGATGAACTACAATCAACACATACCCAAAATGGTCTCCTTCACTTCTCTTATATACCAATATGTTTAGATTACAATACATCCCATAACACATGTGGAATAAATGAATTTCCACTTCTTTATATGGAGAATGGTTACTAAATATATAATTACAATGATACATGTGGGATAACTCTAGTTTATAATATTATATTTTATGCCTTTAAATGATATTTTACCAATATATTACATAAGTCATCATTACATATTTTAATAAAAAAATAGAGTAATAAAAATACCAATAAAAAGCGATTTACTTCTCTATTACAATTAAATAAATTAATAATTTCATAATTTCTATTTTATTTAGTGTAGAAATACCCATACACATTAAAAACATTGAAAAAAAATGAATAAAAAAGAGAACAACTCCTCCCTTGTTAAAAAATGATTCAAAGAAAGAACAACTCCACCCTTATAGCATTTTAAAGAAAAAAAAGCATTTCAAAATAAAAAGTTTTTATACAAACCACCCGATTTCCCATTAACATTGATGGCTTAAAACTCCACCCACAAAACAAATGAACCTAACCATTATTTTACTTTGGTTAAAATATATATCGTAGGTTGTACATTAAAAAAATATTCGTAATCTCAAAATCTCTTAGATAATTATTTTTCATTCATGTTTTTAATAAATAAATAAATAAATTTCAAAATTTCAAATTCTCTTAGATTTTTTTTTCATTCATATATTCAATATATATATATATATATATTCTCCTTTTCTCATACTTTTCGAAACCATCAGTTTCAGTGAAATCCACATACTCCTTTCTATACAGTGACTTCCCAATACAAATGAAAAAAGTATTATTTGCCCCTTGTGTATGTGCATGTACCTATATGTTAAAATGAATAAAAAACATTGGATTATGATAATTGTGTTCAAACCATGTATGCATATTTATCTATCTATCTAAGTCTTAAGTGGGTAGCGTAGTTGTTCAAATCCCCTCGATGCCAAGGGCTCTCAATCATGAGGTCGTGGGTTCGATCCATTGTATCCACTGAGGTAACGCCTTATAATCTAGGCCATTAGAGTGAGGCTCTTTCGACTGAGCCCCTGTACATATATTACTTAAAGCTCTCTCTGTCTCTCTATATATATGAGCCACTTTTTTTTGATAAAAATGCTAAGAGATAATTTAGTGAGTCACTAACAAGAATTTTGTAGAAAGGGATCACTAATAGAGAGATGGGTATGTATAATTGTCTCAAATGTTATTGGTCGACCCGACAAATTCATTTGACATTAAAGAGGAAACTTGTTTGTGGGCAAATCATTTTCCCTTATTGTTTGGATTGGTGGATTTATGAATAAAAACACTAGATAATCACTACTAAAATAATCAAGAAATTTATTGCATTTCTAAATGTTAAGTTCCAAAAAGATAAATGTATAATTTTCCTACTATTATGGTTACCTTTAGTCAACACATTATGATTATCTTTTCAAATAGTTACTTATACTCCACTTGTTTTTCTTTGTGAGCTAGCTAAATTCATATTAAAAATAAGAAAGGTGCAGAGAGTCTGTGTGTTGGTTTCCCTGATTGAAAACTAGACCAAGAACAAAACATGAGATTATTAGACTGGTTATGTTTGTAATTACTTTAAGTGATTACATTGTCTTTCTTTCTATCAACATTACTAAAGAAAACTAAAGGACTTATAATTGTAGCTAGCTATGAGAACTAAGAAAGCATTGTACTAGCTATTCATCATTCGAGAGAGGAATTGGAGATACCTTGTATTTAAATGACTCATGCAAGATCTTTATTTCAAACCAAACTACACAAGAAAGCTTGGCAGTGATGTCCAATTTGACATCCTAGGTTTTAAGCTAGGTCTGAACTTCATCTAGTTGAATCAAGATTTCATTGTTCTCCTCATGCTTTTCTAAGAAAGATTTATCCATTAATTCCTTCATGTTCTAGTAGATAATGACCATTGTTATAGAATTTTAAAACTTAATAATTATTGCAGTGCTTTACATCCATTTCCACATCCTAAAGTGTGCTAAATCCTTCATATATATAATTCATATATATATATATATATATGGTTGGCATACATGGGTTTCCTTTTATAAACATGCATATTATCTACGTGTTTCCTTTTAGGAACATGTGTACACATATGGAAACATCAAAATAAAAAAATGGGCATGCTCACATGTGTGTTCAGGTAGTTGTTAGTTGTTACTGTTCCAACTGGGATCTGTTACACTCAATCCAACTTCCTTAACCAATTATTCCCAATATAAATTTAAGCCTCAAAGCATGAAATGGGGAGAATATTCTACCGTCATTATAGCCTTACGTTGAAGAATTGAATCTGGAGTGCTTGATATTTTTATTGTTCCGTTCCTATCATAAACCATAACTTTTGAGAGCCTATTTTTATCAAGATTGTGAATTTTGAGAGCCTATTTTTATGAAGATTGTATTGTGATTTTAATCTTTCTTGATTGTCCCTTTAATTCGAGATGAGAGAGATAAAGAGCATTGGATTTGAAATCTATAAGTGGTTCAGGCATGAATAATCTAGGTGTTGGTGAAGAAGCTGTTGCAACAAAAGGTTCGAGTATCATATTATATTTTATTGCTACTTATTATCAATATAAAGGATATCCCTCTTCTTTCCCTATGCTAAATTCTCATGTTTAGTGTGTTATTTATTTTGATGAGTAGCATTGGGTGGAGTAGTTGATATTAGCATGAAATTTAATTTGCTTAATTAGTTGTGAATTTCATGTTAATTTTTCTTATTTCAATAAAATTTGTCAAATGTTTTTTAGGAAGGTGTTCTTGTTGTGTTGTGTGTAGGTCTAAGATCGAATAGTTCAGCTAAGGATTTACCCAACATCAACAAGGAGGGAAACCATCTAATTCAAGGTATTCTATTATCTTCTTATCCATATAATTTATAACTTAACTAATTTAGTAGGAAATAAGAGTGTGTTATCTTTGAATTTATATGTTAGCAACCTATCCCCAATTACTAAGACACTTTTTCCCTAAAACAAAAATGACAACTCCACTAGGGACTAATTCTTTGGAGTGATTCCTTGTATGATTTCCATTATTTCTTCATATTTAAAGTAGAAATAGATGGAACATATTATACATTAACCTTGCTATCAAGTGGAATCCCTTTGTGTCAAGAGAACTTTTAATTTTTCTTGACCTTTCAATCCTATAGCCTAGTATTTATGAGTTTTGTTATCCACAATCACATACATAAGTGTTCTAATTTCGAGACAATCGTAGATGCCTGTAGTTTTTATGTGGGAAAGGCATGGGTATATGCTATTTGCTCATCAACAACCAATGGATACCCTTCCTTAAGTTGAAATTACTTGGCTATAGGTGTTTTTGTGAAAATTTTCAAAGATTTCAATGGGTTGCTTTCATAGTAGGTGGGTGTATCACTTAATTTCTTTCTTTTTAAAAATCATATATAACAAAAACAAGAAAATTCTTGGCTTTAGGAACATAATGGACTAGGTTGCAAAATCATTCTTGTCATTTGTTAGCTTTTGACATACTTTTAAAATAAAAAATAAATACACTTAATTTCTTTCTTTTTAAAAATCATATATAACAAAAACAAGAAAATTCTTGGCTTTAGGAACATAATGGACTAGGTTGCAAAATCATTCTTGTCATTTGTTAGCTTTTGACATACTTTTAAAATAAAAAAGAAATTAATTGATTATAAAGGCATCGTAGATTAAGTTGCACTCTTTTTATACATTGTTTTTGCATTGTAGGTAAAGTATGGTAATTTCGTTTTCATTCCTCGGGAGCAGTCAAATGAATGTTTGTTTATTAAAGACAAGAACATAAATACTTTATTGTTTAGTACAATTTTGCCTTGTTTTATTGTATTTTGGTGTAGGTTTGATTGTTGCATTTTCCCCTTTTAGTGATTAGAGGATGCATGACTCTTGAGGTCTGTTTTTAAAAGAGAAATGAATGGGTGATTTTGATTGAATGTCTATTATGCAAATGTCTATAGAAACCTGCAATAGTCTAGGTTTTATGTCCTTGTTGTAGGATTGGATAATAACGTTTTGAAGGACACATGAAATAACACTAGTATTTGACTAGAGAGTGTTGAAATCCATTAGTAACAAGAGGTACTTGTTGGGAAAGCACATCTAACACGTGTCAAGCACGAGGTTAATCTAGGTAGGTGATAGATTATCCTCTCTCCTTGCATTTAGTGGGATTTTTCATGTCAGGGGGTTTGTTGGATTGGCAAGTCCTCGAGGTGATACCAATTTAGCAAAGGATTTGGGTCTATGACTTATGTGCTACATTCCTTGCCCATACATAAAATATTGACCCATGACTATTATGTCCAACTATTGATTGTGAATTGGTATCGTTAGTTTCCCATCCTAAGTTCCTCCAGGTAGGATACAAAGGGAAGTGCTTGTAGTACATGAGATAGATGCATAATCTTAGCCTCATGTAATACCCCCAGTTTTGAATTGGAATTGATTAAATTAAAATCATGTAATGATGTAAAGATGCTAGTATGGATTCCTAGTGTGGAGCTCAAGGCCAAGGGCTCATCATCAAGTTTATTCATGTATTTCCTATTTTTGGGGTAGCGGGGTCTGTCAAAAGTATGCATTGTGGCTACTAGTTGGATGTAGAATTAAATTTCACATCCAACGATATCTCCTACTCGGAATTTGAGTAAAACCACAGGGAGATATGTTGAAAATACGAACAAAAAAAGTTGTTTTTTTCATTCTTCCTCCAAAATTAATAACTATTATTTTATTATTTTCCTTAGGAAGCCCATTTTAGACCCCAAATTTCCTCTAATGAGTCACTCACCTAATGAATATAAAAAGGAGAGTCTCCTCTCCCATTCACACACAGCTCAAGCATTGTGCAAGAGAGAGAGAGAGAAATTCTACTGTGGAAGATGAGAAACTATTCTTATTGCTGGGGTTTTACACTATACTTGGTCGAATTCTATATTAAGGAATTTTTGTAGAGTTTTCTCCCTTGTAGTTTCCTCGAGGAAAATATTTGTGTTCTCTTGTGTTTCTATACTTGACTTTCTTTCAATGATCCTTTGCTTATGGTTATGATGTTATGATGCTAAATGTTTTAGATCTTTTATAACCATTAAAAACATAACAAAATAGACATGCAACTGACGAGACATAACAACTCATAGAAAAAGCACTGGCTTTCCAGAGAACCAAAATGTTCACCCGGTTCAGTGAGATTCTCATGCAATTTTCTTTGACATCTGGAGATTCCTCAACGAGATATCACTCCGATAAAATTATCCCCTTCAAAGTGAAAATGAATATGGACATACCAAATCTTGAAGGAAATATTAACGCAGAATCCGTTGATAATTGGGTACAACAACTTGAATCCTACTACTATCTGAATCAACTCTCCAAAGCATAAACATATCACCATTACATCCTTGAAGATGCCAGCCTCGGTGCACTGTTGGTGGGAGAATCTATCGACAAATATGGAACGGGAAGGAGACCCCATAGACACATGGGATAAATTTTTTGCATACATCTGATAGGAGTTCTACCCTCTCAAGTACATTGAACAACATTATAAGACGTGGAAACAACTAAGGAAATGGAAATACTATTCCATGCAGAGTTACATTGATGATTGCTATCAACTCATGGCTAAACTTGGCATCCAAGAAGAAGAGAAATTTCTTGTCATGAAGTACTTCAGCGGATTATACCTGTACAATTAGCAAGAGATGGATTTTATGACTGTAAGTATGCTTGCAGATGAATTCCACTACGCGAAAAATATTGAATATAAACAAAAAGGAAAATCATGTTTCATGACCAAGACGACAGGTCGAACATCCAACAAGAACTCACCAACCGACTCCGACAAGTCAATAAAACCTTCTCAAATGAATCCACCAAAGCTAGAATATCATAAGAAGCAATCTCAAAAAGAAAAAATGAAATATAGAAAACAACCTCCTACCGAGAAATGGTGTGATTATCACAATTAATCATGGCATGATACGTCAGAATGCAAAGCTCAGAAGACATTTTTGGAAAAATTGTCGAGATTCGACTTGTTTGATAAATCCCTGGTACAATCCGACCTAGATGTATCGACCCTTTTGGCTTTGACATCGGCCACTTCGACGACCTTGACTATCATCGACAAGGAGGAACGATAAATTTTGTTCCATACACATATATGGGTTCAGAAAAATCCATTACATCTAATTGTGGATAATGCTATCCAAAAGAAATTTGTTTATGAATATCTCGTGAATATACTTGATCTTGTCACCACTCCACGTCCTCAACCTTAGAATATCAACCAGATGAAGGATATATAGGAACTAAGGATCAAATGACAATGCAAACTTACCCACTTCATTAAACCCTTTGAAGATGAAGTACTCTGTGATATGGCACCACTTTCCATAGTCGATGCCCTATTTGGGAAACCTTACCTATGGGATTGACATGGAAGTTATCAGTCATGACCTCATAAGGTGATTGTAAAAATTTGGAATTAATGGTACGACATACCATAGCGACGACCTACATCAACAATTGTTATGATATTTTCCAAACAAACAAAGAATATGAAAAATCCTCAACATTCTAGGAATATTGCAGTAACGAGTCAGCTTATCAACAAGCGCATATCTTGAAAACAATAAGAGATCGATCACATTCTAGAGGAATATCGAAACGTATTTCAAGAGACAAACAAAGTACCTCTACATTGCTAGGTAAAACACTCCATTTAACTTGTTCCTGGTTCTTGATTACCTAACACATCTGTTTACAGAAGATCCATTCTTGAAAATGAATAAATTCATAGAAAAATCTAGGATTTGATCAACAAAGGTCACATCTAAGCCATCTCCTCTCCTTGTGGAAGTCCAGCCATCCTTGTTCCAAAGAAATATGGGACTTGGCAGATGTGCATCAACTATCAGGATCTTAATAAAATTTTGGTAAAGAATAGATACCATATTCCAAGGATATACGAACTCATCGACTATCTAAAAAGTGCTAAATTCTTTACGAATCTCGACCTCAAGTCGAGATATCGTCAAATTCCAATCGAGTCCACCAATGTATGGAGAATTGCTTTCAAAACCAAGGAATGATTGTTTAAATGGTAGTCACGCCTTTAGGTTTAACCAATGCACCTGCGACCTTCATGAGATATATGGATGAACTTCTACGACCTTTCATAGTCAGGCGTGTCAATGTCTATCTAGACGATATCTTGATTTTCAGTTGATAATGGGAAGAACATGTCAAAAAACCTTGACAAGTCTTAGACACTCTCCAGCAACATTGACTATATTTGAACATGGAAAAATGCTCATTTGCAATGAATAACATCAAATATTTGGGGTATGTAATGAACTGTACATGCATTCATGTCGACCTATAAAAAGTACAGATCCTCAAATATTGCCCCATTCCTAAAAACATTCATTAACTGTATGGCATGAATGTCAAAGGACAACAATTCAATTGAATGAATCGAGCACTGTTATGGAAGAAGCATAAAAAAATAAGCAAAGCAGGAAGTACACTACATAGACAGAAAGTAAACACATAGCCAAATTGTAGGAATTTGAACCAATCTCTGTTATTCGATTACTGCTCTATTACTTGCTTGTATTTTACAATAGTGTACAAGCTTATATAGGATGTTGAAACAATCGGGTGACTACCCATTACGTTCAACTACAAAGAAGTTAGAAGGGTTCAAAAGTTAAAACCTTATAGATGACTGGAAGATAGAGAGACAATATGTCATATTCGTGTCGATATGTTGGAGTCGACGATGCATGTCAAGATGTGAAACCTGTTGAGGTTGTGTTGAGGTTCATACTTGTCAAAGTCGATGATGAATCTTTTGAAGTCGACAACATGCCAACTGTCAGGTGGATCAACATGTAATCCTTCCCTATTGTCAATATGTTCTTAGTACAATTTACTCATTCTAGTACGGAAAGGTACCCACAATTTTATTTCTAATTGGTCTTCTCTCATAGAATTCAACTCATTGCTTTGAGATATTCACCTAGAGTAATAGAACCCTAGGACTATTTTTCGTTAATAAAATGTTACCTTGCACTAAATTGATGACATCTCATCATCGATTATTGACTAAGTGGTTGTCCATTGTGTTCAACAACAAGACCTTTAATCAAATTTTGGTATTCGTGCAATACCTTGGATTCAATTTTCATCATTGGTGGAAGTCATTACTTCTGTCAATGAATTTTATCATAAGTTGTTCCTCAAAGGGTCTCTTTTGTGTGCTATTCACATGGTGCATTCAAGAGGCTTAGTCAGTGGTATGTTCCTACAAAACTTTTTCTGATACTTGTCCAATGTGAATTTGTTCCTTATATCTATTTGTCTTGGTTGATGGGAGATGCCTTAATGCCTCCCTTCAAAAAAAAAATTTCCCATCAACTCCAACTCATTTTTATTTAGGAATAGGATCTAGAGAATTTTTTAGTACCTTGGGGATTGTAGTAATTAGTGGTAGGGTTGCTTGTTATTGATAGTGGGAATAGATCAATGTTCCATGATTGATCTATTCTACAAGTGTTTGACAGGAAATACCTTGTTTAATCTTGCTAGAATGTACTAAGTACCTTGACTCCCATCATCATCATTGGTGGGCTGTCTCATGTTTGTTATCGGCATACATTAATGACTAGTAATCAATCAACGTTCCCCGTGTTTAAATTCAAATAATTTATTCACATGGTAAGAACACATACATATCGATAGTTTGGATGGAATACGTTGGGCTTCAGTAACACTTTCGAATTTTCTATTATTAGGATTTTAACTAGCATGCATATAATTAATAATGAGAGAACACAAACCTGCATAGAAACATTTAAGATAGACACACCATGCTTACGTGGAAAACCAAAAACCGAGAATAAACACCATAATAGATCTATTATCTTCCTTGACCTAAACCAACCAAGCCGATCCAAGTGACCTATCCACCACTCACCTCCAAGCCACTTTACATTAGAGCCTCCTCAAGCCTTATAAAGGCTTATTTACATGCAATACCATGGGCCACCAAATACCATGGGACCAAAAACATGTGTTATACCTAAACCACATTTGACTCATTCTCGAGTCACAGTTAACCCTAAAATCTATTTCCTGAGTTGCACAAGCCTGTCCTATACACCATATAACATTGATACTATATGGAGAACCAATTTACACTCACTTAGGTTCAAGTTGTTCTCTTTATATATACAGAGATGTAGATCCATTGTGTAAATTTCTAGTGTCCATGTCTCAACACTTTTATATAATTCATGGATCCATAGTGTAGTTGATTTGGTGGCCATTTTTATCTATACATGAGCATGGATATTTCTGCCTCAGGAAGAGAGTCTTATTATACTTGGTTTTTTGCAAATGTGTTTTCTAAACTAGTTTCAATGCACTATACCTGAGTCTACTCACCATATTTCCATTCCTTATTTATAATGTATTTTGGCCATCAAATTATCTTATGGACTCATACATTAGGGGGCATCTATTATATATTTTTAAAGCACACTAATGCTTGCAACCCTTTATATCCATTTTCACATCCTAAAGGGTGTTGAATCCTTCAAAAAATCAAGCTTTGGCTTGCATACATGTTTCCCTTTAGAAACATTTTACTATCCAAATTTTCTCTTATAGTAACACCTATATACCTCTGCAAACATCAAAAGATAAAAATCACACACACACACACACTTGTGTTTAGGTAGTTGTTGGTTGTTACTAGTCCAATTGAGCTCAATTACACTAGACCCAAATTCCTTAACCAATTACTACTAGTATAATTCTAAGCCTCAAAGAATGAAGGGGGGGCCATATGCCATCCTTATAGTCTTATGTATAAGAATTGAATCTAGAGTCACAAAATATTTATAGTTCCATTCCTATCAGAAACCCCAATTTCAGAGGACTTATTCTATCAATTTTGAGTTGGGATTTTGATCACCCTTGATTGTACCTTTCATGAGAGAGAGAGAGAGAGAGAGAGAGAGAGAGAGAGAGAGAGAGAGAGAGAGAGATAATTGGATTGGATGTCTATCAATGGTCTAGGAAAGATGAATCTATGTCTTGGTGAAGGAGGTTTTGTAGAAAAAGACTCATTTATCATATTACATTTGTTGTTATTTCTTATTAATACAAAGGGGGTCCATATTATTTCCCTCCCCTAAATTCTCATGTTTAATGTTCTATTTATTTTCTTGAGTAGCATTGGGTGGAGTAATTGATTTTAGCATGAAAGCTAATTTTCTTTATTAGTTATGAATTTTATGTTGATTTTAATTATTTCAATTAAAGGAGGCAAAAAATTTTGAGGAAGGTGTTCTTTTTGTGCTTTGTGTGGGTATAAGATAGAGGATTTTGGTTGAAGAACAAAGCTAAGGATTGACAAGAATAAAAAAGGAGGATAAATATATAATTTCAAGTATGCAATTGTATTCTTCTCCATTGAATTCAAAACTTAACTAATTCAGTAGGAAGTAAGAGCATGTTATCTTTGAATTGATTTGTTGGTCACCTAACCTAGTTACTAGGAAAATATTTTCCCTAAAACAACCGCATTGAAATATTTGGTATCCCTTGCACTAGATATTCATGTGTCTAGGACCCAATTCCCCATATCATTTTTCAATGTCATCTTTATTAAGGAATTCCTTCTCCATTTTTACCTATGTGTCTACCTAGGATATTTCCTCCTGAATATAAGTTAGGATTTTTTTATTATAAGTTTCTAATGCATCCTTCCTCATCTAAGCACATGAAGTGGGATCCCTATTTTCTTCCCCTTTTTTCACCTATCACCTCCCATCATATTGAGTGAGAAGAAGGGGAGAATAATGGGTGAGAGGTCTCAGTAGATGAAAATATGGAGAGAGGGATAGAGAGAGACCACATTAAGCTTAAGGGAAAAAAGAGATAGCAAGAGGATAGAAGAAAGGGAGACCGGGAAATCAATATTTATTAAGAAATACGAGGCCAAAATAAATAAAACAAGAGAGATGTGAGAACTTGATAACCATAGCTGAAATTAAAGTGGCATAGAGACATGGGATCCTTGCAATTATGAGCAGGATCAAGAGGGTTTGATGGGTTGTTAACCATTACGCCATAAAACATGGTTGTGAGCTTCGATTTGAGGTATAGTCCTTTTCTAGAGTTTGGTGAGTACAAATGACTCCCTCATTAGCTAATTAGTCAACCACTTTGTTAGTTGTTCTTCACAACAGTCTCCATTTTTTTGAGAGTTTGCTTATGGGAGTGTCGTTCATCATATTGGATGTCATCTGCATAATGAGTTGGGAATCACATTTAGAAATTAATTGATTAAATGGATTGCAATCCTTAATCCATATTCCAAGGAAAAATATTAGCAACATTGTTGCTTTCAACAACTAGAGAACCCGCATATACCCAAACAATCTCTCTTCTTTTGTTTTATATAAAACCTCCAAAACCTATAGGGCCTAGGTCCTTTGAGGCCCCATCAAAATTCAATTTTTGAAAACCAATTGGAGAGGGAGACCATATGAATGGGATTCAAAATTGAATGTTGTTTAGGGGTGATTTGGGCGGTAGGATTAGTGGGGTGGAGCTCCCAGTTTTGCGTAATGATATTTTCTTTCTTCTGACATTGCTACCTCACATCATTACATTGATTAATTTGGAGTATATACACTATATTGTGATAGATTATTTCCCATACCTGGAGATAAATCATCATATTTTTTTCAAAGATTCTTCTATTGCACTCCTAGATTTTCCCATGATAAAAACTAGGAAAAAAGCTACCATACACAATTTAGTATGGGATTATAGTAAGAAACCTCTATCCAATTGTCAATGGTATATCTAGTATTGCTTATGTCTCTATCATTATATAAAAGGTGTGAATCACCTTGGTCCAAATATATTTAACAAAGGGACATTTATTCAGAATGGTTCCTTGGTCTCCTCCTCTTTCCTTCATAGATGACGAAAGGAAGGACCTTCAAATCCCAAGTGCATGAGATGATCCAAAGTTAGAATCATATTTTGAGAAACTAGACATAAGAAAGGTGGAGACTTTCATCTAGAGATTCTATTTCCTTATTTTCCTCTATATTTTGTCTTGATTTTCCTCCAGGTAGCTTGCAATAATGGAGTAGCATTCCTTTATATTAAAATTTCCTCCTGTTTTGGAACCCAAATGGGGCTTATCTTAACCAATTTTGATTTGAATTTTAATTTTATGTAGCTATGACCAAAATAAGTCCCCACAATGAAGATCATCACCTAACCTTCAATTTTGTTTGGGGAGGCATTCTCACCCTTGGGAGTATCATTTTGATGGATCCCAATAGTGGTAGACTTGGATTATGTTGACATGTGTAAAGAGAGGTTTGATAATATGGGATTCTGGTAGATCATCCAATTTAGGGATTTGTTTCCAAGCATATTCCCAAAACAGAGTTGATTTTCCATCTCTAATCTCCTAAAAACAATGATGTTGAATTAGATCTCGATTATACCAAGCTAAGTTCCATATGAGGGATCCTTTCCTATCTCTTGTCATCTAAATCATCTCTTGATCCCCTATATCCATAGAAATTTTTTTTCTATATTTTGTCCCAAATATTTTCCTTTATAGTTAACCATTGCCACCAGGTTTTTTCCTCTAAGAGCAAAGTTTTAATTTCCAGGGTCTCTCAATCCCAAGCCCCTCATTGATTTGGATGAGTAGATAATTTTCTACCAAGCTATGGATTCCCACTTGTGTTTAGAATTGGAGATTCCACATAATAAATATCATTGAAGTTTTTGTCAGAATTATAAATCCTTAATGGCAGGAAGAATTCTATAAACAAGCTAAGGATCTAGGCACACAATTAACCTCACAGAGAATTGCAGAGAACTAGCAAAGGAGAGAGGAATAATAATCATGAACACACATTATGAATGATAAATGAATAATGATCGATATTATTACATAGGTAATACATCCTTATAAAGGAAAATAGAGTTACTAAGAGACAACGCATGGTAGCTCATAAAGCAGGATTACTAAATATGATAAACCCCCATAAGTGAATAATGCAGTTTCCTAATAAGACCAAGAGATCATAAATTATCTAAGGCATGAGTGAGTGATGATGTGAAAGGAAAATATTGATAATCATGGAATATGGAGATAAAATCATGGAGGATGAGTTGGCCACAAAAGATAGCAGTTTCCTAGTTTGACTAGCTTTACCTTATCCACTAAAAAGTAGGAATAACGCAATCTAAGGAAGAATTTGTAGAAAAGTGCAATTGCTAATTCTGGAATTCAATAAAGTGGAAAAGATAAAACCAGAATCAGGAAAAAACCACTCCTGGGATATATATGGAAAGTGTTGAATATGTGGTGCAAGTGGATGCCAACTATCTAGGCTGGTGGGAAGGCAATTAATCATATAAAAATTAAATATTTAATCCAAAGTATTAAGTGGGTTTATTATATACCAAAAACCCCCCTTAAGTCTGACTTTATGATGATATCTCTAAAATAATCATAAATATAGATGCATATAGGGCCCAACAACAAGGCCATGATCACCCTTTTATAATTTATCTTGTCCAAAGAATTGAGGAAAGAGGCAAAAACACACGGGGAAAATCCTCCCTCAAGAAAGGAATTTAGAGGCAAGACAAAAGTGATGAACAATTGTTGATGTTGCTCCAAACTAAATGCTGATGTCTGGAGGAATATTCTTTTGGGGAAGAAGAGAAATTTGCTCACCTGGATCAAGAACAGTTGCAGGATGGAAATTGGGACCATGTTGAACAATTGGTATCCAATGATGTGAGATATCTTGAGAGTTGTAATCACCTCCAAGATGATGTGATGAATTGAAATTTGAACCAATAGAGATGAAATGATCAGCTCCAGATAAGCAAAACAAGAGTCCAAGTGAATGTATTAGGTCTCCAACTTCATTTACATTTAGAGCAGGTGTGCAAGTGATCATATGGGAATAGAGAGAAGGAATAGGATCAAAGAGTGTGAATGTAAGGGCTCCATGGTTTAATATAGATTCCAAATAATCCAAAAGAGCACATATAAGCATATCAATAGACTCATGTGAATACATTGATAATAAATCCTCTGGAGTAGAATTATGAAAGGAGGAAGGAAGGAGATGTTTAAATATTCAAGGAGGCTCTGAGAATGAGTTCCAAGAACAAAGGAGGAGTTGTAGAAATGCATGGGATCAAGTATGGTGAGTGGTATGACACAATTAAGACTTGATCTAGCTAATAAATCATCCATGAAGACCCTAAGTTGTGAACAATCAAGAAGAGAGGTATGCACAAAGTGTAAAGGATCTGGAATATGGATCTCAGAATCCATGATATAAGACATAGAGAACATTGAATGTGTGAGAGAATCACCAACAATGGTAATGGTAGCTCCATTAGTCACTTCTTCTTCATTATTAGAATCATAAGAAGATGAATCAATATCTTCAACTTCAAGAGATACATACAAATATGGCTCTTCAATATTTTCTTCTTGATTGAAGAAGGAAGCTTTCAGATCAAAGAGGATTGTAGCAACATGATCTACATGAGAGACTTCTTCATCATGGATAACTTCATCAAATACTATAGAGGCTGAGACATATTGAGAGGGAGCAATCATTGAGGAGCTAGATGTTCTCTCCAAGTAGCTATAAGAATCCTCATTGTGCTTTCCCAAAACTCTATCCAATGTTGTTCAAAGATCCTTTGTGTATGTAGCAAAATCAATAAGGTAGCGCATGCTTGGAGAAATAACCCGACACATAGCTCCAAAATATCTATCATGGCCATTTAGCTAGTCACTAGGATCTTCATAAGACTCTTCACCAGCTCCAACAAATATCTCATAGATATTTTGTATCTTTAGAGATGAAATCATTTTCAATTTCCTCTTTGAATAACTTGTGAATGGAGCAAGAAGAGGAATTGATACTCTCGAATCCATTTGAAGTTGTACCTGCAAATATGAAAAGAAGGATTAATTAACGAGCTCTCAAAGCTCTAATGACATGTAGAGATTTTATATCCTAGGCTGTGATACCGTGTCAGAATTCTAAATCCTTGACGACATCAAGAATTCTATAATTAAGATAAGGATCTAGACACCCAATTAAGCTCATGGATAATTGCAGAGAATTAACTTAAGGAGAGAATAAGAATAATCATGAACACACATTTGGAATGATCAATGAATGATGATTGATATTATTACATAGGTAATACATCCTTATAAAGGAAAATATAGTTTATAGGAGACAGCTTATGCTAGCTCATAAAGCAAGCTTACTAAATATGATAAACCCCCATAAGTGAATAAAGAAGTTTCCTAATAATATCAAGAGCTCAAAAATTAGCTAAGGCATGAGTGAGTGATGATGTGTAAGAGAAAAGATTGCTAATCATGGAATATGGAGAGAAAATCATGGAGGATGAGTTTGCCACAAAAAATAGTGGTTTCCTATTTTTACTAGATTTTCCTTATCCACTAACAAACGAGAATAAAGCAATCTAAGGAACATTCTACAGGAAAGCGCAGTTGCTAATTTTGGAAGTCAATAAAGTGGACATGGTTTAACCAAAATCAGGATAAAAGCGCTCATGGGATATATATGGCAAGTGTTGACTATGTGGTGCAAGTGGATGCCAACTATCTAGGCTAATGGGTAGGAAATTAATCAATTAATGATTAGATATTTTATCCTAAGTATTAAATGGGTTTATTATATCCCAATAGGTTTTGAACTCCTTCAAGGATAGATTTTGGATCAAGAATAGAGAAAAAGGTAGAGAATCATGGATTGCAGGACAAATTTAATGACAATTAGGCACCCAACTGAGTTAAGGGTTCTAAAATTACATTTGGATATCCTATTCTCTATATTTGAAAGGATATGTTCCTGGGATATATTATTAGAATCATTTTTAATGAGAGGGGCTCCTAAGTACTTGGAAGGAAGAGAACAACGTTGGATGCCAAGAATTCTAGAAATATTATGTTGAGTATTGAGGGATGTATTAAAAAATAAGAGTTGTGACTTACCAAGGTTTATCTCCATGCTAGAAGAATCCATAAATAACTGAAGAATATTCTTGATGGTTTGAGATTCCAGATATGTAGGAACACCTATTATAATTGTATCATATATGAATTGCAAATGATAGGGTATTAGTTTTTAATGGTACAACTTTAGTCCCTTTAGTCTACCTACATGGACTACATCTCTAATGATTCTACCTAATCCCTTGTATATAATGATATAAATAAAATAAAATAGGGGATCCCCTTTCAAGATGCATCTTGAGATAGAGAAAGTGGATGAGGAAGATCTATTAACCAACATGGAAAAGAAAGCAAAGGAGGTTACCAAGAGGATCCAATTCGTCTAGTGGATTTAAAATACAACGACAGTGGGGATGTTATTTATGTAGTTCCAATTGATATTATTGAAGATTTTGGACATTTCCAACTTGAACATCATTCCAGGTTTCTCATAGGTTTTGAGAGAGTGAATGGTTTCATGATTTAGGATAGTTGCATCTAAAATTTGTATTCCTTTGACATATCTCATTTTCTCAGGAGAATTGATCTTGGGAAGAAGGGTTTAAAGTTTATTATCAATGAATTTGCTAATTATTTTATAAATTCATTGCAAAATTCTATGGGATGATTCTTACTAGGATCATTGGGTTTATTTTCCTTAGGAGTGAGGCTTAGGAAGTTTTAATTAAAAGCTCTTCTTCCATAGTGATTTCGAGCATAAGGATGTCATTTTGAGCATCAATTACCAGTGTGTGAATGTTCTGAACAATATTTTAATAACTTCCTTTTTGTCGCTTTGTGGTTCCTGAAGGAGATTTTAGTAGAGGGAGGCCACAATTTTTTAATATCCTCATGCTTGATTAGATTAATGCCTTGATTATAAAAAAATGAGATAATACGGTTATTGTGGCGGTGTTGTATCATTAATCAATGGAAAATTTATGAATTCCTTTTCCTTCCCTTAGCCACCTAATTCTATTTTTTTTATATTCCTGATTATTTCCTCTTGTTTGCAATGCATATCTATTTGAGGCTGAAGGGTTTGTTCCTCTTCCACTAGAGAAGTTATCATCCGCTGGGTGATATTATTTGTTGAATATTTTCCATGTGATTTTCCATCTTTCTTTGAGCTTGGAATATTTTCACAAAGAATTCTTTGTTGCATTGCTTAGCCCTTAATTTAAAGTATTTAAATTGTTGTTGGAAGTGATGCATAAAAGTGAATGTATTTATTGTTGCTTCATCCCATAATTTCACTATATTACTTTGAAAATCTAGGTGATCTAACCATAATTTTTTGAATATGAAGGGCCTAGTCATTTGACACTCTCCTAATGCCATGGAGAGTCATATTGGCTAGTGGTTTAACCCGACATATGGGAGAATGGTAGCTACCATGTTGATACCTAGGTTTATTATAGATTTCAATATTAAAAACATATTGAGGTGCAAGGAAACATGATGTGCACCTACCCTTCTATTGTTCCATGTATGCAACTCATTGCTTATTTCTATATCCACAAATTATAAATTTTGAATCCGCTCTTTGAAGATAGCACTATCTTCTTCCAATCTTCTAACACCTCATTTTTTCTCAATTAAAGAAGAAATAATATTAAAGTATCCTCTAATGACCTAGTGTTGAGCCTCTGTCATTGGACTTATCACGTTAATAGAATTTCAAAATTGGACCTTTGCCTCTAGGGCTTGTGGTCCATACAAATTGGCGAGGAATCATGTTGCATTAGTTCCTATAAGATGAATTATGAATGATATGATTATTGAGGTGGATAATAAGTTTTTCAAGATGAGATTCTTGTGTGTTTCATAGGATTTCTATCCCCCTTGTAGTTCCTTGTTCATATGCCATGAATACTTGTCCTCCTGGCCAACATTTATGAGTTACATTATTCACTATCTCACTTGAACATTTTGTTTCTTGTAGCATTAGAATGATTGGGTTTTAATTAAGGATCTTTTCCATAATAACCTTTGTTTGATTATTCCATTTAGGCCTCCAACATTACATGATATTATTTTCATGTGGAATTAGGTAAGGTTTGAGAACTGTCATATCTATTTTATCAATTTTTATATATATTCATGGATTATTTGTATTTTAGAAAGTGGAAGTTCTTGAAGTTACAGTAAATGGTTTTTACCGTTACAATGGTATCAGTGGTATCAGAGCCAACTCTGATCTTGCCTTTGGCAAAAAAATGCAGACCTTGTATGAAACAGGCTTTTGGCCACACCCAATTCCAAGAGTTTCCCTGAAATCTCAGGTCCTTGACCTAAAACTCAGCCCTTGGCCAATAGAGTTAGAATTTATTTGAAGGAAAAAAAATCAGTTGCTACAAGAGACCAGAAATAAAAATAATAAAAAATATATACTACAAGGAAATTGCCCAGGAAAAAAAAGCAACATTACAAGAAGCTAAAAAAAATCACAATATAAAGAACAACCACTGTAGGAATAAAAATTGTGAGCAATACTGGAATCACAATAATAAAAAGAAAATCTACCGCAAAATTGAACAATTTCCACCCCTGAACAAGTCGTACAACTCAAGATTATTACATTGATTAATAGTAATTATCACTTAAATACATTCATTGCAGCATGATTATTAGCCACTGTTGCAGATTTTATCTGAACCCTATATCAAGGGTGGCCTACTATAGAGTTTTGTCGTGGAGAGAGTCACCGCCGCTATTCAATAAATCAACAAAAAAAAAGGACCAGCACATTGTGCAACGGACTAACCAACAAAATGTGTAGGGAATATCAGGAGACTTTCACCTTTAAAAGAGAAATCACTGTAAACGAATTGTTGAGGGACAAATTATCCATGATAGATATCAAATTATCACTGTATATGAAAATATTCACCTTGTATTCACCGATGTTATTAAACTGTCTAACCAATATTGACACCTGATATAGGAATAATTTGAGTTTCCAGGGAGAATTGACCTAAATCAACAAATCACAAGATAATTAAGTAAAAATTGATTAAGCATCCACGCCGACGATTAGGTAAGCAAAGCCACCGTTCTAGTCAAATCAAAACTATCCATTTTTGAAATTAAAAAAAAAGAGCAGAAATTAAAAATATCTTAAGCCATACGACACACCTCATCTGCCAAATGAAATGAAATTCAAAGGATATAAACCATTAAAATTTTATTAAGAGATTGAGTAAAGATCTCTGTTATACATATAAATCTGTTCAAGGGTATACTTTACCTTTTCCATAGTTTAAATTAAAAGCGATAAAAATAATCCTTCAATGGTTGGGGGTTTCCATGGAGCTAGGTCAGTGCTTTGTTGCAGGCACTCCATGGCGGTTTTGGCCTATCTTCTAGGATTTTCGGGACCATTTCCTGTAAACGGATGGTTCATGTTCTTTGGGTTCCCTGGTCCATCATTTCCCTTGTCATGTGGGTTGGCCGTTATTTGCATTTCATGTTCTGTCGCGTCAGTGTTTTGTGGGTTGGTTTCTTATTGGGGTTTGGTCTTGCAGGGTGGGTATTTTTCTCCCATTGGTGGCACTCTTGGAGTCCCTCCCCTTCACTGGGGGACTAGTACCAACCAAGGAAAAAAAGTGGGAAGGAATTGTTTTTATCTGCTACCTCTGTGGTTTCTAGTTGTGTCAGGTTCACCAACCCTGCATGGGCTTTCATGTTGCTAGTTTTTGGGTTTTTGATGACCTTGTCTGCACGTTCGGGGTTGAATTTCACTATATTCTTGGCTTCCCCTAGGGACTTGGGGTTCTTTTTCTGGGTCTTTTGGGTTCCTCTCCTCGCACATTTTCCTTTTCCCGTGGACTCCCCCTTGGGATTTCTGTCTGACCGGTGGTTTTTGGGGATCCATTCATTAATAAAAAAAATTCTTCTATGGGGTTTGCTCCTGCACTTGTTCCAGGGGTTGAATCTGGCTTGTTCCCCTTTCTGGTTTTGGTATTATTCCCTCTTGGTGGTATGGGACAGGTGGTTAGGGTCTCGTTTCTTACTTTGGTCGGTTTTCGATGATCGTTGCCAGGCGTACGTGGTTTGTGGTATCGGTAGTAAGAGGGGAGCTTCCGTTTCGTCCTGGGTCATGATATCTTCATGGATAGGGTTTCATCGTTGTGCTCTCGTGCTTTATTTGGGATATTGGAGTATTGTAGGATGGGGAAGATGGCCTAGGTTGACTAGGCCATTGAGCATTGGAAACCCCTTATTGACTACATTCCCACCATCAGTTTATTATCTAATGGCTGGATTGTTTTCATATTCTTGGAGGAGGCACACTGCTCATGCATCCTTGAAGGAATATGGCACATTGGTTCGGGTTCTTTGGTTTCGGGACGCTGGCACTCCCATTTTGATCCTCTAAGGGAAAGGATTTCGAAGCACCACCTCTGGGTTTTGCTCCCACATTTGCCTTTCCAACTTTGGAACAAGCACATTCTAGAAGGGATTTCCAATACGATTGGTAGGTATGTGGCGGTGGACGAGGATTTCCATCTTGCCTTTGACAAAAGGATTGCCCAGGTCCTTGTTGAACTGGACATCTCGCTCGGGTTACCTGCTAAGGTTGAGATTCTATACAATGAATGTTTGTTGGCCCAGAAACTCGATTACCTTCACGTTCCGTTCCGTTGCAACAAATGTCATGATATCGGTCACCTACGAAGATCATGTCCATTATTGCGGAATACGAGATCCTGCTCGAGTTTGGATGGCTCTTTGGCTGTCACTGAACAGGTTGCCCCCATTGTGTAGGAACACTCCAATCATGGTATTTATTCTCATTCATTCTCTCTTTTCGATGATGTCTCAGATTCTTTTCTTGAGGCCATAGATTATTTGGTACAGGCTCGAGTAAATTCTCCACCTACTGTGACTACTTCGGCTCCTTCTCCCCTCTTGTCCTGTTTGACAGAACCCTCCTTGCCTTTCTTAGATTGTGCACAGGCTCTTTCACCTGTTTCATCGCCTCCTATCATCTCGAATACCACCTCATCTCGGGCTTTACCATCTTTATCATTCCTTGTGGATTTTCCACCTTCCACAAACCAGGCTCTTTCACCTGTTTCATCGCCTCCTATCATCTCGAACCCCACCTCATCTTAGACTATACTGACTTTAATGTCTCTTGTGGATTTTCCTCCCCTCACTAACCCTAGCACACCACCAGTTATTCCTACCTCCCCCTGTAGCCCTACCACTTCCCCCTCCTTTTCTGACCCTACCCTCCAGAAATCATTGTCTATTTTCTCTGCCACTACCCCTAATTCCCCTTCCACACTACACCTAAACTCCATTTGATTTGCGAATGTGACTGTCCGAAAGAAAAAAAAAGACAAGTTGACGGGGGACCTTTCATCTGCTTCTCCTCCCTATATTCCTCTCTCTGTTCGCATCAAAGATGTTGCCCGAGGTATACCCTCCCGGGGACTTAGAGAGATGTCTCCCCTCCAGAATGTTCCTTAATGAAGATCTTGTCTCTCAATGTTAGGGGTCTGGGAGGTAAGACCAAACATATTAGCCTCCATGCTCTCTTCCATACACTGGGTCCGGATATGATTCTCCTTCAAGAGACCATGTGTAGTACCTATCCTGCTTTACTTCCTTTTTCGAAACTCTTACCTACTTGGGAATTCTGCGCCATTAGTGCTTCTGGCCTTTCGGGTGGGCTTCTCATGGCCTGGAATCCACAAAGGGTTAAATGTCATGGATTTGAGGCTTGTGTTTGCATCTTGGTAAAGGATTCTTTCTGTGTTCTGTCTACACCCTTAGCCATCCTTAATGTTTATGGCCCCTATCGGAATCAGAAACTTTTCTGGGAAAAGGCCCATAGAGGGGGCCTGCTCAGCATTCCTAATCTTGTACTGGGTGGTGATCTTAACTTGATTTTGAATACCTCTGAGATTTGGGGGTAGAAGGATTCTCCAGATCCCCCATCCTCTCACTTCCAATCATTTTTTTATTCGGTTGGACTTGTGGATATTGCTCCTCCAAATGCTGGACATACATGGAGAAATGGATGTGCTGGTTCTGAGGGCATTAGTAAAAGATTAGATAGATTTTTAATTTCTTCCTCCTTGATCCTGTCCTTAAGGGTCCATAGGGTGTGGACTCATCGTGCTGATATCTCTAACCACTTTGTGATCTACCTCGAATGGAACAAATAATGGGGATCCTGTAACTACCTTTTTAAATTCAATAGATCATGGCTCAATGATCCTGATTTTACTCTGTGGCTATATCAGAGGTGGTCTGCACTGAACCCTAGGGACTCTGCTCTTAACCTTGACTCCTTATCTCACAAGCTGCGTTCTCTCAAGCTGGAGGTTAAGAATTGGATTAAGGACAAAAAATCTAAGATGGAATATGAGTCGATCCGACTTGATAGTGCTATTGATTCCCTTCTCTCAGGATCCTCTTCTGGAATCCTTTGCCAAGAGGACCAAGAGTCCTTGACTCTTCAAAGATCCGATAAGAATAAGATACTGGAGCATTATCTACTGACATGGAAACTTAAAAGCAGAGCGAATTGGGTACTATTGGGTGATTCAAACACTAAATATTTCCACATGTTGGCATCGGGGAGAAGGAACCATAATACGATATGGTCTCTGTGTGATTATGATGGTAATAGCTATGAGGAAGAGTCTGCTCTTAAAGAGCTGGGTCAGAAACATTTTCCCATATTTTTCATGATGATAATAATACTAGCTTGCTAGAACAACTCAAGGTTGTCATGCTTTTCCCTAACATGATCTCCAATGAGAGTGCCTCCAGCCTCACTTGCCCTGTTTCTCTGAAGGAAATTGAGTCTACTCTGAAATCCTTCAAAAAAGATAGGATCCCTGGCCTAGATGGTTGGCCTTTTGAGTTCTACCTGCACTTTTTTGATCTTCTAGGGCACGAATTATTGTCTACAGTTGATTCAACTAGGGTATTGGGCTTTATCCCTCCCTCTCTGAACTCTACCTTCCTTGCTCTGATCCCTTAAAAAGATAAGCCATCTTCTTTTGCTGACTTTAGGCCCATCTCCTTGTGTAATCTGTTGTACAAACTGATCTCAAAGGTCATTGCTATCAAGCTCAAGCCTTTTCTAGACTCTTGTATTTCCCAGGAACAATATGGTTTTCTTAAAAAACGTTATATTGTTGAGCCTATAGGTATTGTACAGGAGACTCTCCATACTGTAAAAACTAAGAATATCAGTGCATTTATCCTCAAACTGGATTTGATTAAGGCTTTTGATCATGTGAATTGGTCTTATATCCATCTCATTTTGATCTAGATTGGGGTACGACTCCTGGTTGTTAATTGGATTATGGGATGCCTCACCTCTGCAAATTTTGTTGTCCTTATAAATGGCACCCCTTCGAAGTTTTTCTCTACTTCTCGTGGCATCAGAAAAGGCTTCCCTTTATCCCCATTGATCTTCATCCTTGTTATCTAAGGGATCAGCCTCTTAATATCTGATGCTAGGGATCATGGCCTCATTAGAGGTATAAAGATCTCTTCCTCGCTTTCTCTAACACACCTCCTATTTGTGGATGATGTAATATTAATGGGTATTGGCACTTTACAGGAGTGGATTGCCTTTGATGTTATACTTTGCACCTTCTGCAAGGCCTTAGGGATGTGCATTAGTCTGGATAAATCGTGCTTTCTTCACAATAATTTTGATGATTATATTTACATGGACATTGCCTGGGTCCTTCCATATAAGATGGAGTATATTGTTTCTAGATTTAAGTATCTTGGTTACTTCATAAAACCTTTGGGATACAGGGTAAGTGATTGGAATTTGCTGATTAAGAAATATGAGAATAGGATTTGTCACTGGACTCATAAGTTACTCTCACTTGGTGGCCGTCTGATACTTGTACAAGCTGTGCTCTCTAGTATTCCGGTTTATTGGCTGGGCTTAGCTCCCATCCCTGTATCTATTCTACACAAGCTTAGAAGCATCACCTTTGCCTTTTTTTGGGGCTCCTCTGATAAAAATCATAGGTACCATCTGGTTAATTGGCAGAGTCTCTCGTGGTCGAAAGAGAATGAGGGCTAGGGAATAAAAAACCTGCACTGGTTTAGTATTTCATTGCGACTAAAGAACTTGTGGATGGTCTTGTCGAACAATGGTCTTTGGCACTGGGTTCTCGCCAACAAATATATGAAAAACCTCTCGGTGGTGGCTTGGCTCAGAGGGAAAAAATTCTGCTCTCGTGGGGTCTCTATTATCTGGAAGGGTTTAATTCATACTCTTCCTTGGCTGGGAAGTAATATTGCATGGTAGGTGGGAAACGGAAAAGATGTCCTAATTGGTATTGATTTGGTCATTGGTGTACCCACCTCCCTCTCACTCCCGGATGGGTTGAGAACCTTCCTAGATGACTTGGATATCACTTCTCTTTCACAGGCATGCAATACATTACCTGATTCTCAACATTACTGGTACTCGGCCTAGGACTTGTGTATTGTTGGAGAGTGGAAAGAAGCCTGGGAAGCTTATACGAGGGGTCTTGAACTCTGTGGCATTCATCTCACTTCACAATTAGATACTCTATTATGGGCCTTTAACAAACATGATGGATCAATCTCTACTAAATTAGTTTATGACTGGATTGTGAAATCTTACTCCCCCCCATCTGGTAGCAGGCTACATTCATACATTTGGGCAGGCACACTTCCCAGGAAAATTCGATGCTTTATTTGGCTGGTCTTGAGGAATAAAATCCTTACCTGGGATAACCTCCAGAAACGAGTTTGGTATGGACCAAGAATATGTTCCCTCTGCAACGCTGATGAGGAGTCCGTTCTGCATATTTTTTTTCATTGCACTATCTGGAAGAATGTCTTTTCTCACGTTTGTGATCAGTTCCATATTACTCCTCCTTCTCGGTCTGATACTCTCAACATGTTCGTTGACAATTGGATTGCAAATGTTTCAAAGCACTCTGATTATAGTACTATTCCTTTCCACACTATGTGGGCCATCTAGAAAGCTCGGAACTTATATGTTTTCGAGGGGAAGATATTGTCTGTCCAAAGCATTTTGCACCAGATATCTTATTTTATGCAACTGTATTGTCCTCCAGCTGTCAAAGTTAAAAATATTAGAGTGATTGGGCCTTTTCCTATCATGGTCTACCCATGTGGGTTTTTTTATGGGGCTTCTACAAATAAAGTGGGTGGAATTGGATACTTCTTGTACCTGAATGAGTCACACTCCTTTGAGTTTGCACTAGGGGTGGGATATAGCACCAACACAAAAGCAGAACTGCTCGGCTATGGGCCCTTCTGCTTACCTCCCAAATGATGGGGATTCCCTTACTCCATGTTTTTGGTGACTCTTCAGTCATCATTAATTGGGCAAAGGGATCCACTACTCTTTCCCCACCAGACCTCTTCCATTGGTGCAGGGAAACTAGAAAGCTCTTCACATGCTTTCATGATTTGTCATTCAGCCATATCTACCATGAACACAATCACATTGCAGACCGCCTCTCTAAAACTGCTCTCTCTTTGTCTCCTGGTTTTGGCTGCTTCTCTGAATTTACTGATGACCATTTGGTCACTCATGATACTTTCTAGCTCTTCTGATGCTTTGGAAGGGGAGCTTACTCCCCTATTTTCATCTTTTTGGATGCTCTTAGAGCGGGCTCTTTTAGTTTGCTGCTCTGATCTCTTTGGTCCATGGTAGATATGGTATGATGAGACAGTATATACTGATGGGAACACTTTCTTTGTTGATCCGCTACTGACCCCCCTGCTGCATCTGGTTTTGAGGTGCATTTTCTTGTATGAGTTGTATATATTCTTAGTTGTAACCCATGCTTGGGACGACTCTTTAGATGCCCTTTGATTTTTAATAGAATATCAAGGACATGCTTTTTTCTTCCTGAAAAAAAAAATTAAAAGGGATAAAAGTGGTCTCCAACTTACATTGATAGAACCATCGCTTCGATTTTTCTTACCATTTCCTACCCTATAGAGGTTCCTAAATCATAATAATGCTTTAATGGATGAAAAAAACCTACAACCTGCAACCCAGGGGTTAATGGACATTAGGGTTTATATATGTGGTCGTAGTATGGAAGGTGTGACCTGGGTTTTACCCATAATGGGTCTATCTTAAATAACTTCTGCCCAAATTTTGGAACCGAGAAGCTCAAATAAGAACCATGAATTTTTTTAGTCCCTTCTTTTGGCATGGGTCTAAGAGGAAGAATGAATTAGAAGTTTTTTCTTGGGGGTGGGTGTTAGATAGAAGCCTAAGGAAACCTCCCTTTTTGAAAAGAACATGGTTGGGATTCCATGTCTGACACTCTCCAATTTTTCCTAGTATTTTGAAGTTGTTTGTCAGCTCCCTGACAGACAAACAATCTCGGGCTCAGGCGTTTTCTGAGGATAAAATATTTTATTTGAAAGTTGGTGCGTCTAATAAAGGAAATGGGCCCCTGAGCTAGACTATTATGTGGGGTTTCAATACTTCAAATCCAGGGACAAAACAAAAATACGTTAGGCAGGCTCTATACAGGTTTTTGTCTGTTCAGCTCTCCTGCCTGGAAGGAGGGTCAAAGATTTGGTTTTCTATTCTGGGGTTACTCATTTGCTGGGCCTAAAGGATTCAAGTTCTAGTTGTATCTTATAGATTCCCAATTTTTTTTTGTCATATCTATGAGGAAAGTGGAGGTATTGATCGGTGGGACTTTGGGCAAAAGACATCTCGAAGGTGGTGGACTATACTAGTTCGCATGTTGTGGAGGTAAATGGCATCGACGCATGCGCCGTCCATGAAGGGTGGTGTGCCGGGTGCAAAGAGATCTTCCCCATGTATCATTCCCAAGGATAATAGTGGGGAGCAAAATCCTACGATACAAGTGGGTATTCTGGGTGTAGCTCCAGTGGATGCGGGGGTTTCAAAAAACAAAAGACAAAAATAATGTAAATGATGGTGCAGAGGAGTCACTGAAAGTTTATCCTTTGGTGAAATATTTCAATGGCTCGAGAATGGGGGTATCTAGGGAAAACTGCTCCGAAACCTCCCAAAGACGGAATAAAGGTCGATACAAGAAGTGGAAGATGCGTAAAGATGAGGATTGTATGTCTTTGGGTCATGGCATGGGGCTAGAGGAAATGGTTGGAATGACCCTCAAGGGCCTAGTGGGAAAGTTCAGCTATAAAGCTATGGCTTGAAAATAAATTGAATCATGGGTGGCATGTGTCTGGGGACCCATCTTGGGATACACTCCAACTATCTACGTTTTTGAGAAGGGATGATTCGACATCATCTTTAGAATTGAGGAGCATACTACATATGTGCTTGATTCTACATGTATGCTCAGTTAGGGGACTCTTATGCTCCGGAGATGGCACTATGATTTCGATTCGGATATGGAGATATTAAGATTCAAACATATATGGGTTTTGATGTTGGACCTGCATTTTTGCTTTTGGAACTGAGAATCCTTAACAACCATTGGGAATTTTTTAGGCCGCTTCATTTTTCTAGAAGATGGAATGTTGCATGGGATTGACAGGAGGGTCAGAATGATCCTGGTGGAAATTGACATCAACCTGGGGTTCAAGGAGAAGGTTGTTATCAAATGGCAGGAGAAAACACATACACAAATCCTAGATTATTGGGGAATCCCATTTCGATGCTCCAGATGTCGGGAAACTTACCACCTATGGAAACAGTGTTGCTCTTCTTCCCCGGACTCTGAAAATGGGTCGTCATGTGATGTGACATGGTCTTCATAGGATTAGGGTGATGAAAGCCAACCAATGAAGGATGATCATCTAATTATACACTTCGAGCCATCCCCAACTTTGTTGATGGATCAACCCTTCCAAAGTAAGCTGCATACTCTTAACCCTGCTCTCATTTCCACTTTGAACACAAAAGATTGTGAATTTGTGAGATCTCTAGAGGTCAAGGGCGATGCAGTGGGAAAATATGCACTAGCCGAGAATACATTTTTTTATAGGGGGGTACCTGATCCTTGGTCAATAGTTAAAGGCCCAGCCAGAATGGACTTCCCTCCTACCTCCATCCCTGAACTCACAAAAAAGGTCCCAGAATATGGTGGTGAAACAGGGTTTACTAAAACCATTGAGGGGGATAACAGGGTCCTTGTGGGATCACCATCCAAACTCCCAATCAAGGCGGAGGCAATTGGAATCATAGATGATGAAGAGCCCTCACCCTCTCCATCAGTCCCATCAATGGGCATGCATGTGGTATAAAACATCCTGGGACATGAGAAGGGGATGTTAAAAATCCATCCCCCATCCATTTTCATGGGCCCCAGTCTCAAGGTGCTCCTGGTCCCTATCCTGGCACTCCCCGAGGTGGACCTCCCTCCAGTGACCCAATGACCACACCTCTCCATCCTACAAACAAGGGGGCCATCATGGACAATCTCAAAATTGATTTACCTCCCATCAAGACCTGTAGTGCACGAAAAGTAAAAAAGGGCCCTGATATTCAGTTGATGGACAAAGAATCAAACTCATCTCTTCCATAAAATCCCTTGCAAGAGTCAAGAAATGAAATTCATGTCCATAAATAATCATGGAGTGAGGGGCCTCCAAAAACAACTTTCCCTTGAAAGGATCATGGATAGGGATCTTTCAGATGTGATACTACTACAGGAAACTATGGTTACGACACAACAAGCATGCATTTTTTTTTCTAAAACTCAAGTCAGACTGGGAAGTGGCATCAATTGATGCTTTGGGTCTATCTAGGGGTCTTTTGGTGGCTCGGGAACCAAAAAAAGCAAAGCTAAAATCTTTCACTGTTTCTGCAGGGATCTTATTAACAGGTTACTTCATGGATTTCCTAGAGGAGATCAACCTCATAAATGTGTATGGGTCGTACAAAAGCAAAGAACAATTCTGGGATAGGGTAGCCACTGAGGGTACCTTTTATCTTCTAAATCTGGTGTTAATGGGAGATATGAATTTTACTTGGTTGCTAGGTCAGATCTGTGGGACAAAAACAAAATTGGAACTTTCGAGTGATTTTTTGTGGATTTAATGGGTGTTGCAAACCTGGTGGACGTGGAGCTAGTTCCTCTGGCTCCAACCTTGAGTAATGGTAGGATTGGTATGGAGCATGTGGAAAAAAGGATTGATAGATTTTCATTGATTGAGTCACTGATAGAAAAAATAACAAAATATAGATCTGGGGTAAACCAATCCAGTCTCTCGAATCATCACCCTTATTCCTCGAATTTGAAATGGGAAACCTAGGTCCTCTAAGACCTTTTATGTTCAACCATGAATGGCTGAATATGGAGGGTTACAAAGAGTTGATTTATAAGGTATGGTCTGATGTTTATTTTGCGGATCATCTGCATCCAATTGATATTCTCTTAGAGAAGTTGAGTAGAGTAAAACCGACGACAAAAGGATGGGTGAAATCGCATGCTGCTTCAGACAAAAAGTCCTTGCGGGAATTGAATTAAAGATTAGGAGATTATTTGAAAAAAATACACAGGGGGTGTGGAATTAGTACGAAAATGACCTCCTTCTACAATTGGAAACGGAGAAGGCTATGATTCTCTTGATTGCATACAACAAGGAAAGATTGGATAGCCGAATGATTTGGCTGGAAGTTGGCGATATGAACTCTAAATTCCTTCATAGATTCACAGAATAGAGGAGGAATATTAATTCTATTTGGGCGATAAAAAACATAGAGGGGCTATCGATCAAGGACCAAGAGGGAATCTCAAGGGAGGCTCTCTCTTATTTCCAATCATATTTCAGTGTTGAAGGGAATCTTTCAGTTCTCGAACAACTGAAAGTTGTCAAAGAATATCCTTGCATCTTTGACGAGGCAGAGGGTGACAAGATGTTTATTCCTGTCCAGTTGGCGGAACTGAAAAAGGTCGTCATGGCCTCATCCAGATAAAAAATCCTTGGGCCAAATGGATGGACAATGGAACTTTTTAAATATTTCTTTGATCTTATGGGCCCAGATCTCCTGGGGGATGTGGAAGATTCAAGAAATAGGGGGATGATCTCAAGGGCTATGAGCTCAAATTGCGTGGCCCTAATTCCAAAGAAGTCAGTCATGGAAGATTTGGGTGACTTTACCCCGATTTCCATATGCAATTACATATATAAAATTATTGCAAATATTATAGCAAACAGGCTCAAGCCCGCTCTCTCAAGGGGCCTATCTGCTGAGCAATTTGGCTTCTTGCAGAATCACCAGATCTTGGAGGCTGTGGGGGTGGCACAAGAAGTATTCCATAGTGTAAAGAAAAAATCAATGGGGGATGTAATCATGCAACTAGATCTAAACAAAGCTTATGAGAGGGTTTCCTGGGGTTTTCTCAGATTGATCCTGATTCAAATTGTCCTCCCTTTTAGAATGACGAAGTGGGTTATGGGCTGCATCACATCAGTTTCATATGCAGTGCTGGTAAATGGAAAACCAACGGATTTCTTCAAGGAAGACTGTGGGCTGCAACATGGATGCTCACTATCTCCTTTTTGTTTTTGCTAGTAATTGAGGGTATGAGCAGATTATTACTGAAGGCAAAGGAAGATGGAAAAATAACATGTATAAATATTGGTAAGCATTTCTTTGCCACCCATCTCATGTTTGTTGATGATTTAATGATTATGGGTTCGGGATCCATCTCTAAATGGGAAGTAATCTATGAGATTTTCCAAAAAAATTATAATGTCTCGGGCATAAGCATCAATAAGGATAAGCTGCGTCTCCTTCTGAATGAGAATTCTGACTCCCGCAGGGCTGAGATGGAAATCCTTTTTCATATGAAAGCTTATCAATTGCTAGAGGGCACAAAATACTTGGGCTATTTCTTAAATCCAAATGGATACAATTCAAAGGATTGGCAGTGGCTCTTGCTGAGGTTTGAACAAAGGATAAAGTTTTGGGTTTGGAGGTGGCTATCCATGAGTGGACGCTTGACCATGGCTCGTTATGTCCTTACAAACATGGTGGTGTTTTGGTTTTCCTTATGTAAAGTCCCAAATTCTATCATAAATAGAATCAGGATGATGATCATGGTGTTCATCTGGTCTGGGGATGTAGTGCAAACCAAATACCACCTGGTTCATTGGGAAATCATAACTCGTCCAGTGGAGCGGGGCGGTTGGGGCTTGAAGAACTTGCATAATTTCTCATTGGATTTGAGAGAAAAAATACTCTAGATGGTTTTATTCAACGACAACCTATGGTCACAGGTTGTAAAAAAAAATGCTTGAGGGGCCTTTCAAACACATAGTGGATTATAAACTTCAAAAATTCGGACAGGAATATCTCTAGCATATGGGATGGCCTCCTTGGGGCCTTGATTATCTTATCTTCATGGCTAGACTGGTCAACGAGGGATGGAAGATAAATTCGGGTGGGTGAAGACCCGATTATTGGAGGCCCATGCTCCTACATGCTATCAAAAGAGTTGTTGTTCCTTCTTCACTGCAAAGGTTTTTATTCCCTTTATCATATTGCTACGACATGAGTTAGAGGATCATCCATTCAGGGCTAGTTAACAGCTCCACATATGGGTCTGTATGGTGCTTTGGAAAAATAATGGTCGGAATATATCCTTGGTTTAAGGATGGGGGAAATATCCCTGGTCGAATCCCTGGATCGTTTGAGCTGGTCATATGACTCTGTTACGGGAAGAATCTCGGCGGGGTTGGCATACTAGTTCTTAATGGATGAACATCCTGTCCTTCATGTCTGGTGGTACAATATATGGGAATGGAAGTTGCCTCCCTGCATATTTGTCTGCTGCTAGATGGTGATGGAAAACATGATTTTAACTTGGGACAATATTTCACGCAGAGGAGTGTTCGACCCAGTTATCTGTCTTTCATGCGGTCTGTGTGATGAAAGCATTTTTCATTTATTTGTTTCATGTTGTTTTTGTCAATCAGTGTGGGGGCTCATCGGGCCTATGATAAACGAAGCCTCCCCCTGGGGCAGAGAGTCCCTATCATCATGTTTTACCTCTTGGAGGGGAAAGTTCCCTGAATGTCGCACTCTACCATGTTTCATCCTCTAGGAGATCTGGTGATGCAGAAACTGTATCATCTTCGAGGGCTTAAGGTCAAGTTACACATATGCTGCAGAAAGGTCTTTACATGCCTATTTAGAATCCGGTGGCGCACTCACTCCATGTGATTTTGCTCACAAAAAATAAAGGATGCCAAAGGCCGTGGCCCCAGCTCACAGGACTGTTGGTTACTTCGATGGAGCGTCCCAGGGGGCTTCACAACTTTGTGGGGCTGGTGCCTCTCTTACGCTAGAAGATCACTCCATGTACAGGTTGTGGATGAACTATGGCTCATGAACAAATACTAAAGGAGAATTATTATCCTTGTGGATTTTGCTGAGATTCTCAAAGTTTATCGTCCTTGACGAAATCCACATCTTCGACGACTCAAAGGTGGTTATCGATTGGGCCTCGGGCCTGCATCAGTTTCACATTCTCCATCTATCCTCATGGTTGGGCTGTCTAAGGTTCTTGATTAAATCTTTTAATGGACTCGCCTTCTCCCATATTTTTTGAGAGGAGAATTCGATGTCAGAATCCTTCTTGAAACAGGCTTTGGGGGTGGGTGCTGGTTTCATTTTTTTCGAGATTTGGTCTCCTGTCAATATGTTGTTGGGCCACGATTTCCTGGACGCTTTTTATTGAGTGCTAAAAGCCTCAGTGGTGCTCGGTTTTGGATATGGTGGCCATGATCCCTCTCTTTCTGGTGGTTTCCTGGGTTGCTCAAATTTTCCTGTCTATCTTCGTTGTTTTGTTAGGCTGGACCGAATAACTTCCTAGTCTCGGATTTGTCTATTTCCAGGGGATTATTTTATGCTTTTGGCCTTTTTTGAACCACACTATACTGATATTTTAAATAAAGAGTATCGTTTTTTTAAGGAAGAAAAAAGAACCATCACTTGGATACGTTTTAAAGGATATTTAATTATTAAAGGGTATTTAAATATTAAAAAGTGAAAGTTTCACTTTAGTCTTTAAGTTATAAAAGGATGTAAAAGAAAAGTGATATAGGTGTTGTAAAAAAAAACCATCTTCATTATTATTTAATAGTTGTATTTATAACAATTATTAGTTATATATTAAAAAAGGTTAAAACTAAGTATTGAAATATATAAGATAAAAGTTGTAATCAAGTCATCCTAGAAGGAAGATTAACGAAAATTGTGACGACAAAAGAAATGGCATTTCAGGGAGAAAAACAAGGAAGATTTTCAAGCAATTTAAAAACTTATGTTTCAGTGTTATTCCAAATAAAAGGAACAATTAGTGGGAAAGACGTTACTATTTCTATTGCTCCCGGCAAACGCAATAATTATATTAGTGATGAATTTTCTAATGAGTTAGCAATTCTAGACTCTAATATAGGTGAAAGGTTAGACCTTTGTAAAAACAAAGAATATGCAATAAGTGATTTACAATGGAACATTGGAGATTATACTAGCACCTTGCAATTTATAGTTAAATCCTTGTGGAGTAGTAATGGTGACTTAGTTTTGGGATTACCGTGGCTAGAAACATTGGGGACTTTTATCTTAAATGTTGAAAATAAGTTTCTAATATTTTCCTACAAAATGAAGAAAATCACATTAAAAGACATTAACATGAAGTCAAAATCAGAAGTCGCATCATCTGAAGACTTAAAAGAAATATCAAAGATGTTGTCATGGGGAAATAAGAAATCAATACAAACGATACACAACGATTTCAACAAGGTTATTGCAGGTAAAGAAGAAGAGATCTCTCATCTAAGAGATCATAACCAGAAATTACTTCTGTAAATTAAGAAGGCAACGGATAAGTTTCAAGGCAATCAACAATTTGAAGAGGAGAATCGATATCTTCAAAAATAATTATCATGCAAAGACGAAGAAAGCTCTTCCTTAAAAAAGGTTAATAAGGAATTGTTAGATCAAATAAAAAACTTAAAAGAAAGAGAACCAAAAAAATCAAGGCAATCAATATGATGTCTTCAACTCAAACTATAAAGAATAACTCTTACACTTAAATAAAGTTAATGAGGACATGCTTATACAAGTTACAAAGCTAAAGCATGAGAATAAATATTTACAAGAAAAGCGAGATTGCAAGAGATCAAGTGTTGACAAAGAAACAATGACTAACGCAATAGAGAAGTCACCAAAGGCTCAAATTCAAACATCAGAAAAGGTAAGCAATGCAAAGCTCATCAAGGTTCAAAAGAAAAATCTTATTGTCACATCGCTACAAGCATCAACAGAAAATGGTTTCGAAAAACAATTACAAAAATCGTTAGAAGCATCAAAAGTTGAAGTTATAGTAAACACTTCACTGGCGATTCGAGTTCTGTATTGCCATCCAAATCATAAGAGTCGTTATGATAGACAACAAGATCAAAAGGAAAATTACCAGTATTATTCCTGCAAAGAGCAAAGACGAAATTGAAAAATCCCGACAATTGATCCTCAAATAATTTCGTTAAAGGTATATCTCAGATGGACGACTTCATAAATGACACAACATTTCCACACAATGTTTAAAAGAACGTATCATCTTATTTCGTCAAGTGTTGCAACTACCAACACACAATGTCATGAGAAAGCCTTACGAGGAAGAACAAGGGAATTCAGACATTGTTGTCAATACAAGCTTTGAGGACAAAGCTTCCCTTAAGGGGAAGACAATGTAACAAATATAAATGTTATAAATATTAACATTTAATACTAAGTAGGTTAATTAGGTTAATTAATTAATTTGTTTCTCTAGTTCTTGATTAATATTCTTTAGGCGCTGGTTTTCTTCTTGATTTTCTAGAACTCTTCCTTCGAGGTATTCATTGGATTGTTTCGTCTTGCGACTATGTTTCAGTTTTTTAATCTTCATAATTAATATTTTATTATGATTTATTAATCTATATATTTCTTTAGTACTACTTGTTAATGTGTTATTAACTTTCGTAATTTCCAACTTGTGTGATTTTCTTGAGTTGTCCTCTTTGTGTTGGAGTTCCTGGATCTGTTGTTGAAGGTGGAAATTCTCTGCTTCTTAGCATTTTACTTTTGCATGAATTTGCATGAGTTTGTCATCTTTGTCCTTGACAATTTCGTTTAATCGTTTTATTTCTTCTTTATTCTTGACTGCATCTTTCATGATTTTTTGGTTTTGTAGATTCTGATTGGTATATTTTTTACTCATTAATTCCTTAGAAATGTCAAGCTTCATCATATCAAATACTTTGTGAATTGATACTTGTAGTTGGGACTACAATTCTGATTTAGACTTCACCATAATTCCTGACTTCTGGTGTTCTTTAACAATAGTTGGTTTTCCTTTTGATTGACTTCTTGCCTTCTTCGATTTTGTCTTGTTTTTCTTTACTCTTGTAATTTAATAATTGTACTTAATACAATTATTAAGTAATTATTATAATAATAATAATAATCTTTTTTTTAAGGTTGGAATAATTAATTTTCTTCCCATAAAAACTTCTTGTAGATTGGGTGGTTGGGAGGAATGATTGTTACCTTCCCCACCTAAGTTCAATCTCAGTTGCCATCTTAGTAGCAACTATTATGCACTTTAATATTTTTTCCCCCCTTAAGTTTTGTAAAATGCCTGTAGATTGGGTGGTTGGGAGGAATGAGTGTTACCTTCCCCACCTAAGTTCAA
>LPNX010274854.1:52861-106814 GCA_001517045.1 Pseudotsuga menziesii | reverse complement strand
TATATATATATATATATATATAAGGGTTAAATAAGTTAAATAAATACTTTATAGATAGATGGTTACACTTAAGGGGTAACCAATTAAGTAGTAACTAAGTAGGCTGTTGTTTTTTCACAAAATTAATGGTTATATTAGTATTAATAAAATATGTTGTAGAACAACGTCTAAGAGTTTTTACATTCAGTGAAGAAGTGCCAATCTAAGAAAAAGTTTGAAAGAGATTCAAAATTATTATAGTCATCCTTCATTGTGCAAAATTTGTAAATTCTACTAGTATATAGGTATAAATAGAAACCTAAAACAAAAATTCATTTGCAAAACATTAATTATTTATTGTTGATCTAAGTGCTGATTATATCTAGTTGGGTGAGAGACTTGTAAAATTCCATATTTTCTTGGGACTCTTGCACTATTTCATCCTACTGGAAACTAGCCTTGTTCTACTTCCATTGCACTACCCTAACTGGAGGTCGGTGATTTGGAATTTTAGATTAAGGAATTCATGGAATTTTGAAGGATAATGACCTCTTCTTCTAGAGCTAACAAGTGTTTCCAATGGACATCCTAAGTTTCAAAAATAGAAACATTTTGGATGGAATTTTATGTTCCCATGTTTTGCAGCAATGAAGAGATAGAAAGGATTGAGGACCTATTTCTTTTAATAAAAACTTCGTGTCTTGTTAAGGATTTCTTCAACTCCATAATATCCTTATGCATATTGTTGTTGCAGGTTTGACACTCAATGTTCACCAAGGTGAAGGAAACCTAATGGAAAATAGTTTGTTTCCCAACCAAGTCTTCCTTTTTAAGTTCACGTGACCTCCAAAACATAGCTATAATGTGATGTGTCCCAAAGTCTCACAAGTGACATGGAGCAATTTCCATACAAATCTTGTCAAGAATGAAGTCCTTCCAAGATAAATTCAAATCACAGTCAAGGAGAGGGTGAGTGTAATACCCTTTGGTTTACCCCCTGGACATATTATTATTTTTTCTTTGTTCATTGTTCCACAGTTTTGTTCATGCCTTGACTTGGAAGACTTGGTTAAGAAATGTAATGAAAGGATCATTCACCTTCAACAACAAATCATGAAAGAACTAAGATCCTTAAAGACTACCCAAGACAAGAAATAAAGGAAAAACATGAAAATTTACTCTAGGATGGTGTTAACACTCCGTTTTTAATAGTTGATTCGAGGGCTTGACAAAGGTTCGGTAAGGGTCCCAGCCCCTCGAATCTCATGTGACCATCCTTCAACGAGGAAAGCGGCAGGTGTATTGTAGCATTGGGCACGATCCATATTCAAGGCTTGCGATTGATCGAAGGAGGATCAACGGTTCTGAACCACTTCGCGCGAGCAAACATGCATGGTCAAAGTTTCTGTCCCAAAGTGCGAAACATGTTAAAGACTGGCGGCTTTCGACGGTTGAGATGAAGCCTGGGGCAGATCTACGACCTACAATAATTTCTCACTCCACACTTGTGTGGATAAAGCCACAATCTCAAATCGTGAAAAGGGGTAGAGGTCGCAAAGATCAACGGCCATGATGAAGAAGAGGACAGATCTATGGCTATGGTTCATTTCGGAAGGCGAACTAGCATGGATGAATATTTGAGTTCTCTGTTGCAAAAAAGGGTGGGACCCATCCTTGATTGATGGATCAGGATGTATTGCGATCCAAACTGCCCATGGTGTTCAGAAGAGAAAGGTTGGCGGTAGGATGAATGGAACATGGATGGTGGACGTTAAAGATTCCTTCGATTGGACGGCTGAGAAGACTCCCGAAGTACAGATATCCCACCCAGTGTGGAAATGACAGTGGAGGGGGAGTTCACACGTGTAATCTACCTCGTCGCAGATTGGCTGATTCCTCCGTCGCCATTCAGGATATGCCTGAGGTGGAAGTCTTGTCCAGTGGCACAGTTTTTCCGATTCACGGGTGTGGCGTGTGTTCACTTCAAGGGGAGCCATCCCGGTGAGGTGGCTTTCTCATGAGCTGGCCTACAGAAGGGGAAAAGGATTTGGGCCTTCTTGTCATCCTTTGATCAGCATCCCCCGGCTAGACAAGGAGATCCAAAATGGGTCCCTAGCTGCCTGTGTGGGCAATAGACCATCAGCATGCCGCATGGGAATCATTTTCATGAAGCAGAATGGTGGGAGGCTCTGCGTTGTCGGCCCGCATTATCACGCGTTGCATCTCCATGATGCTTGTTTCTATTTGTAAAATGTGGCGATAGCCCACTCTTTGCACTGTTAGCGCCTGATGGTGACTTGTAACAGCTTTTTATTTGGTAGTCTTAGCAATAGGATTGTGTAAAAATGCTCTCGATAGAGGGAGAAAGGAGTTAGTGAATTGGATTGGGAAACAATCCCGGGCTGAGGCTCCCATTTGTAAAACTTGATACATGTGTATGAATAAATTGTAGTGGAAGACTGTCATTCACAACAGAGATTCCTATGTTGTTGTTTTTCCCAATAAGTGCTTTCCTTTTACGTGTAAATTGTGTTTTCTTGTTTCCACTCCATTTTTTTTATTGCTTTTCATGCCTACGACATAGGGTATAGTGGTTTGGAATTCATACTTGTTATGCTCCGACTGCTGTTCCAGGAATTAATAATGGTTCTTCTAAAGTTACATGGAATTCACCTCGCCGATGCTCCATGTGATGGACTGTCCCTCCTTGTCCTCTAAAACGCCTGCTAAAATCTCCTAATTGGGAAATCAACAGCTATCTTGCCTACGTTTGCTACCTTTCATCATTCTTTCCATTTGTAATCATTTCTTGTGCAGGTTTCGACTCCATTTTCCCGTGGTCCCTTGTCCCCCGATAATCCCGCCATGAACCTTCCTCAACATACTTTGCCCCATTCAGGATCCTAGCCCCTTGATTATGCTGATTGAAAATCCTTTGCGGAGTAGACTCTAGTGACACACAAGACTGACAACCTTATGTGGAACTACTCCGGTGATGAATGAGAGATCCCTCTCTGACTGCATAGGGACGAAGGCACAACCTAAAGTGGTTTTGCTGTTGCCTGGGAGCGGCCTCCCCTCGCTCGACCTTGCGGGCCCAAAATCATGATGCTAACAAACTGGCGCCGTTGCCAGGGACCGACCTTGAAGATCCTCCCCGGGAAGAACGACAACGATTTAGATCTGACTGTTGATGGTGAACAATCTGTCAGACACCAAGAAGGTTGAGCACTTTTCACCTGGCAACTCCATTCTTGAAGGATTCAGACTTTAGTGACTCTGCTGGTGGTATAATACAGAAAATCTAATGACCGAGGAAGGCTGGTCATTCTCTCCTAGAAAATGGACCCCTCATAAAGCTCAAAAATGCACGGCGGAAGGTCCAGGAACTCAAGTCCACGTTTCTTCTAGGATGCCTTATCCTACCTTGTAAGTTTGCTCTTGTCTTTTCTGAAATTTATCAAAACAACTTTCTCTGGCCTAGCTCATCCTGAGCAGAGCCATGGACATATTCCTGTATATCCTTTTTTACGAACCGAAAGCATTGCGTCATCTTGTACACCTGATTTCGGCCTAGATTTTCATCCGGAGGCTCTTCATATCAGAGGACACCCTTGTGAAATTCATGAAACCTCGAGCGATAGTTTGGCTATCGTACCTAACCTTGTCTCCCCCACTTCTCCAAGCCGATATAAACCGCTGTAATTACCTCTTGTTCTACATTATTTTCCTGCAAAATATTACAAGTACCTCCCCAAGTTCGATGGAGAATCTGAAAACTTGACTGCTGAGAAACATGTACAAGCCTTTGAGCATTTCTCTGATCTATTCGAGATAGAACATGATGATGTCTGCATGCGGACGTTCGCTCTATCCTTGCAAGGGGATGCCAAATTCTGGTTTAAACACTTGCAGCCTAAGTCCATCAACACTTGGGAAGAGCTTTCCTGCACATTCTTGAGGTTTTGGGGAAGGAGTCGGCCATTGGAGCAGATGATTTTAGAGTTTTATTCTTTGAGGAGACATGAAGGTGAGGCCATATCCAGTTTTAACAGGAGATTCGCAAGCTTTTATTATAACATGCCTAAGGAAGTTCAACCTCTTGAGAACGCTGCTAAGATCTATTATGCAGCGGCCTTTCCTCCTGACATGTCCTTGCTTCTTTTGGAGAGAAAATCAACCACCTTGCAGCAGATGTTCGCTGATTGCTTGGAGGTTGAGGAAAACCTTAAGATGTTTAGGAAGCTGTTAAATTAGGACAATGGTGGTGAAATAACAGATGCATACAAATTGGTTGGGCCCTACAAGCAAAAGAAAGAAGCCTACAGCCCGTCAAAGACCTCTCATGATATACAGAAAGATGACCGGCCTGAGGCTGAAATAAATGGTCCCACAGGACTATTCCCTGAAGATGGCGAGCTGCCCCACTCCTGGTCAACTAAAGACGATTTTGAGAAGGATCTTGGTGCGCCTGTGTATGACGAATATGAAGAAGAGTACCTGCAGAATGAGCCGGCTATTGAAATGACACCTTCTGATGAAAGAAGTCAAAGTGCAATGCAAAATCAAGAGGTCGAAGTGAGAAAAGATGATGAGGGCACTGGAGGTGATAGCTTACCCTTATGCCATGCCTCTTTTGAATTGATAAGACATATAATCAAGGCCTCCAAGCAAAAGCAGAAAGAAACAGACGTAGTGAAGGCCAGAAACTTGTACAAAAAAGGAGGCGGATGCAGCAGTTTACAGATAAACACTTTTTCTGATACTCTATTTTTAGGAACGCCGCCTCACCTGGAAGAAGTATGCCTACTCGGTTCCAACGGAGAAGCTGAGGACCTCCCTCTCGAAACACATCAAACCTTTGTTGTAGAAATTTCGGACGAAGAGAGGGATATTCCGTTAGAGAAATATTCTGAGGTCCCTTGTCTGCAATCTCCCAAGTGTCAGCCTGATGATTCCCTAGAAGCGGGAAGCTCTAGGAAGCTTTCCCATGAGCAGGTGACAGAACATGCTGGAGGTTGCCGTGAATTCTATGACCCCGTGGCCAAATACATGGAGGGTCTGGGTGAAGGCAATGATTGGTCATGTATCTGCCTTAAACATCAGTTTGTTTATCATTCCCTTCTGCCATTATCTGTTTCATTTTTGTCCATCGAGCACCATGCAAGAACAAGAATATTAGGCAAGTTTCTTGATTGGCTTCATTGGAAGTCCGACTTCACTTAGTTGGACTTATGTACAAATTTAGGTAGAGTAGGTAGGAGAAAATAAGCTCATATATTATCGAGCATTTCCTTCATTACTATTTTTAGTTTGTTTCCATTTTTAGTTACCAGCACAGGTTTACAGTCACCAGCATGATTTGCAAGAGTGGCATGAATTTGCTGGAGCAGTAGCATGAAGCAGAATGGAGGTGTCCAAGAAAAGTTGAAGGCGCCCCAATGGATTCAGCACTTGGTCTACGAGGGTTCTTTGCTACCTCACTGGGAGGATAGCATCCCTCATGGAGCCAGTTGTTAACACTCTATTTTTAACAGTTGATTCGAGGGCTTGACAGAGGTTCAGTAAGGGTCCCAGCCCCTCGAATCTCATGTGACCATCCTTCAACGAGGAAAGTGGCAGGTGTATTATAGCATTGGGCATGATCCCTATTCAAGGGCTGCGATTGATCGAATGAGGATCAATGGTTCTGAACCACTTCGTGTGAGCAAACATGTGCGATCAAAGTTTCTGACCCGGAGTGCGAAACGTGTTAAAGACCAGAGGCTTTCGACAGTTGAGATGAAGCATGGGGAAGATCTACGGCCTACAATAATTTCACACTCCACACTTGTGTGGATCAATCCGCAATCTCAAATTGCGAAAAGGGGTAGAGGTCGCAAATATCAATGGCTGCGATGAAGAAGAGGACAAATCTACAGCTATGGTTCATTTCGCAAGGTGAACTAGCACGGATGAATATTTGAGTTCTCCATTGAAAAAAAGGGCAGGGCCCATCCTCGATCGACGACTCAGGACATATCGTGATCTAAACTGCCCATGGTGTTCAGAAGAGAAAGGTTGGAGGTAGGATGAATGGAACGTGGACGGTGGACGTTAAAGATTCCTTCGATCGGACGGCTGAGAAGACTCTCGAAGTACAGATCTCCCACCCAGTGTGGAAATGACAGCGGAGGGTGTGTTCACACTTGTAATCTTCCTTATCGTAGATTGGTCGATTCCTCCGACGCCATTCGGGATATGCCTGAGGTGGAAGTCTTGTCCAGTGGCATAGTTTTTCCAGTTCGCAGGTGTGGCACGTGTTCACTTCAAGGGGAGCCATCCTGGTGAGATGGCTTTCGCATGAGCTGGCCTACAGAAGGGGAAAAGGATTTGGGCCTTCTTGTCATCCTTTGATTAGCATCCCCTGGTTGGACAAGGATACCCAAAATGGGTCCCTAGCCGCCTGTGTGGGCAATAGACTGTCAGCATGCTGCATGGGAATCATTTTCATGAAGCAGAATGGTGGGAGGCTTTGCGTTGTCGGCCCGCATTATCACGCGTTGCATCTCCATGATGTTTGTTTCTATTTGTAAAACGTGGCGATAGTCCACTCTTTGCACTGTTAGCGCCTGATGGTGACTTGTAACAGCTTTATTCGGTAGTATTAGCAATAGGATTGTATAAAAATGCTCCCGATAGAGGGAGAAAGGAGTTAGTGAATTGGATTGGGAAACAATCCCAGGCTAAGGCTCCCATTTGTAAAACTTGATACCTGTGTATGAATAAATTGCAGTGGAAGACTATCATTCACATTAGAGATTCATGTGTTGTTGTTTTTCCCAATAAGTGCTTTCCTTTTACATGTAAATTGTGTTTTCTTGTTTCCACTCCATTTTGTTTATTGCTTTTCATGCCTACGACATAGGGTATAGTGGTTCAGAATTCATACTTGTTATGCTTCGACTGATGTTCCAGGAATTAACAATGGTTCTTCTAAAGTTACATGGAATTCATCTTGCCGATGCTCCATGTGATGGATTGTCCCTCCTTGTCCTCTAAAATGCCCGCTAAAATATCCTGATTGGAAAATCAACAGCTATCTTGCCTCCGTTTGCTGTCTTTCGTCATTCTTTCCAACTGTAATCATTTCTTGTGCAGGTTTTGACTCCATTTTCCCATGGTCCTTTGTCCCCCGATAATCCCGCCATGCACCTTCCTCAACATACTTTGCCCCATTCAGGATCCTAGCCCCCTGATTATGCTAATTGAAAATCCTTTGCGGAGTAGACTCTGGTGACACACAAGACTGACAACCTTATGTGGAGCTACTCTGGTGACGAACGAGAGATCCCTCTCTGACTGCGTAGGGCTGGAGGCACAGCCTAAAGTGGTTCTACTGTTTCCTGGGAGTGGCCTCCCATCGCTTGACCTTGGGGGCCCAAAATACTGGTGCTAACAGATGGACTTTCCACCAGACAATTACAATACAACTCCCTTGACAAAAAGATCTAGAAGTCCTAAGACTAATCCAGCCAGATTTTCAGGTGACCTTAATAGCAGAAGGAGAAGGTATGCAAACGATCAGTTGATGGGATACTTAATAAATATTAAACCTCCAACCTTTGATGGTGAAGTTAAACAAGGGGAAGAAGCAGAAACACGATTAGTAGGGCTCTCTAAGTTTTTTCAATTGCATAATTAATCATCAACCTTGGAGGTAGCAATATCTATCTACCATTTGTAGGGAAGAGGCTCCCTTTGGTGGGAACATATGGTTAAAATGAAATATATTGACGAAGAAAATATCACTTGGAAAATGTTTAAAAAATATTTTCAATAAGAATACCTTTCAGAGAAATACTATGATAATAAGATGGAAGAATTCTTTGAACTTAAGCCGGGAAATTTAACTATGGATGCATATTAAAAGAGATTTCTTGGACTGTTAAATTATGCAAACTATATAAAATATGTGAAAGTTAAGATTCAAAGATTTCTAATTGGGATTCCAACTTTTTACAGGGATAATACTCAATATGATATGTCCGATACCCCTAAAGAAGTAATCGGGAAGGAAACATATTTGTATAAGTTGGATAAAATTAAGGAATATAAGAACTTTAAGGATAAGAAGAGTGTTGCACAAGATCAAAGAAAGAAGGGAACCAAGAATTCTATCAACATAAGCGGTAATTTTCATAAGAAACCATGTTTGGATAAGAGACCTCTTATTAGATGTTGGAATTGTAATGAGAATCACTATGCAAATGGTTTTCCACATAAGAAAGGAGACAACGTTCACAACATTCAAGAAGAAACGATAGGTGATGTTGGTAAGACTCGGAGGATTTATGTAGTTTTGGAAGGTAGGCAGGAAGATCATCAGTCTCACATGATAGAAGTGGCAGGTAAGATTGATGTTGCTAGGAAAAATGCACCTCCTGCAGACAAGAGTTGTTCCTCTAGTCTGAATGGTTCAGATTTAGAACAAATGAGTTACAACTGAGATGGAAGACTTCCCCTAGAAGTTGTGGAGATATGGAATGAGTCCCTTTGATGGAAAGGTGTAGCTGTTTCCTGTGGTGATAGCTCTTCACGGGTGTACCTGCATAACCACATGAAACCAACAAACAAGATCAAAAGCACCGAAATATAAACCACAAATCTATGTTAGTGACTAAGGAATCCAACAGTAAAATACATGATAATGACACAATATACTTTATGGGAAATGAACCAACTTTGCATTAATAGATGAAGAAGAATTTTACAACCTTTTCCTTAGTGTCGATATGCTCCTTCACAATGCCAATGTCTCATCCCCAAAAGCTCCAACTTTATCCTCCTATGCTCACCCTATTGATTTAGGAGAGAATGTCAATGCAACAACATAACTTTGCTCTCTCTCAACCATGGGATATGAGACTGCTTTTATAGGCCTTGGGAAGATAGGGATGGTTGAGTAAATGGTGGGTGAGGTGGATTGGAGATCCCAAAACGATGGATCTTGAGTCCAGGTGGTCCTCAGGTGTAGGGATAAGGGTGCCACAAAACCTTCCTTCAAGAAGCTTTGTGGAAACCTCTCTTTTTCACTTTTTACCAAGGGCACTGCTTCTACTCCACTATGACAGAGCGGTGATAGGGCATAACTGCACCTTGAACAAGAGGTAAAGGTGGTGGCACTGCCTACTGTCAAGATACTGTAGGCGTTACTGAATAAGGTAATGCTCCTTGATTTAAAGGTAGAAGCGGTGTTGGATTTTCATATGCAGGATTGATGTCTAGGCCAACATTTTCACTTCACAACTTGGGATTTAGGGAAAATAATGATGTTTGGGACCTCATCACATGATGATGACAAGATTTTTGTAACAGAATGCCCCCCAAAGCATTAGGCTAGAGGGATACGATAGGCGAGATCTTTGAAAGAGCAAGTTATCACTTCGAGGCAAGAATTAGCTTGATCGAAGATCATCATCAACTAGGCATCTACAATACATCAATACTTTTGACTCATGAGAAAATGTGTCCTCATCATGGCTGCAGACCAATACAAGGCAGATCCATGAGAGAGATTAACAAACATGGCTACTAGAATACAACTGTGACGTCCCCATGCCTCCGACCGACCAAGAGGACGCGATCACCATGGCTTAAACCACCCGGGCTAAGAGCCCCATGAACATGTACATGCATGAAAATGCTAAAACAGAATGCTGAAGCAAACGTATTGAAGTGGAAACATGCACACATGAACATTTATCATGCACAGATGCAATTATCTATCAGACACAGGGGAAACATCATACATTCATACAAGCATTCATTCAACATGTCCATTATAGTCATTAACAGTAAATATAGTTACGGAAGTAGGAATGGACAAGAGCACTTATCTTATGAATAACTTGATCCGCAACCAGCCACGTCATTGCAACGTTCCACCCAACCATAGGCCAGCGTGCTCCTTAATCTCTCAGCAACGCTGCCACCCCCGAGATGGGCATGATTCTCCAAGGAATAAGGGAACTAGCAGGATTACACATAGCCAAGGGTATACAAAACACAACCAAGCCAACAAAGTTGGGTTTATTAGGCCATCAAGGAGTTGGGAAAGGCTAAATGCTAAGCTGGTGAACTCATTGCAGAGCTAGGAACACCTACACCAGAACTAGCCTGGCTTCTAAAACACCCACACACACTCAACACAAGGAATAAGCCCCTTCTCTGCTACACAATCCCTCAGGCCCTGCATTCCCTTCCAGTGCTATTCAGGGGTTGTGAAGAAGAAATCCAGCCCTCTAGCTCTGTCTGTGTGGTTTCCAACACACCAGGTTTATCAAGCAAATCAAGCCCCCATCCCTACTCCCAACACAGTCCGAAGACCAACCATTGCACACATGCAGTTAAATCAGCTGTCACAGCTTAAACAGGGAAAATGAATCCCAAGCAAATTACACAGTCTTGAAACGTATCAGTGAACGTGGGGAAAACAACAGTCCCAACACGAAATCAGTGTGCACAGCTCACAACATGGGGAAAACAATAGCCCCAAAAACGTATCAGCATACATTACCAACAACGTGGGGAACAACAGCACGTCCCAGGAAATGAATACATCGGAAGAATTACACAGACCACGCTGGGGAAGAAATTACAGTTCTCCCAGCTTGTACATGAGAGAAACAACAACACTGGACCCATAAATCTGCCCGTGAGGAAAAGATACAGCCATTGTCACGTAAATCTGCAGAGGAAAACTATGTGGGTAAATCCAGGAAAATCCTGGGCGGGAGAGTAGCGAATAGACAATGGCGAGAATGCCCGTAGCCAGAAGTGCGTGAACGTGAGCCACTTCCGCTCCTGCGAGAGGATGAACAACAATTCGGGAGGCCTGCGTAGTGGAGAGTGCGTGAGTGCTCTTGCACAGTCGTGGAGAGAGTAAAATCCTGTGGGAGAGATGGCAGTGGTTTCTTTTTGCCATTGTGAAGTCAACAGTGGTAGAGTGTGCATGTGGGTGAGGACTGACAGTCCTGCCACCCCACTCCCAAAGACCATTAACTGCCTCAACAACCAACAACCATTTTTAATGAAAGTGGTTGGAATAAAACAAGGGAAGATGGCACATGGGTTTTTCTCTCATTGGCCAAGGTTTAACAATTTCCCCACCCTTATCCTTGTGAAAATCATGCCCCTTTCTCATTTTAGTTGCCGCGATCGTAGTTGGTTGGGTTCATTTAATTAATTATAGATGCATATTTACATGGTGACAAGCATAATATATGCCGCATGCCTCGATATACCATCGGTGACAATTTTGAATCCAAAACATAGCATAACCGATCAATGGTGGGGCCTTGGCCTTTAGTTCCACACCGTGATCATTTACAATATATACATCATGTACATTTAATGCAATTGGGTCAAAACCGGGGTGTTACATTCCCCTCCCCCTTCAATAGCACTGTCCTCAGTGCTTTACAAAATTGAACAAAATTCTACACTGGTATCGCCTCAGTGTTCCGCAAAATTGAACAAAAATGGGTGTGCTAATCGCATGGCATCCTCCAGCTCCCAAGTGGCCTCTTCAGGTCTGTAGTGCTCCCATTGCACCTTTACCTGACCTATGGCTCGGTTCCGGAGCATGGTGACCTTCCTGTTGAGGATACGCATTGGCTCGATTCGGAACTCTCCCTCAGGTTCCACCTGAATCACATCCCAATTTATCACATGGTTAGGATCATGCACATATCTCTTAAGCAAAGAAACATGAAAAACATTATGAGCTCTAGTGCTAGCGGGCAATGCAAGTCTATATGCAACTGGCCCTATTATTTCAAGCACTTCAAATGACCCACAGTATCTCGGTGAAAAATTGGCACAACTACCAAGCTTCAAGGAACTCTTCCTTGCCCTCACTCTGAGGTAAACATGATCCCCAACATTGAACTCCCTGTTCACCCTATGCTTATCTGCATAGCTTTTCTATCTGTGCTGTGCTGCTTTTAGATTCTGCCTAATCTTTACGACCTCTTGCTCCATTTCCTTGAGCAATTCTGGCCCAAGCACAATCCTGTTCACTGGATTATCCCAAGTCACTGGTGTCCTGCACCTTCTTCCATACAAAGCTTCATACGGACTCATCCCTAAGGATGCCTGCTGCCCATTGTTATAAGCAAACTCTACCAAGTGCAAGTAATATTGCCACTTGGTTGGTTTGTCCATCACATACATGTGAAGCATGTCTTCAAGCACCTGATTAAATCTCTCTATCTGACCATCTGTCTAAGGATGATATGCAGTGCTGAAGTTTAGCTTTGTACCCAAATCTACAAACAACCCCTTCCAAAAGTTGGAAGTGAACTTGACATCTCTGTCAGAGACTATTGCCTTCGGCAATCCATGCAATTTGAATATTTCCTTCATGAAGATCTTTGCAATGTCATCCGTTTGATGCGTAGACTTAACCGATATAAAATGTGCTGCCTTAGTCAACTTGTCTACCAAAACTATGATGGAATCATGTTGTCTCCAAGTCATTGTCAATCCTGTAATAAAATCCATGGAAATAACTTCCCATTTCCATTCCGAAACTGGTAAAGGCTACAACAAACCTGCTGGATGTTGATGCTCAACCTTTACCTGTTGACATTTTATACATCTTGAAATGTACTCAGCCATGTCCTTTTTCATTCCTGGCCAAAAGTACTGCTTTCTAGCTATAGCAATTGTCTTCTGATATCCTAGGTGACCAGAATATGGAGCTTGATGGATGTCATCCATAACAAATCTCCTCAAATCTGCTACATTCGGAACATAAATTCTATCTTTATAAGTGAGAAGTCCATCTTCTGCCAATTTATATCCCTCATATCTCTTCTCAAGGCTTTGCTGCTGCAATTTGTCCTTGACCTGCTCATACACTTCATCTCCAGCAACATGATCAACAATCTGCTGCCTCAAATCTGATTGGCAAATACTAAGAGATGCCACATGCATTTCCTGCACTTTCCTGCTGAGGGCATCAACTACCTTATTCTCCTTTCCCCTTATGTGCTTGATTTCAAAATCAAGCTCACATAAAAACTCCAGCCATCTTGCTTGCCTAGCATTCAGAGTAGGCTGATCAAATAGATACTTCAGACCACAATGGTCTGTCCTGAGCTCAAATCTCCTACCCATCAAGTAATGCCTCCACATCTTGAGAGCATGTACTATGGCTGCAAGCTCTAGATCATGAGTGGCATAGTTCTTCTCATGTTCCTTCAGCTTTCTTGACTCATAACATATCACGTGGTTGTATTGCATAAGGACTCCTCCAAGCCCTTGTCTGCATGCATTGGTACACACCACAAAATCCTTTTCTAGATCTGCAACTTTCAATACTGGTGCGATAGTGAGAAGACTCTTCAACCTCTGGAAACTTTCTTCACACCTCGATGTCCATTCGAACTTCATCCCCTTCTTTTGCAAAGAAGTGATGGCATGTGCAACTTTGGAGAATCCCTCAATGAATCTCTTGTAGTATCCTGCAAGTCCCATAAAAGATCTTACATCTGTCACATTTCTTGGAGTAGGCCAATTCACAATGGCTTCTATCTTTTTAGGGTCCACAGATATACCCTCCTCTAAGATAATGTGACCCAAATACTGAATTCTGTCTCTATAGAAGTCACACTTGCTTAGTTTCGCATACAACTGATGCTCCCTGAGCAAATTCAATGTCAATCTCAAAGGCTCTTCATGCTCTTTCTCATCCTTGGAATAAACAAGAATGTCATCAAGGAAAACAAGAACAAACTTGTCCAAATACTTGCTGAAGACACTATTCATAAGGCACATAAATGTAGCTGGTGCATTTGTGAGACCAAATGGTACCACTACAAACTCATAATGCCCATACCTTGTCCTGAAGGCAGTCTTATGGATGTCTTCATCCTTGATTCTCACCTGACACTCACCTGATGGTAACCAGACCTCAAGTCAATCTTGGAAAATACCTTTGCTCCCCTCATTTGGTCAAAGAGGTCATCAATCCTAGGAAAAGGATATTTATTCTTCATGGTAACCTTGTTCAATTGTCTATAGTCAATACATAACCTGAGTGTACCATCTTTCTTCTTTACAAACAGAACTGGTGCTCCGCAAGGAGACACACTCGGTCGGATATACTTCTTTTCCAACAACCCTTGCAGTTGCATCTTCAATTCTAGCATCTCTGGGGTACTCATCCTGTAGGGTGCTTTGGAAACTGGTGCTGCTCCTGGCACAAGTTCAATTGTGAAGTCAATGTCCCTCTTTGGAGGAAGCCCTGGAATCTCATCAGGAAACACATCCCTAAATTCCTGTAACACCTGATAGTCCTCCAACCTCGGAGTTTCATCTCTTGTTTCCTCCAAAATCTGAGTTGCATACAACTTGCAACCCTTCCTACAGAACTTCTTTAACTGCATTGCTGAAACTTGCCGTACTGAAATCACCTTTGGAATGCCTTTCACAACTACTAGGTTTCCTTCTTCGTCCATGCATTCGAAAGTCTTATTGTAGCAATCAAGCTTCACCCTGTGAGCTTCTAACCAATCCATTCCAATAAGAACATATAGGAACCAAGCGGTAGAACATTCAGATCTACACACATGGCCAATCCATCCATGACCAATGGACATTTCTCAACCACTTTACTGACCTTTCTCTTAGTTACAGTGGCTAGCTGAACTAACCAATACTTCCTATGCTTTACTTTCTTAAAAGCACAAATATCCACTACTCTAGGAGTAATGTAACTGTGCGTAGAACTAGGGTCAATCAAAACAGAAACAGATTGCTCAACAATCTTACCTGCTACTTCAACTACAGTTGACTGGTGATCTGCTTGACGGTCCTCCAATGCTGCGTAGATCCTAGGAACTGCCCTTGCTACTTGACCCACTGTTTCTGCTTCTTGAACATTATAAGTTGGCCTTGCACTCTCATTCTCGAGTGGACAATTCTTGTGCATGTGGGGTCCTCCACATTTCCAACATTGAAGTGGTCCTCTATTCTGTTGTGGATCCTTAGGATTTTTCTCCTGCCACTCTAACTGGCTTACTCGTAGCTTGAGATGGCTGCTTCTGCTGATTCCTGAAATTAGAAGGTTTAAAACCTTTCTTTCTTTGGTCAAACTTCTCATTCTTCTTGTCCTTCCATGCCTTATGGTAATTAGGTTTACCTTTTCTTTGCTCATAACAATACTTAGCTTTTCTTATTGCTTCTTCAAGAGTTCTAGGCTCATAAAACTCAATTCTATCTTTGTAAGACTGAGGTAATCCACTCAGAAAACGCTGGACCTTCACTTTTTAATCTCTGATGTATCGGACATACCTCAACAGCTCCAAAAACTTATTTGCATACTCTTCCATGGTCTGCTGTCCCAACCTCATTTCATGGAACTCCTTAATCTTGTCATCATAGTACCTGTCAGATAGGTATTTCTGCTTGAAATACTTCTTGAACTGTTTCCACTTCAGTTTCCTTTCACTGAACCTCTTTACCTGCTTGAAGTGTTCCCACCAAATGGATGCTCTTCCATTTGGATTGAATATGAAAACTCTTGCCTTCATGTTTCCTGAATAGTCATGCACTTGAAAGTACTTCTTTATCCCAAGAATCCAAGCCTCAGCCTCTTGTCCAGTCTTTACCTCACCATCGAATGTAGGAGGTTTAGATTTTTTTTAAATTCATCTTGAGAGAGATCCCTATGGTGTCTCTTTCTTTTCCTTTTATGAGAAGAAGAACTTGAATCCCCACTGGATCCTTCAGAATCAGATGATCCACTAGAAGTCCTTCTCCTCCTCCTGGTACTGCTCTTACTGCCTTCTGGTCTTGTTGTACCTTGTCTAGAATCTATCTTCCTTTGCAAGCTATCAAACTCTGCAGCATTGCAACATTCAACTGATGCTGCTCCTCCTGGGCTTTGATCAAGCTTCTCAAGGTGGCTGCAACATCTGACGGTGTCTCTTGGAATCTCCTTCCATTAGACTCTATGTCATCATTTCTATTACGGGCATTTTCTCCCATGGCATCTTCTGCTCACTCGTAGGAATCCTGAGCATCATATCCGTCATGGGTTCTCATAGCTGAACCACCACTTACTTACCAAACTGCACTACCTGGAATACTTCCCTTGAAAGTGACTATGATTCTGCAAACATGTTAATAACACAAATGTTAGATGCATAACATTGATATAAACAACATTACTTGCCTTCTCCTGGAATAATTATAAAATTACAAGTTAACCCAAACATAGAATTTTCTTCCTCAAGAACGTCTGTCTGAAGGGGACGACGGGGGTCAAGGGGGCGGGTCGAGGGAAGCGCCCTCGTTTTTTTTTTTTTGTAAATATTTAATTTTCGTGCAATCTAGTGCATTAGATCATTGCTACTTTTCTCCTTTTCAGCCCATGAAAACCCACTGAAAAACCACTGAAAATCCTCTGAAAAACAGCTAAATTTTTTTTTTGTTCAATCGGGTCTCTTCCCTAATTATTCTTCTGCAGAATCGGCTCCTCTTCCACTATTTCTTCCGCAACTGCGGCTCACGAAACGCTTTCTCCTTCCGATCGGCGTCAGCAGCCTTTCTGGTCAGAAGCCTTAATGCTTTCATTTCCACAACGGAGGCTCACGAAACGCTTTCCCTTCCGATTGGCCTCTCTTTACTTAAAGAAATTTTAACTTCGGGCGTCGGCAGCCTTTCTAGTCGGAAGCTTCAATGCTTTCGCTTCCGCAATGGCGGCTCGCGAAACGCTTTCTCTTCTGATTGGCCGCTCTTTACTTAAAGAAATTTTAACTTCGGGTGTCGGCAGCCTTTGCACTTCGGAAGGCTAGTGCCTTTGGCTTCCGCAATGGTGACATGCCAAACACTAACTTCTTCCGATCGGCACTTAGAACAATTTTTAAACTTGTCAGCGTCGGTGGCCTTTCTGATATGAAGCCTTAGTGCTTTTGGCTTCCGCAACGGCGGGCGCATGAGCACTTTCTCCCTCCGGCAGTCAACGATTTCGAGCCCTTGACCTCCTCGGCAGCGTCGGCGATCGGAGGAATTTTCCGTCGGGTGTGTAGTTGCTTCGCCATCTGCAACGGTGGAAGTCCGTTCCACTAGCTCTTCCGCTACGTCGAAGTCAACTTCACTAACCATTCCGCAACGGCGGAAGTACACTTCGCTAACTGTTCCGGCAGGCATGTTTTTGCTTAGTGCTTCCGCAACGACGGAAGTCGTTCCTGTTAGTGGCCCGACCGCTCAACACTTAGATGAATTTCTGAATTTACAGTCATTCAAATTATGATTTCTGCTGGGTAGAATGAAAGGAAACCTCTGTTAGTTGCTCCTTCTTGGCCCATAGAGGTCCATTGTTGCAACCTGGGGCTCTGATTCCATACTGTGACGTCCCCATGCCTCCGACCGGCGAAGAGGACGCAATCACCATGGCTTAAACCACCCGGGCTAAGAGCGCCATGAACATGTACATGCATAAAAATGCTAAAACAGAATGCTGAAGCAAATGTATTGAAGTGGAAACATGCACACATGAACATTTATCATGCACAGATGCAATTATCTATCAGACACAGCGGAAACATCATACATTCATACAAGCATTCATTCAACATGTCCATTATAGTCATTAACAGTAAATATAGTTACGGAAGTAGGAATGGACAAGAGCACTTATCTTATGAATAACTTGATCCGCAACCAGCCACATCACTGCAACGTTCCACCCAACCATAGGCCAGCGTGCTCCTTAATCTCTCAGCAACACTGCCACCCCCGAGCTGGGCATGATTCTCCAAGGAATAAGGGAACTAGCAGGCTTACACATAGCCAAGGGTATACAAAACACAGCCAAGCCAACACAGTTGGGTTTATCAGGCCATCAAGGAGTTGCGAAAGGCTAAATGCTAAGCTGGTGAACTCATTGCAGAGCTAGGAACACCTACACCAGAACTAGCCTGGCTTCTAAAACACCCACACACACCCAACACAAGGAATCAGTCCCTTCTCTGCTACATAGTCCCTCAGGCCCTGCATTCCCTTCCAGTGCTATTCAGGGGTTGTGAAGAAGAAAGCCAGCCCTGTAGCTCTGTCTGTGTGGTTTCTAACACACCAGGTTTATCAAGCAAACCAAGCCCCCATCCCTGCTCCCAACACAGTCAGAAGACCAACCATTGCACACATGTAGTTAAATCAACTGTCACAGCTTAAACAAGGAAAATGACTCCCAAGCAAATTACACAGTCTTGAAACGTATCAGTGAACGTGGGGAAAACAACAGTCCCAACACGAAATCATTGTGCACAACTCACAACATGGGGAAAACAATAGCCCCAAAAACGTATCAGCATACATTAGCAACAACGTGGGGAACAACAGCACGTCCCAGGCAATGAATACACTGGAAGACTTACACAGACCATGCTGGGGAAGAAATTACAGGTCTCCCAGCTTGTACGTGAGAGAAACAACAACACTGGACCCACAAATCCACCCGTGAGGAAAAGATACAGCCACTGTCACGTAAATCCGCAGAGTAAAACTGCGTGGGTAAAGCCAGGAAAATCCTAGGTGGGAGAGTAGTGAACAGACAATGGCGAGAATGCCCGTAGCCAGAAGTGCGTGAACGTGAGCCACTTCCGCTCCTGCGAGAGGATTAACAACAATTCGGGAGGCCTGTGTAGTGGAGAGTGCGTGAGTGCTCTTGCACAATCGTGGAGAGAGTAAAATCTTGTGGGAGAGATGGCAGTGGTTTCTTTTTTCCATTGTGAAGTCAACAGTGGTGGAGTGTGCATGTGGGTGAGGACTGACAGTCCTGCCACCCCACTCCCAAAGACCATTAACTGCCTCAACCACCAGCAACCATTTTTAATGAAAGTGGTTGGAATAAAACAAGGGAATATGGAACATGGGTTTTTCTCTCATTGGCCAAGGTTTAACAATTTCCCCACCCTTATCCTTGTGAAAATCATGCCCCTTTCTCATTTTAGTTGCCACGATCATAGCTGGTCGGGTTCATTTAATTAATTATAGATGCATATTTACATGGTGACAAGCATAATATATGTCGCATGCCCCGATATACCATCGGTGACAATTTTGAATCCAAAACATAGCATAACCGATCAATGGTGGGGCCCTGTCCTTTATCTCCACACCGTGATCATTTACAATATATACATCATGTACATTTAATGCAATGGGGTCAAAACCGGGGTGTTACAACAACATAGATCCATGTGATAGAGGACTCAAAATTGGGACATAGCTACCATAAATACACTGTAGATATATGTCAAACGAACACAAATTCGAGCACAACCACGACCATACAAATGTGGATCCATGTTGGGACTTCATATAATATAATCCATCACAACCTGGGAAGAAATCTATGAGCCCCTTTAACAGATGCCCAGGGTCTTCATCTCGTCTTCCATAAAGTACGATTCTATCAATGTGATTACAATGATTTGAAGTTGAACATGGTAGAAACCACTTGATTACCGGTCAATGATGTGAACCGTGAACAAGTGTGAGGGAGATCATCATTGATGTCAATGATTCCCCAGGTACCCTAGTACATTCTCCTGAGTGTGAATAGATGATTTGATGTCGAACACTCAATCGAATCTTTTGATCAAAGGTCAATGATGTGAACCTATGTCGAAAGCGAGGAAATATATGATTAAGGCATACAAACCTCAAGGTACTAAAAATGTTTCTAAGACTAATTCCTAGATGAAGAGCTGAAGTCGACAATAATAGTCTCGTCGAAGGAGGGCCATGATGAATCCCAAATCCACGACATGAAACTTGGAACAAAGTTCTGGAATTTTGAGTATGATGTAACCATAGGACTGAATCAAAAGTAACTGACACAAAAAGTTGTTTTGACTTGCATGTGTAAACTCTCAAGACAATTTCCCTTTTGAACATAAGGCGACATGACCGAAGACTTGGTAGCATTGACTTGATGAGGTGGAACACAATGTGATAATGGACAATGCATTCTTTGAAAGAGTCAAAGGAGTGACATGACTCATGAAAGTGGATCGACTTGAAAACAAGATGAAATACCCAATTGACTGAATGAAATGCAAACCAGTGCCATGTTCAAAGGTGAATAACAACTACCATTAGTGCAAAATGAAATGTATTTCCCTTTCTCTTAATTTCCCCTTCATGATTGATGAGTGCCTCTTTTCATTTTCACGAGTTCAAAGAGGGTAACAAACAATCAATATAGCTCATCAAGCGACGAGTCTATTCTCATATGTTTTACGAACCTGAGAAAGGAGGGGTTCGTTCCCAAAAGAGGGTCTCTCAGTATTTTCTTTAACGAGTCCATTGAAAGTTAACTCGGCTTTGTTCATGTTTAGAGAGTATGAAAGAAAATGGAAGAAGACTCCAAAGGGTCCTTTTTCGTATGATTTAGTCTCTAGGGCCCGAAAAAGTATAAAATAATACCTAAGAGAACTCTTCCAGTCATGATTGGCTGGAGTGTACCTTTTTCATAAGTAGTGCCCCCTGGTTCGAAAAAGGGGTAAATTATCACTAGGAGGACGACTCTTCAGGTCGTTTTACGATCGTGAAGAAGACAAGTTCACTCGACAATCTTTTCACATTTTAGGAGTCTAAAAAGAGCTTAAAGAGGACTCTATTAGGGTTCTTTTTTCATAATCCAATTTTAACGAGTTTGAAAAATAGAAAAAGTCTACTCAATACCTCTTCACTGAGTTTTTAACGAGCACGCCGAAGGTATAAAAGGCACTCGAAACATTTTTCATGTTTGAATCCAGAGCACGAAAAATTAATAAACTAAGCTCAACCCACTTTTCATGTTTTGACCAGAGCATGAAAAATGAAAAGTAAGCTCAAAAAAACCTCATTCATTTTTACACAAGCTTGAAATAGAAATTAACTATGCTTGAAACATGGTTTCATTTTTATGCAAGCTTGAAACCAAAAGGTAAACTTTGCTTGAAACAACCTATTTCATTTTTTAACGAGCTTGACATAGAAAAATAACTATGCTCTGGGAATGGTTTCATTTTTATGCAAGCTTGAAACCAAAAGGTAAAATATGCTTGAGGTCGATTTTATTTTTTAACAAGCTTGAAACCAAGAATAAACACTGCTCAAGGTGACCTGTTTCACTTTTACACAAGCTTGAAACAGAAAATAACTATGCTTGAGGATATCCATTCAATTTTTTAACGAGCTTGACATAGAATGGGAACTTTGCTCACAGACACCTGTTTCATTTTTTAACGAGCTTGACAAAGAATGGGAACTATGCTCACAAGCGTCTATTTCATTTTTTAACGAGCTTGACATAGAATGGGAACTATGCTGACATGCATCTGTTTCATTTTTTAACGAGCTTGACACAGAAAAATAACTATGCTCTCAAACCTGCTCTTACCTAGCATGATATCCAGAGGTTGGTAGGTTTCCCCCATTACATAAAATCTAGAGGCTTAAATCTAGTATGATGTCCATAGATTAGATCCATGCCCCCCATTTTACCTATGATGGGAAGAATCTAACTAGAAGAAGGGGAAGGAATCACAAGAACATGCAGCACATTCAGAGCAGTATGATGACTAGGAGTAATGCGATGGTTAGGTGTAAAAAAGGAAAGATGATCAATGGTCACAATATTCCCATCATGAGAAAAATGTATCACCCTAAAGAGTGTGGACACTACAACCTTCATGACGTAAACATAATCACGTCCAAGGAGAATATTGAAATCTAAAGAACCTTGGACCACCATAACATCAATACAGATAGTTTTCCCTTCTAATATAATAGGCAAATGAGGAAGGATCCCTAAAGGTGCAGTAGGTCTTCGATTAAAAGCCAATATTTGATCGGTAGCTGGCACAAGCTGAGGAGAACCTAAAGCTTGCCAAGCAGTTGAGGATAGAATACTAACAGAAGCCCCTTCGTCAACAATAGTGTGAAGCATCCGCCTAGCGGTAGCTTGCACAACTATCTAGAAAGGAACAATGAAATGAAGACAAGACTCTGTTAGGTTACTCCAGTCAAAGGAAATAACCTCATTACTTGGAGAGGGCTCTGTCGAAAGAGACAAAATTTCCTCTGGTCGAGAACAATCAGAAGGAAGCATGTAAACTTCAGCAGGTTTTAGTTCATTCTCTTATGGAAGAGAAGAACACGATGAAGATTTGGTTAAAGCGACTACTTTAGTCTTAACACTCTTTCATGAAAGAGTGGGATCGAGTGGAGATGATGTTGACTCGACCACTTTAAATTCACTCTCCAAAGGAAGAGTGGGATCAACCACAGATGAAACCAAATCGACCACTTGGTAATCCAGTGGGATGTCAAGTGACAACTTACGATAACCTGTTGGAAGCCATTGCTGAGGAATAGTAAGATCTTCCAAGAACTTAGAAGCTTCATCCATGAGAGGACAAAGGTAAGTAAAGTTCATGTCCTTACCAAGCAAGCAAGAATTTTTTACTTTACCCTTTCGACTCTTAACTACAGAGTCATTGGTTGAGGGCATATCATCAGTATGATGGCCAGAGGCTAATGACATCAGTTGCCGAGAAACCTTAGACCACTCTTCTAAAACTAGGGCCAAACCATGACAATGTTTCAAAAGGTGATCACCCTTGCAAATCCTGCAAGGGAATTTCTGCTTACGTGGTCTTTGGGTGTGAAAATCAACACTCACCGCACCAGGAGGAGCAATTGTTTGAGACTTGGTTTTTTGTTTATTTTTCTTCTTCTTAATCTTCCTTTTATTCTTCTTCTTATCCACCTAACTACTAGTACTACAAATTTCAAGAGGCAAAGAGGGAGAAAAGGGAGAAGACACATTAGGTGAAGAAGGAGAGGGATCAACATGAGGTTGATGCTCCCATATTGAAGGATTAGGATCTGAAGCAATTGGTGTACATGGGATAACTGGAATGGATAATAACCAAACATGTAATCCGATAGTCAATCCAAGAAGGCTTAGCGCAGCCATGAGAGGAGGACCAACACCCCCATATGGAGGGAAAACAAAATATGTGCTTGGTAAAGGAGTCTCTTGGTTGGTAGTCTTGGAAGGAGAAGCCATAACTATCTAACAAAACTATCTCTCTCTCCTAAAATATCCTAAATGTATAGACAACAAGCACTACTCAAACTAAAGAAACAAGAAAATTATGTGAGAAGAGTGGATTAAAGGTCTGGAACCTCACATGATTGTCAAATCACCACAACTCGCTATATACTGTAGGGTCCAATAGTAGAGCGCGAAAAGGAGGATTGGGACCATCCCTTTCTTGAATACCCGACTACCTGGACGATACTTGTGTAGTAATCTCCCCGAGTGTTTTTCTCGGTGTATTGCGATGATAGGACGGCCAAAGGGCTATACTCGGATGGTCACATGATTCCTAAAGGTGTCTCCCGATATACGCAAGGTATGTGGGAGCTCCACTCTGTAGTAGTGCTGTCTAATGCACAACCGTTCGAAAGGGTCCTGCCGATATACAACTGAGTACATGAAGTACCTTTCGATATACCTCCAGGGTATGTGAAAGGCCATTCAATATACCAACAGTACGTGTAATAACCACACGATCCCTGGGTTGGAGTGCAGGCAATAAACAACAACTCCTATGTTTAAAGACGTCGGAACACGTCTCTAACCTATCACACAGATTGCTAAAGATTTTAACCTATGTCTAATGCTTGATTTTATCTTCAACGGTTAGGTGGATGCATGAAGTGAGGACATAAAAAGTAAAACCATGCAGTATGATTATGCAAAATTTCACTTTAACTTTAAAGGTATGCCCTACATAAGGAAGGGAGAGAGAGGTTCAATTTCTTTGAAACGTAGAATAAATCCCATACAAAAATAAAAGACACTTGCTTATATGGTTCATTCCTAACTAAAACAAACAAAATATTCCTTTTGAATGGAAAAAGAAGTGATATCTCTAATGAAAAGCAAGAAAAGATAATTACAACTTTTATACAAAAGTGTTCATATTTTTGTACTAAAGTGAGGATAAACTAATTGCAAAATTCTACAATAACTTTCGTATGGATTTTCACAAGTTTTTGAAAAAAAGAAAAGCATACAAAATCATGTATAACAAATGAAGAAAAACTGAAATGAACCTTTTCTTGTTCTATGAAAGAAGACAGAAATAAGAGATCTATCAAAACCAAGTTTTATTCAAAGCCAACTATGAAGCTTTAAATACCAACATAAATCACAATTCTTGAAAATATGAATGAATTCATACACCCTCCCTGAGGGTCTTTGGGGGTTCAGGGGCGTGAGCCCCCGAGAAAAATTTTTGGCTCATTTTTTTTATAATTTTTTTTATTTTTGATTGAGTTTTCTATTAAAAAATGAATTGCAGAGTTAAAAACACAACTGTAACAATCTAAAGCATGGATCTCAAATACTAAAAGAAGCATTTAAGAATCAAATACCAAACAAGGCTAAAAGGAATACCTGACACCACTTCTGCAGGTGTTGAATAGAGCGTTACCAGCCTGAGCACCGCTTCTTGTCCACAGAAACAAAGCGGTGGAACTGCTTAATACAGGTTCACAGCAGAGCGTTACCTGTTCCAACACCACTTCTTCCACACAGAAAAAGGGTGGTGTCACTGCTTTATTCTAACAGAGAAAAGGGGGTGGAAGCTCCAAAACCACACTTATAATACAGCCCAGGTGCGGTGGCCGAGATGGCGATTTGAAAAATAAAAAAGAAACATAAAAGTAAGTTACAGTCCAAAAAATGAACCCAAACAATCACTAGAAAACCAAGTGAACCAAAAACATGAATATACAAAGGTTGATAGAGGCAAATCAATCAAATTCAAAGTAGATCTACAGATCTATCAATTCAAAAAGTAGATCTACAAACTGAAAATGAAGGTGGAGGTTTCAACTTACCAAATATCCAAAATTCGAAGTAGCGGAGTCACCATATTTGTTTCTAGGAAAAATGCACCTCCAACGGACAGGAGTTGTTCCTCTAGTCTGAATGGTTCAGATCTAGAACAAATGAGTTAGCACAGAGATGGAAGAATTCCCTTAGAAGTTGTGGAGATCTGGAATGAGTCCCTTTGATGGAAAGGTGTAGCTGTTTCCCGTGGTGATAGCTCTTCACAAGTGTACCTACATAATCACATGAAACCAGGAAACAAGATCAAAAGCACCAGAATATAAACCACAAATCTATGTCAGTGACTAAGGAATCCGACAGTAAAATACATGATAATGACACAATATACTTTACGGGAAAGGAACCAACTATGCATTAATAGATGAAGAAGAAGTTTACAACCTTTTCCTTAGTGTCAATATGCTCCTTCACAATGCCAATGTCTCATCCCCAAAAGCTCCAACTTGCTCCTCCTATGCTCACCCTACTGATTTAGACCAGAATGTCAATGCAACAACATAAATTTGTTCTCTCTCAATCATGGGATATGAGCCTGCTTTTATAGGCCTTGGGATGATAGGGATGGTTGAGTAAAGGTGGGTGATGTGTATTGGAGATCCCAAAAGGATGGATCTCGAGTCCAGGTGGTCCTTAGGTGTAGGGATAAGGGTGACATGAAGCCTTCCTTCGAGAAGATTCGTGGAAACCTCTCTTTTTCACTTTTTTACCAAGGGCACCGCTTCTACTCCACTATGACAGAGCGATGATAGGGTGTTGCAGTTGCAACTATTTTCCCCAAAAATTTTTAATTTTAGGGCCCCCCCTTATCTTTTTAGTATTTAGAAGGCTTAAGGAATCTCATGACTTCACCAAAAATTTTCCCATGGATTGAATTTTTGAAAAAATTTGAAGTTTTGTTTGCTTACATTAGATGCACAGTTGACTGCTTTTCCGATAAATTGGGTGCGTAAGTGAATAGCTAGCCAATGTTTCCATCGCGAGCATTCCAAGGTCTTTCTTCGATATATCGGATGTCATTTCGCCTTTTGTATCGGAAGTTGTTTGTCGATCTACCAGAAGCTTAGTCCGGAGCAGTTTCAATGAACCGAGTCTCCATTCATTTTTTGTCTTCTAATATCCGATTAAGTTTGGTATTCCTGATGTGTCGGTTGTGTCCCGTGGAGTGAACCAAAAGCTTAGTTATTTTTCTAGCCGACATTGCGGAGGCTCAGTACCAAATCCACCTGACATTTTCCCATAGTTTTTGCTGATACCGATGCTTGGTAGTTGATAGACCCGCTGATGTATGGTTTTAGACGTTTCAGTGTTCTTCATCCGATATCCTGGATATGATCTACCGAATCTTTTCAACGTTATCCTGGATATGATCTGCCGAATCTTTTCGACATTTCACGTCCTCTTACGAGTTCTCATTTGATGTTGACTTAACGCTTTTATTTCCTGCCTGCTTAACCTCTCCCTCTCACGATCGAGCTTATAAGGTCGTAAAGTTTTTTTTTTTTGTCATTGTTTGTTGCCCATTTGGAACCGTGCAGATGTCGATTGTCTCAATGATTTGTGTACTGGTGAAGGTCATTTCCGTCCAGGTCATCCACGAATTTTTTCCAGGTAGGATCTACCTTAAACCTTTTTTCTCAGCATCGTTTTTTTTCATAATTTCGTTTAGGGTTAAGGTATTGGTTGTCCCATGGGGTTTTGAAGCGGTCATGTTCTTTTCTAGGGTTTTCCCTGTTTGTTTTGTGAGCATCATTTCACTCAGCCGATCCTTTTTCTCGCCAGTTTTGGTTGTGGTATTTTTTTTAGCCGGCCATGAGTGCCTCTTTGACAGTTGTTAGGAAAATAAGGGCAGGGTGCAGACGAGCGTTTCATTGTCTGTGCCGCTCCCTTCTTTATTGAACCATTTCAAATCACAGGATGCGCAACCATTATTTGAGCAGCGGTAGGTTTCCATGGGATGTAGGAGGAGTTTTCAGTTGTACAGAGGGGGTTTTGGGGTTTTAGCGGTCAGCGGTTTTCAAGGATTTTCCCTCAGTCGATATTTCTGCTTGTAGACACAAGGGTGTTGTGAGGATATAGAGTTTCCCCAAGCGGATTTTTTTGTAGATTTGGGGCAGATAGGTTTTGCAAGTTTCCTATTTTTTAAAAGCTTCACATACAAAGGGATCATTGGTTTTGAAAAGAGAAAATTATTCAGCATGCATATTAATGAGATGGTATTTTTCTAGTTATTTTTGTTGTTGCTTTCAATACATATTTTGCTATGAGTAAGTGGACTAAATCCATTTTGCATGATCAATACAGGATAATCATCAGCACAACAATATGCCGTGAAAGCAGAAAAAGAATGCCCAAGCAACCGAGGAGGAACCAAAAGTAGAGCTAATAATCAGAGTTGAGTTTATTTATGAAGACACTAAAGCCTTTACTGGAACTGATCCAGAGTATAAATGGGGAGAGATATACAGAATGATCTCAAACCAGAATGTTCCAGAGGTTGGGTTCGAAGATCTGCCTATCTATGACAACATCGAGAGATCAACCATTATGAAGGTGGCTACCAGACCTGAACTTTTCCCCTGTTCAGAGGTGATAGGATGGATTTTTCCAAGAGAAGATGTAACGACGATGATACTGGCCAAACACCGAGGGGTAGGGTTATGCTACATGTAGCCCATATTATGTATCCATGGCTTATAAGTTGCCAACACCACAAACCTATTTGACTAAGAGTTGGTTGAAAGATCTCAACCTAGATATGGTGGAAACAGTTAAAAAAATGATGATCCCAAGTAAAAAATTCCATACGAGGCCTTTAGGAGAGTACGAAACATCAACCCTCTGCACTCCATATAGGTTAATTGCATTGATGTTAAATAGAATTTCCGGGAGGGCTAATGGAAAAAAATTTAAAATAGGTTGGGTACCAGTGATATTTTTTGTGGCCACCCAAGTTACAATCAGTAATTGGGAAAATATAGTGTCCAACAGCTTGTCAGCTTGTATAAGTGTAGCATTGGGAGGAGTGTACCAGAAGAAGACATAATTTTATATGAGTTCAATATTGATTGATTGCATTTTATGTACTCAGCCATTCCCAGCATTGAAGTGCCAATGGGATAAAGACCAGTCCCCTGTGTATGCTTCTTATCAATTATTCTGGGCTCACAAATATTATAGCCATTACAAGGAGATTTGTGAGAATTTCATTATGCCATTGTATACATTGATTTTCTTGGTTGAATGTAATTGTATGTCAGAGGAAGCTCTAAAAGTTGTGCAAAATAATGGGAACTATTATTTGACAGAAGAAGGTTTGTATTTAAGAATGTATGGTGGTTCAAGGGTTCCTTCCCTTCTACCTAGGTATGCTATAGAATATGTGATCCATATATAGGTTGTGAGAAAGTTCTACATTGACGGAGTGAGAAATTTCCTAATTGAGCAAAAGAAGGCAGTGTATCCTACAGTCCTCTTTTTTATAGGGAGTTACAAATTTTCTAAGGTAAAAACTGCAACGTAATTTGTTAAGGAACTAGAGTATTTTCACTTCGGTGAAATGATTTTCCATAGAAATGACTCTGAGGATAAAGTTTTTGATTATTACACAGCAGCCAGAGTGCATTTTGAGTATACATATTTCTGGGATAAAGATGAAGAGGTCTTCTAGAATGCTCAGAACATGACAGCTTTAAGAAAGAGGTTCAAACAAAAGATAACTAATGTTGGCGGAAAGGGGAAGGCTGCTAAGCAACGTAAAAGGAAAGGAGAAGAAGAAACAAAGAAAAGGTAGGAAGAAGCTCACAGGTTAACACAGGAAGCAGAGGATTGGTTGCGAGCCGAAGGAGAAGAAAAGAGAAAGACAGTTGAAGAAGCAGAGAAGTAAACAAAAGAAGAAGAGGTCCAGAAAAAGCAGAAGGACAGAGAGAAGTTAACATTAGAAGAAGCTGATAAAGAGAAGGAGGATACAGAAAAAATAGCCGAGGACTTACAAAAGGACTAGAGGAACAAAACTATGCAATTCAAGAGCAAACTCAACCTTGTACTGATCTAGTAGGACCATATGTTCCCTCTAGTAGCATAGCAGGAGGAGATCCATTATCAGTATCAGGAATTGAGTTGATTCCTTTTATTCCAACTAAAGAAGATGAAGTGCCCGATCTAAATACTATTTTCTATGACAAGGTGAAAAAGAGGATTGTTAAAAGAACAGAGAAAAAGGTGAACACTGGAGGTAAGACGGGAGTGATGGTGATCGATAAAGTAGGGGTTCATGGTATTAACAAAGATCCACGATTAATGGAAAAGGCTGGTGTAGCCACAGCCCTGGCTACTGAAGATAATGTGGATATAATAATGACGAATCTTGAGTAGTCCCAGAAGAAGGTCACACAGTTGAAACAGACCTTAAAAAAGGAGAGAAACAAAAGTCAGAATTTGAAGAGAAAATATGAAGATATGATTAGTGAAATTGACGTATCCAAGGAAGAGTGTCAAACTCTACAATCAGATAAAGATGCTTTGGTGTTATCCACAAGCAATATAGAAAAGGAGTCTAAGGCCATCTTAGCAGATTTTGGGAAACTCCAGCAGAGACATCAGGTTTTGGAGGCAGAAAGTGATAATATGAAATTGTCAATTGAAGAGTTGAATCAAGAGAAGGGACAGTTAGAGGATAAGGTGGCAGAATTGGAAATGCAAAAGAATATTGCGGAGCGGAAAGCTAAGTTGTATGAGACTCAGGTAGTATCCTTGGTAAATCAGAAAACTTCACTGGAAGTCTCATTAAATACAACCATGGAGCAGAAAAAATATATTGAACCTTTGAAGAAACATGCAGTTACACTGAGGAATAAGATTCATCAAATGCAGCTTCAGATGACGGAAGAGAGGTTAAAGGTTCTGCAGGTAGAAATAAGATTAGAGGAAATTATAAATACAACTTCCTATTTCTTAGACAGGACACAGGATATCCTTGAGGCCTTACAGGGATGAATGGCATGGTTCAGAACAAATAAGGATCCTCCTGCGGATATACCCATTAAAGACTTAGAAACGATAAAGCTGGAGTATGATTTGTTCGAATTTGCAAGTAAAGCAGCAGAAGAACTAGTAAAGACAATTAGGAGGATGAAGAGTGCTTGTGCAGAATTATGTAGGAAAGTTCTCCTAACTTATAATTGGTGTCAGACCTCTGCTAAAAGGAAGTTAGAAGAGCTTCCTGATCATGAAATGTTTTGAAGCAATTACAGGAACGATGGCAGGAGGATGAACAGGCTAATCAGCTAGTCAAGGGACTGGATGAGAAAGTGCTCAAAACTGCAATAGCGCAGGCAGCAGTTAGAAATCACTTATTGGAAGACCGGGTTCGCCTGATTCCTTCCATAATGGTGAATATAAAGTCTCAAGGTGCTAAACATGAGATTACTATCAGATTTCTAGAACCTTATGGTTTTGAAAACATAGCAACATATGCAAATGCGTGGAAGAAATTTATGAATGAGAAAGTTGGGCCATCCTAGTTAGACTATTTCAAATGATTGATTAATTATGTAATATATTTTATTTATATTTTTCTGATTCCATACGCTAGAAGACAAAATTTTGTAAAGGGAAGGTTAGGGGAAGCCCAAAAGGCAAAGAGGGAAGTTCAAGAGTTTTTGTTTTTTGTTTTGTATAAATAGAGGAGAATTCGATGTAAAAGGGGACCCTTTTTCAGGATATCTTTGTGCAATGTTAATGTAGGAAGAACTATTTCATCTTATAATAAAGAGTTTATATTTTCGGCTGGAGAAAGCGATGTGGAGTTTCAAATGCTTGCCATAGACTGGTTGAATGTGAACTAATTCTATTTCAGCTTGTTTCTATGAACTATGAGATCGTTCCAACTCACGAATTATTTCATGTTGTGAATGTTTTCCTGTTTATTTCTGTGAAATTTCCACATCATATCTGAGTAATGAATATTTTAATTGACAATGAGCTATCTATTTGGATATCTGTCTACTTATATTTGTGTATTTTTAAATATGAACAGCTATATGTAGTATCCTAAATGAATGTTATGCAGTACATTACTCATTATTAATTGCAGTATTTATTCATAGGGATAGGCTAGATAGATTTAGTTAGCACTAGAATAATTTGTTTTGTTGTTTATGATTTAGAAGCAAAAGAGGTAAGACGAGAGGTATGAACCTGCACATCACATTGTAACACTCTTCATTATCTCTAATTGACTGCACTTAGTTAGGCACTTGCATATCATACATAAACATAAAACTAAAAAAAAAACATACACGGTGGACCGGGCCACAACCGGTAAAGCAAGCTTTAACCGTTACTTGACCCACAGTAGCTAGACCGCAAACCAGATGGATTCCCCATACCAAACAATAAATGAGCTAATTGAGAACGTTTATTCGGGAGAATCTGTACTGTTGTTACCTGTGATTTTCCAGTACTCAATAGTTTTTGCACTAGAAGGAGGGCCACCAGTGCATGGCTGGCCGAGGAAGTCCATTTTCTCGAGAATTCCCCACCGGCGATAGTTCCGAGACCAGTATCAAGCAAAGACCTACTCTTGAAGAAAAGGCCACAGGGTATCTCTATCCCATTGATAACGAAGTAGTTGAATATTTAAGGAGGATTACGAGGGTGTATGCAAAGAATATTGGAGGGTTACCTATTATTCCTGCTTTACCTAGAAGAGAGTATCATAAGAAAGATCGTCCTCAATTAGAAGATTCGGTGTTGGTGGAAGATCTTGAAGAATTGGTAGAAACAGCCTTGCAAGAAGTTTTCCAGCCTCTGAATCAGTTGGGACTAGATTCCCCTCACTGTTCTCCTTTTCGGACCCCTGTTCAGTCTCCTCCTCAATATCCACTCAGAATCATGGACAATGTGAATGCAAATCAGCCACCTCCACCACTTTCCTGGAGGGATAGATATCCTTTGAACTTGACCCCTCCATTGTATGCTATGACTCAGAATTTTGACAAAGCTTTTCCCAAGTTTGAGCCAAATGAAGGAGTTCTTGTGGATGATCATTTGCAGAGTTTTTATCTGGCTTTAGAAGGATTACAAGCAACAGAACATGAAGATGTGGTCTGCATATTATTCCCGCTTAAGGAAAAAGCAGCCTCATGGTACTTTTCCTTGCTAGCAAATTCAATCACAAATTGGAATATTTTTGAGAGACTGTTCAGAAACAAATACGGAATCCAGAAAACTCACGCTTCTTTAATGAAAGGATTAATTGCCCTAAAGAAAGAGAAGAAAGAAAGGGTACCTAATTTCACTCAGAGGTTTGCTGCCTACCTAAATAACTTTGATGCAGCTGACAAACCATCTGAGCGTTCCCTAATTGAGTATTATACCTCAGCTCTTGGGCCTCATCTAGCCATGTTTGTCAAAATATTGGTTAGACCGACTTTAGTAGATACTTATGAAGAAGCTGAGAAGGTGGAAGCAGAAATGGAGAGTATAGACCACTATCCTGTACAGTCAGAAGAAAAAACTTATGGAAACAAAAATCCTCTATTATTAACTAAGCCTAAGGATGAGCGATCATAGAAGTTAGATGGGGTGGTGAAGATGATGCAGAAGTTGTCAAACAGGGTAATTCATTTGGAAAAAGAGAAGGAGGCCCATAAACAATACAAGCCTTATTATAAAAAGAGAGATGATAACAGTCAACCCAAGCCTCCCCACATAGTCTCTCAGCCATGAATTTGACAGATGTAGGAATGAATAAAATCTGCACATTCCATCAACAACCTCACTCTAAGAAGAATTTCCCACAGTGGATAAATTCTATGACCTTAGTGATGAACCGGTTATTGGATTCTAAGTTGACAGAAACTGTGGAGGAGAAAGAGAAAGATCATGAACCAATAGAAAACCAAGAAGAGGACACTTTGGTTTTATAGGATTTTGTTTCTATGTTCAACAGAGAAGATGAAGGTTTCCTCAAGGAAGAAGAAATACCAGAGACAAATGTTACAACAAGAGGTCAGAATTCATTAAAAGAGGATAATTTGATACTTCCAAAGATTAAGAAACTTCAGGAAAATATGAAGAAAATGAAGAATAATACTCCAACTGTTAACATACCTGAGTTTGTCATTTCAAGCCAGAGCCCCAAGAAAGTTAATATGCCTATAAAGCCTACTAAAAATAAAATTGAGAATGCCAAGAAGAATTTGACTGAACATGAAATGGGATATGCCATCGTGGAAGATATTAAAAAAGCTAAAGCAAATATCTCTTTGTTTGAAATGTGCAATCTACCTAAACAAAAAGAAAAGCTCTTAAAATCACTTGAAACACCTGTGAAGGAACCTCAGAATGATAACCCAGCCGATGAAGAAATTGGTGAAGCAAGCCTAGGAGGAAAGTCTAAGTATAGAACTCCAGCTTTTTTACTAACTTTTGATATTTTTAATTACAATGTGCATAATTGTTTGGTGGATTCTGGAGCATCAGTAAACGTTATGCCACTTTCAGTTTACAAGCAAATAAATGGTCAACCTAAGGCAACTATAGGCCAAGTTATTCAATTGGACAGAACTACAGTGAAAGTGATAGGAGAAATGGAAGATGTCCTGATCCATTTGTCAGCTGATGGTAGAGTATGTCAGTACATAGACATTGTTGTAGCATATATCCTAGATGCTTATGGTTTGATTTTGATTTGAGATTGGTCAACAAAATTGGAAGGATATTTTGCATAAGATTGGTCACATGTATGGTCGCCCTATAAAGGATGTCAGAACCAAATAAAGGCGTTGAGAGAACCTTAAATGAAGTACAATGTAACACAGTTGGAAGGAAAGAATGAACCATAAACTCTCTGTTGGGAAACTATTTATTGAATTGGAAGCAGGAAATTACCAAGCTAAAGAAGCTAGCAGCATGTCAGATATCCATCCCAATCTCCTTCAGTTTTCACGGGCTGATAAGATTGATTGTAATATAGTACATTTAGTTTCAGATGTAGTTAATAGCTCAAGTTCAGTAGGAGTAGAACATTTTTGGATTCTTTATTTTGACAGTTCTAAAACCTTGGAAGGATCAGGAGTTGGCTATGTCATGATCAATCTAGAAAAAAATAAACATTTTCTTTCATATAGATTAGAATTTGAATGTACAAATAACATAGCCGAATACGAAGCATTAGTATAGGGACTGAAAAAAGCAATAGAAATAAAACTTAAAAATCCAAAATTGTACGGAGATTCTGAAATTGTTGTTAAACAAATTCAGAACAAAATTCATTGTATATCATGACATTTGAAGGCTTACCAAAATGAGGTTTGCGATTTATTAGCAAATTTTGATGCATTCAATATTTTCTCAATTCCTAGAGTAAAAAATGCAGTAGCTGACTTGTTAGCTACATCAGCTGCAAGGTTGGTACCTACAAATAACAGATGTTCTATTGAATTTATTTTCAGGCCTTCTGTTCTAGACAACATCACCAATCTGAGGGTGTTTGACGATGAACACAAAATGTTGGAATACTTAATGAATAATGATACATTTAAAGGAGCCATAATAGATGACGAAGAACATCAAGCATACCTACAGAATGGAAATTTCATTCCAAAAGGAGTCAGAACTTTGGAACAAATGTTTGATCTAAACAATAAGTTCAGAAAACCAACAAATGTCAAGACACATAGCTCGTATTTATAGTTTGAGCTGATAAATCTAGGTACAGAGGCTACACCCAAATATGTGAATTTGGGAAAGTGTTGTTCACTCGAGGAGAGGAGTAAATTCATCAGTTTATTCAGACAATACAAAGATGTGTTTGCTTGGACCTACGAGGACCTCAAAACTTATGACACCAAAATCATACAACATGTTATTCCAATCAAAGTTGGAGTCAAACCTTATCAACAACCTCTGAGAAAGATGCACCCCAAATTAGAGCCCCTAATTCAAAGTGAGGTGAAAAAGTTGTTGGATACTAAAATCATATTTAAAGTTAGACTTTCAAAATGGGTCTCAAACTTGGTACCAGTACGGAAAAAGTCTGGAGAGATCAGACTTTGCATTGATTTTGGGAATCTAAACTGCGCATCAGATAAAGATAATTACCCTATCCCACCCATGGAAAAAATACTACAAATGGTCTCAGGTTCTGAACTGTTTTCTCTATTAGATGGGTTCTCAGGTTATAACCAAGTGCTCGTAGCAGAAGAAGACAAGTTCAATACCAATTTCAGAACCAAGTGGGGGACTTTTGCGTATAGTAGGATGCCCTTTGGACTCATTAATGTTGGAGAAACTTTCCAAAGGGATATGGATATAGCTTTCCGCAGTCTAATTGCCCGTAGTGTAGTGGTCTATTTAGATGATGTTACAATATTTTAAAAGAAGAGAGAAGAGCATGCATTTCATTTGAAATAGATTTTCGAACGTTGTAGAAAATATGGCATTTCTTTAAATCCGAAGAAATGTGTGTTCGTTGTGACTGAAGGAAAGCTATTGGGTCACGTGATTTCTAAGAAAGGGATCTCCTTAGAACTAGAGAGAATTAAATACATAGAACAGATCCCTTTACCCCATAATAAAAAAAGGTATGCAATGTTTTATGGGGACAATAACTTTTGTGCAAAGGTTTGTGCCAGACTTTGCTCAAATCATCAAACCTTTGCAATAAATGTTCAAGAAAAGTGTGCAATTCAAGAGGACCAATTAAGAGAAGGACACATTTAACAAGATTAAGACATCCATAGCTCATGCACCATCACTCAAAAGTCCCGATTTTGAAAAGGATTTTATCTTGTACAATTTTTCTTTCGATGATTCATTAGCAACGGTGATTACACAGAAAGAAGATGGGGAAGATGAGTACCCCATATCATTTATGAGCACTGGTCTGCAAGGGGCTGAGTTGAACTATCCCGTGGTTGATAAACAAGCTTATGCAGTTTTTAAAGCGGTGAAGCAATTCAGGCCTTATATAATTAAGAACCACACCAAATTAATAGTCTTGCACCCAACAATACGATCTATTTTTGTACAAAAGGAATTGGGAGAAAGAGGAGGTAACTGGGTGACTGCCTTGCAAGAGTATGAACTAGAATTTAAACCAGCAACCATAATTAAATGACAATGACTTTGTAAACTGATGGCTGAAACTCAAAACAATGAAGATAACAGTTGGGATAATGAAGTTGAATTACACAGGGTGGATGTGTGTCCTCTATTCACAGCTCCAGACTCCTGGTATAGAGATTTAATTCATTATCTTCAAGAAGGATATTTGCCGGAACACTGGAATCCCAAGCAAAGGAGAGAATTACGTCTGAAATCAGCCTTATATCATATTTTTGATGGAGTGTTGTTTAGAAATAATTACGATGGAGTCTTTCTTAGATGCTTGGAACATGAAGATGCAAATAAGGTTGTAGCAGAATTACATGATGGACCTGCTGGAGGTCATTTTTCAGGAGACACAATAGCACACAATATTCTCAGAGCTGGATATTACCGGCTAACTTTGTTTAAAGATTCTCACGCTCATGTTAGGAAGTGTGATACTTGCCAAAGGAGCAGTGGGAGAGAAGCCAAGGCAGCAGAACCATTGAAACCAGTTGTTATCTCAGAACCATTCTAGCAATGGGGGATTGACATTATTGGAGAGATCAATCCAAATTCTTCATTGCAGCATAAGTACATCCTGACGGCAACCGATTATTTCACCAAATGGGTAGAAGCCATCTCGTTACGCAAAGTAAATGAAGATGCAGTTATGGACTTTTTGCAAGATCATATTATGACCAGGTTTGGGGTTCCAATTTCCCTTGTTTTTTATAATGCTTCATATTTTTCATCTATTAAATTGACTACATTTTCAAAGGAAAAATGAATTAAGATACACTATTCTGCAAGGAAATGGTTTGGCAGAATCCACCAATAAAAAAATGATTAGAATTTTAAATAAAACGATTATAGAAAATCAAAGGAGATGGCATCTAGCTTTGCCTAATGCACTCTGGGCTGATAGAGTCACACCCAAGAACTCCTTAGGTGTGTCACCCTACACTCTTGTTTATGGGAAAGAAGCTATCCTACCTCCTAATGTTCTTTTTCCATCCTCTAAACTAGCCCAAGATTCTAGGGGTACTGATAATGAAATTCCGCAAATCTGAATTCACAATCTACTGAAGTTAGAGGAGTCTAGGTCCAAATCCAGAGAAATATTTAAACACCAACAAGAGATGGTGAAGAGGTGGTTTGACAAGCACAAGGCTGGGAAAAGGGAATTCAAAGTAGGTGATTTAGTTCTTAAGTGGGATCACCTGCATGGTGAGTGTTACGGAGAGAAATTCCTATGGCTTGGGGTACCACAACAGACAGCTTGGCTCCAGAAATCAATCCTTTCCAATATGCAATAGAAATAAAATGTCTAACACTAATGGATCAGACCTCGTACCTTATTCCGGACGGTTGAAGTAGATCCCCATTGAGCTTTCCAATCTTCAGCTTGAATTGCTATATCACTTCCTCAACAACAAGTAAACAATACAAGCATACTATATATCATGGTGTTAGATCTATTCTAGCATATATAATCAATAATGTAAAAGCATTTGACATAATCCAATGGATACAATATGCATTCAAACACACATTATTAGACAGGAAAATATATTTCTATTAATATAAATCAGAGATTACAAGATAGATACAACCTCTGACGGCACGTCTACGAACCGGAGAAACTGAATCCCCCACTTGGGCCTCCACCACTTCAATCCTCCATCTGTTACGAAGAGAAATTCCTATGGCTTGGGGTACCACAACAGACAGCTTGACTCCGGAAATCAATCCTTTCCAATAAGCAATAGAAATAAAACGTCTAACACTAAAGGATCAGACCTCGTACCTTATTCCGGACAGTTGAAGTAGATCCCCGTTGAGCTTTCCAATCTTCAGCTTGAATTGCTATATCACTTCCTCAACAACAAGTAAACAATACAAGCATACTATATATCATCGTGTTAGATCTATTCTAGCATATATAATCAATAATGTAAAAGCATTTGACATAATCCAATGGATACAATATGCATTCAAACACACATTATTGGACAGGAAAAGATATTTCTATTAATATAAATCAGAGATTACAAGATAGATACAACCTCTGATGGCACGTCTGCGAACCGGAGAAATTGAATCCCCCACTTGGGCCTCCACCACTTCAATCCTCCATCTCTCGATAGCAATCTCACAAGCAAAAGGAATGCTTGGGAAGAACACAAAAGTGCTCCAAGGGACAAAGGGATGCAGACTCAAGTATAAGTTCTGGCAACAATGGACTATAGTTTCTTTGCTCTCAATTCTCTCTTCTTGCCTTCAATGTACCAAGGGGTTCCTTATAACCGCGTACATTGGGATGTGTGCATAATCCAAATCCTTTTGGAGTTTTCCTTGACATGGATCCGACTCATTCGACTCCTGGCCTTCTCTATGCCTTGAGATCGCTCGGATTCGACCTTTCATTATACCAAGTGTGATTCACCTATTTCTGATCATATTCAAGAGGGGCGTAGATGAAAGAGATTGATTAAAGGCTTTATACCGCCGGAGTTCCTCCTTGAGTGGTTCCTCAAGTCGTTATTGCCATATATATCGAAGGATGTTTCCACATTCGGAGTGCAGAATGAGGAACAAGCGATTTTTAGGGCGCAGGAACTGGACTTGATCTATGCTCAATCCGGTTTGTTGTATGAGATTATTCCCAACACTCCTCATTCCAGTTTCGATCCCAAAGTCAAACCTGGACCACATGCCGATGGCATTGTGGGTTGTACAAGTGCGAAACCTGCAGATTCGGTTGCAAAACAAGTTAGTCAGTTGTCACTCAACCAATTTGCTTCAGGACAAGCTACGGCTTCGTCTCAACCTGCCCAAACGGTGAATGTACTTTCTGTGCAATCGTCGGAACAGAAGGGTAACCAGGAGCCCGGACGGAATAGAAAAAAGGGTAAAAATAATAATTGAAAGGGTGGGAATAAGAATGAAAATGCTACCAATAATGACAATAACGGTAAAAATGCTGGGGGGGACAAGCAAGAGAAACGTAAAGTTAAATTCCCTTGCAAGTTATGTAAGGATGATCACCTCACTTACTTGTGCCCTCATATTGATGAAGCTTTGAGATTCTTAGCACAAGGCCTAGCTATGATAACGAAGCCTTTACCGCATAACCAGAATATGAACTCGAAGTCCCATGACCAGTCTAGTGAGAATGATCCACCATATACTAGTGCTCGTGGGTGCATTAACATGGTCCGTGCTGCCAAGGTTGTGACTCGTACAAAATATTATAGTTCATCACAGCCCAGCCCAGGCAAAGAGCCTGATCCACCAAGAACTCCTTTGCGCATTGAGAAAGCTGCGGATAAACCTGAGGCTGCACCTCGCATTCCTAAGGGAGTCCTTAAGCATTCGGGGCATAATCCAAATGCCCGATCCATCTAGAATTATTCAGTTGTCTAGGATTTGGGCCATACTCCTTGTGTGATGTCTGCATTGGAAGTGCTTCAGAGTTGTCCTTCGCAAAGGAAGGCATTGCTTTCTGCCCTTGGTGTGAACGGAGATGATTCTTCCTCAGTGATCAAATTTGAAACCGCAGGATATCAGCCTTGCTTTCCCTACTATGTGTCCCTTTTGGTGCATGTAGAATGTCTTAATATGATCGTCAAGCGTACTATGATTGACGAGGGCGCTGCTGCTTCTGTGATGTCTTTGTCCTGTTGGAAGGGTCTGGGTTCTCCTGAGCTGTCTAAATCAGCGATTATGTTAATTGTGTTTGATGGGAGATATTTTAGGCCGCACAGGATTCTTCCTTCCCTTAAGGTCCGTTTGGGAGGAAAGACCATTGCGATAGAGGTTGAGGTGGTTGATGCGCCCCTCGACCACAATCTCTTGTTGGGTAGGAACTGGATGTATAGTATGCAAGCCGTTGCTTCTTCCTTGTTCCGCATTGTATTCTTTCCACATAATGGGAAGATTGTAACGATTGATCAAATGGCATTCAAGAGTTTGTCTGTTACTGCATCTTCGAGAGCTTCGATCCCGATCGTTGAGCACTCTCAGCCGGCAACTCGGAGTGTGGGTGTAGGCATGTATCCATCCCTCATGGGAAGCTTTAGTTGCCCTGCACCGATCCTCATGATAGGATCTTTTTCCGATGAGGCTTTGACTTCTATGACCTCGGTGCCCTTTCGCACGTCCCATATGGAAGATCCTTAGATTCTTCCTACACCGAGTACTTCGAGTGATCCCGTCGAGACAAGCGTTTCGTTGCCTGCAGCTATGATCGCTTCTCAAGCTAAACTCAATAGTGTTGCAGAGCCTTGTTCTTCCTCTTCACGGACGGAGGAGGAAGACCCCTATGTGCTACTGGCATGTGTAGTACAGTCTTCTCATGCCCACGACTACCTTGATACAGTTTTCCCTTCAGATGAAGCGATTATCGAGGCTATGTTGGGAGTTGAGCCACCATGGAAGGAACTTCATCATAGATCATACTTCCTTCCACCACTTGACCGTTTGGAGCATGAGGGTTATAGGGATATTCTTAGTCAGAGAGTTGGTAGTCCTATGGTTCCATTAAGCTCTCCTGGTTCAATGGCTGATGGAAACATGGCGAACATATCGGCAATGATTCCTATCAACATCTCTCGCAATCCTGGCACCATTGAGAATGTCTATATTGGGGCGGAATGTTCCCATGCTGAGATTATCGAATATATTGAGCTATTCAAGGAATTCCGTGATATTTTTGCTTGGTCTTACGATGAGATGCCAAGTATTGACCCTTGGATTGTCGAACATGAGATTAAGACTTACCCCAACGCTAAGCCTGTTCGACAATGTTTACGCGTTGTGAATCCTAGGAAAGCACCCGCCATTAAGGCAGAGATAGAGAAGCTGTTGAAAGCCGGTTTCATCTATCCCATTCCCTTAACGGAGTGGGTTTCAAACCCCGTTCCGGTGGATAAGAAGCAGGGAGCGATCTGAATATGCACTGATTTCCGTGATTTAAATCGCGCCTGTCCTAAGGATAACTTCCCCACACCATTTATAGATCAGATTTTGGATGAGTGTGCAGGTAGCGAGGTGTTCTCCTTTATGGAGGACTTTTCCGGGTATAATCAGATTCAGATTAAACCTAAGGACCAACACAATACTGCATTTATTTGTCCTTGGGGAACATTTGCATATCGGAAAATGCCTTTCAGCCTTAAAAACGTTGGAGCTACATTTAAGCGGGCGATGACCTTGATTTTCCACGATCTCAAGTCTATTATTGAAGTATTTTTGGATGACCTCGCTGCTCATTCTCGTATGAGAATGCGTCATATTTATCACTTGAGATTGGTATTCGAAATATGCCTGCACTATTCAGTTAGATTAAATCCTCATAAGTGCATCTTTTGCGTGAAGTCAGGTCATTTGTTAGGATTCATCGTTGCAAAAGAGGGTATAAGAGTTGACTCTTTGAAGGTTGAGGCAATACTTCAGTTGTCTCCCCCGAAGAACATTCGTCATCTTCAGTGTTTGCAAGGCATGGCAAATGTCTTACAAAGATTTGTTGTCAACTTTGCCAATTTGACTAGAGGCTTCATGCGTCTCTTGAAGAAGGATACTCCCTTTGAATGGGATGAGTGAGCCCAGGAGTCCTTTGATGCACTTAAGAGATCCCTAGCATCGGCCCCGGTGATTAGTCCTCCGGATTATAGCCGTGATTTTATATTATATGTGGTCGTGTCCTTAGAGACGATTGGTATGGTTTTGGTTCAAGAGGATGAGGAGCTCCAAGAGCATGTCATATATTATCTGAGCCGGAACCTTATTGATGCAGAGATTCATTATTCTCATGTCGAGAAGCTTGCTTTAGCTACCGTACATGCGGTTCAGCGTTTGAGACATTATATTCTCCTTCACTAGACCTTGGTTGTCGGCCATGTCAATCCATTTCAGTTCGTCCTCACACGAAGGATGATTGGGGGAAAGTATAATAAATGGATTGTCATTCTGCAAGAGTTTGATATCGAGTTTGTCTCGGCAAAATCGAAGAAGTCATTAATTTTTGCAGAGCTTATATCGGATTTTTCGAGCGAGGCTGAGGAGTTGGTTTGTGAAGATAGGTTTGTCGATGAACACATCTTCTTAATCTCAACGTCAGACCCATGGTACGGGGATATCATAGTATATCTAAAAACATAGAGGACCCCTACTCACCTCTCGCGAGATGAACGACGATGATTACGTCACGTCTCTAAGAACTACCTTATAGTGTTGGATTATGCACATAGCCCGATGTACGCAGTTATATGGGTCAAACCCATGTATGTACGCGGTTATCGGGTTAAAAGCCACGTATAGAATTTTTCATGTGTTTTTAGGGATGATCAAGGAAACATCAAAGGACAAAAAATGGTCCATGTGGTCCAAAGAGTCTGCAACGGGATAGGGGAAGTCCATACCAAGTGTGATTCACCTAGAGTGGTGAAATCCGCTATAACATATGCCCCATAATGTGTGAGGTCAGAGGGTTCATACGATGGATGAAATACATTATAAGTCCATCCCAGAAGTGAAGTGATGAAGGATCCCAAATGGAAGACTAGCCACCCAATCAGCATAGTACAATAATACAACTCTACATATAACTGGAAGTACATATAGCAGTCCCGAATACATAAGAGTACAATGGCCATGAATAGGCATGATACATGAGGTCACATATGTGGTAATAGCCATGTACAATATACATAGATCAGAATCTCTGTGATGAAGATATATAAAGGACCATGATCTCCATAGTGGCTGGAAATGTCTGACATACACTGGTATCAAGTCACGAGAGCTGAAATCTCATGAACACTGGCACGATTAAGGAGGTAGCATATAAGAGATGCCACCAATCTGGAAAGTATTCTACACAAACCGCTACGAGTACATGTCCTACTATGCGAATAGAGGTGTCGAGGTCGAACATAGTAGTCCATCGTCTGATTACCGGTCATTAATGTATACCGTTAACAGACACGAGATCACCCACCAATGATGAAAATGGGAATCAAGGTACTAGAGTGCATACTAACAAGTGTGAATAAATGTGTTGAGGTCGAACACTTGAGAGGATCCATCGATCAGGGGCCATTGATGTATTCCCAAGAAACTGTCGATGGCGAGAGAACCTGCCACTGATGACTGCAAGTCTCAAGGCACTCAAAAGGACTCTAGACTCCAATCCCAGAATACATGATCTGAAGTCGATGGGATGAAATCCGCTGGAAGGAGGGCATTAAGGAATCCCCCATCATCCAACACGAGGTACTCAGCAAAGCTGTATAATGTGGAAGGACTCGATCATAAAGTGCATGAACTAGTAATTGTACTGAGAATGGCCGACATGCAAAGTCAAGATAACTGAGGAATGGCCGACTCAGGTTTCAACTTCCTTCGGACAAGAGCATAATGGCATATGGTGACTGAATGAAGGCAGCATAGACTCGATATACAAATTGGGACATCTCTGTGACACAGGGGGCATCAACAGAGGCTCCATAGGGACTGGAAGCTTAACCAGTCGGTGGAGATAAACTCAGATAAACGAGTACAGCTTCCTAAAGTCAAACTATAACCCAACCAATGGATGTGATATACAGTGCTCTATTCAAAGGAGACACGACTCGACAGCTGCCAAAGATAATATCTTTCCTTGTCCGGATTTTTGGTTTTTTAATTTTTTTTTGGACTTTTTCAGTTATTTGAAAAGCTTGAAAAAAGAATAAACTAGCTTTATAGTTACAAACTAGGAGGAGACGAGTGTCATTAGGGAAAACAAACTAGTTCCAAGTAGTGGAACATACCTATGCTCAATGCAAGGATACATGTGTAGGATATCGACACTCAGGGGAAAAATCCCCTCCTGGTAAAAGGGAAATCAAGTTGCGAAGGATATAAAAAATGGCTCTGCATGGCTAGACATGAGACAAGCTCGGGCTATATGGCTGAAATTCAATGTCAGGGAAGCCGGCATAAATCTCAATAAGGTAGGAAAAGCTCATGATAATGCATTCACAACTTGAAAACAGGGAGTCCGGAGGGAAATAGGCCAGCATAAGATCAAGAGGAGTATGAGGCTCTTGCGAAATGTCATGGAAGTACTATACAACGGACTCTCACACCCTAAAGGAGAAAACGTCGGCATGGGCACCAAATGCAAATAAGGCACTAACTACGGTACCCATGTAAGGTGAAGCTCTACCACTCTCATCATGCCACTTCTAAAGTAGCATGAAGGTTCCGTGACATAATAGAGTGGGTTCGTACCTAAGGTCATGGTGATGTGGTCATAAGGTCATGTAAAATGCAAATGGTGGTGATCCTAACCTATATTCTAGTGTAGACATGATACCCGAGATAAGCACGAACAGGTCAATGCAAAGGCTGAAACGGCACTGAAAAAGGTCATCTACATCACCAATTATGTCAAAAACAATCCAAAATGGTTAGAAAATGTCGAAACTATAGGAAAGGGGGTAAAATTTTTCAAATATTTGAAATTTTTTCTATAAATAGTAAAAAAATATAAATTATTTGAAACTTTTACCCATTGGAGCTCTGATTTTCAACTGCAAATTCCAGGAGATCCAGCCGGCGGAATTCACAACCGTTTCTTCCAGGTATTTACTCATGCTCTCCTCTTGCATTTTGATACAATTTTTACAGATTTTCATGGTTAAATGAAGTTTTTAGGCCATCTCTACATGAGCGCTGCGGCCCACGCGGATATCGAGGCTTTTTCTGCGTATAGGGATGGCTATACGCGGAAAAGGGGCTAAAATCCGCGTACATACGTGGTTGTTTGCAAAACAGTCGTGTATGAGGCCGCACATGTGATTTTAAAAGAATATAATGGATAAATTTGCAATTTCTCTTGCAGGATGGTGCTAGAGTGGAGAGAGCGTGAGCATGGTGAAGTAGAGGAAGCAGTAAGGGCCAACTTAATGGCTCAACAAGCTCTACGTGCATGTGGACTCTACAAGTTCTGGTGTCTTGGTGGTTTGAGGGCCAAACCAGGACTGCTACAGATGCTGGTGGAATATTGGGATCCAGACTCAGAATCTTTCCGTATAGATGGGATGTCCCTCACCATAGAGGTGGAGGACATATACTTTATCACAAGGCTATCTAAACGAGGGGAGGTGGTGAACCTTTGTTCCCGAGGTGGTCCAGGAGGTGGCCTTACTGTCGACGAGTACATAGCTGTGTACTGTAACCCAGATACTGAGAAGGTGGGGAGTCAAGTCCCCACCAATGCTATACAGGTGTTGGGCCTAAATGCCATACTACTGACGTTGGGCAGGATAGCAGGCTTAGCCTCACTCCATCAGGCCTCACGGCCATTGATGTTCTATGAGGTGGAGTGTATGAGACCGACCATATATGACTGGAGTACCACACTGCTGAGCAACATGAAACACCAGCTCAGTGAGTGTAAGGTAGGCAGGGTACGGAACTTCGGGTTCAGCAGCATTCTGAGCACGTTTTTCTTTGAGTGTGTTCTAGGATTGAGCCCTAGAGTGGACGTTCCTCTCCATGGGGTACGAGATCCGACCCAACGACGTTGGGCAGACCCTATGCGCAGACTGGGGGGTGGTAGGGTGGCCAACCCATATCCAGCTGACTTCTTTCCATGGTGGTGACGACAGATAGTTTCCATAGACAACTACCCCTATGCAGGGATAGACTTTCGGGGGGATCCGGACATGCCATTTCCACCAGGATCGGCATATGGTGATATAGGTAACGAATCTCGACCCTCACTCTTTTTTTTTTAAATTTTTTTTAAGTTATTTATTTTTTTTGTATTTTCTTGATTTTGTGGAATCAAAAAGACATGTTTTTACGTGACAATACATAGTGACATCTACCATTTGGATGCAGATGTGGGACTATGATGGCCAGAAGGCTTCCCTCGTCATAGACGGAGGGGAAGAGGAGATGACATCATGGGTGTGGATGCGGAGCGAATGCTCCAGAGCATTCATACCAACTTTGTGAGATTGACTCATAGAGTTCCCATGGCGCAAGTCGAGGACTTGCCTGAGGCCATGCAGTGACAAGTGGTGGGTGTACCACGCACATGGGTGTGTTTATTCCAGCGGCTAGCTAGAGCCGTAGTGACGTACCATGATCACAACCCTCCTCCTCCTCCACAGGATTAGACACCTGGGAGTGTATATGTTTTGTAATACCATGTATTATATGATGGTGGCTTTAAAATCCCCAATTTTGTATCATGACACTATGTATTACCACATTTTTTATGTATATAAAAAAGTTTTATGGTGATCGATTTATTTATTTACATGTGTAAAAAATGTTTGTGATTAATTTATTATGAATGAAACAAATTCCAATCTAACACGTAGTTATCATATGAGTCAGCAACTTGCTTATCATTTCTTGGAATGTGTATATATGTTATACTGTCAAATTGTTGTTCTAACAATCTCACACGTAAGAACCTTCTCAATAACGTCGGATCTCTAACATGGTACAAACCATTGAGCTGTGACACTACTAATTCTAAATCAAGACATACCTCAAGAGATAGAATACCATGCAAAATGGCATCCCATAGAAGCTCAATAACGGCACTATATTCAGCAACATTGTTGGAAGATGGTCGTAGACATACACCTCCTGAAGACAGTACCTGACCCATAGGAGTATAAATCACCCAAGCAGCTGAGGCTGAGTGTTGAGTGTGATGGCTTGCACCATCTGCAAATCCTATGTAGGTGGAAGATTCCATTGACATCTTCCAAAAGAAACATAAATTAATCACAAACCCGATCACGATAAGAAAAAGACCTAACTATGCAAAGTTGTACAATAATATACAACAAGCAGCCCTGGGAAAAGATCATGCATAGTATTTTTTGAGATAGAGCCCATTTCTAGGCTCCACCAAAGTTGTGCCTTCGTAATCTACCAACTCATAGGCACCCTTCTCTAATACACGCTTGACCACGTAAGGACCACGCCACATAGGATTAAATTTCCCTGCCCCCAAGGGTTCTTTCGATTGATCCCACAAAAGGACCAAGTCTCCTTCACTAAACACTCTTGGATGGACAGATTTATCGTACTGGACCTTAACGCGACATTTATTAATCTCTAGAGCCACCAAGGAATCTCGACGCTGCTCATCAAGTTGCTCAAGTGAACCAAACGCTCCTCCAAAGGTGAAGTGTCTGGTAAGAGTTCCACAGCTAGCTTCAACGAAGGAATCTCGCATTCAACCAGCAATATCGACTCCACTCCATGTACAAGGTGATATGGAGAAAAACCAGTGGCAGTCTTAACTGCGGTTCGATATGCCCACAAAGCAGGGTATAACATAATATGCCAATTCGTCTTGCTTTGTGCGATGGTTCGTTGGAGAATGGATTTGAGTGATTTATTCACTGCCTATACCTATCCATTCGCTTGGGGGTAGTAAGAAGAGGAGTGCTCTTGCTTATACCCTAACTTGGATGCCAACTCTTCCATCATATGGTCTCTTCCATCATATGGTTTTGAAAGTGCGAGCCATGGTCAGTGACAAGCTCTTTCAAAATCCCGAACCGAGTAATGATTTGGTTGAATACAAAGTGAGCGGCTGCCTCACCGTCGGATTTTACTGTAGGCATAGCCTCAGCCCATTTCGTGAAATAATCAACAGCCACTATAATATGATGGTGCCCCCCAGCCGAAGTTGGGTTGCAATCCATAAAATCGAGCCCCCACTTCGTGAAGGGACCGACAGTGATAATAGGATGTAACAGGGAAGGTTTCGAGCGCATATTATGGGCAAACACCTGGCAAGGGTGACACCTCTTGACCGCATCAACACAATCCTTAAAGATTGATGGCCAGAAATAACCCGCTCTCAAAATATTTTGAGCTGTAGAAAGCCCAGATAAATGACCACCACACGCCCCTCCGTGGCAATCATTCATCACAACCTTAGCCTTCTCATGAGTTAAAAAATGACATAAAATGGAATCTACCCCACGGCGGTACAAATTATTGTCCACTATAAGGTAGTTCTTAGAGACGTGACGTAATCATCGTCGTTCATCTCGCGAGAGGTGAGTAGGGGTCCTCTATGTTTGTAGATATACTATGATATCCACGTACCATGGGTCTGACATTGAGATTAAGAAGATGTGTTCATCAACAAACGTATCTTCACAAACCAACTCCTCAGCCTCGCTCGGAAAATCCGATATAAGCTCTACAAAAATTAAAGACTTCTTCGATTTTGCCGAGACAAACTCAAGATCGAACTCTTGCAGAATGACAATCCATTTATTATACTTTCCCCCAATCATCCTTCCTGTGAGGATGAACTGAAATGGATTGACATGGGCCACAACCAAGGTCTTTTGAAGGAGAATATAATATCTCAAATGCTGAACCACATGTATGGTAGCTAAAGCAAGCTTCTCGACATGAGAATAATGAATCTCTGCGTCAATAAGGTTTCGTCTCAGATAATATATGACATGCTCTTGGAGCTCCTCATCCTCTTGAAACAAAACCATACCAATCGTCTCTAAGGACGCGACCACATATAATATAAAATCACGGCTATAATCCGGAGGACTAATCACCGGGGCCGATGCTAGGGCTCTCTTAAGTGCATCAAAGGACTCCTGGGCTCACTCATCCCATTCAAAGGGAGTATCCTTCTTCAAGAGACGCATGAAGCCTCTAGTCAAATTGGCAAAGTTGACAACAAATCTTTGTAAGAAGTTTGCCATGCCTTGCAAACACTGAAGATGACGAATGTTCTTCGGGGGAGACAACTGAAGTATTGCCTCAACCTTCAAAGGGTCGACTCTTATACCCTCTTTCGAAACGATGAATCCTAACAAATGACCTCACTTCACGCAAAAGATGCACTTATGAGGATTTAATCTAACTGAATAGTGCCGGCATCTTTCGAATACCAATCTCAAGTGATAGGGATGACGCATTCTCATACGAGAATGAGCAGCGAGGTCATCCAAAAATCCTTCAATAATAGACTTGAGATCGTGGAAAATCAAGGTCATCACCCGCTGAAATGTAGCTCCGGTGTTTTTAAGGCTGAAAGGCATTTTTCGATATTCAAATGTTCCCCAAGGACAAGTAAATGCAGTCTTGTGTTGGTCCTCAGGTTTAATCTGAATCTGATTATACCCGGAAAAGCCATCCTTAAAGGAGAACACCTCGCTACCTGCACACGCATCCAACATATGATCTATAAATGGTGTGGGGAAGTTATCCTTAGGAAAGGCATGATTTAAATCGCGGAAATTAGTGCATATTCGCATCGCTCCTTGATTCTTATCCATCGGAACGGGGTTTGAAACCCACTCCGTCAAGGGAACAGGATAGATGAAACCGGCTTTCAACAGCTTCTCTATCTCTGCCTTAATGGCGGGTGCTTTCCTAGGATTCACGGCACGTAAACGTTGTCGAACAGGCTTAGCGTTGGGGTAAGTCTTAATCTCATGTTCGACAATTCGAGGGTCAATACTTGGCATCTCATCGTAAGACCAAGCAAAAATATCACGGAATTCCTTGAATAGCTCAGTATATTCGAGAATCTCAGCATGGGAACATTCCGCCCAATATAGACATTCTCAATGGTGCCAGGATTGTGAGAGATGTTGATACGAATCGTTGCCGATATGTTTGCCATGTTTCCATCAGCCATCAGACCAGGAGAGCTTAATGGAACCATAGGAATACCAACTCTCTGACTAAGAATATCCCTATAATCCTCATGCTCCAAACGGTCAAGCGGTGGAAGGAAGTACGATCTATGAAGTTCCTCCCATGGTGCCTCAAATCCTGACATAGCCTCGATAATCGCTTCATCTGAAGGGAAAACTGTATCAAGGTAGTCGTGGGCATGAGAAGACTGTACTGCCCATGCCGGCAGCACATAGGGGTCTTCCTCCTCCGTGTGTGAAGAGGAAGAACAAGGATCTGCAACACTATTGACATTAGCTTGATAAGCGATCATAGCTGTAGGAAACGGCACGCTTGTCTCGACGGGCTCACTCGAAGTACTCGGTGTAGGAATAATCCAAGGATCTTCCATATGGGACGTGCGAAAGGACACCGAGGTCATAGAAGTCGAAGCCTCATCGAAACAAGATCCTATCATGAGGACCGGTGCAGGGCAACTAAAGCTTCCCATGAGGGATGGATACATGCCTACACCCACACTCCGAGTTGCCGGCTGAGAGTGCTCAACGATCGGGATCGAAGCTCCCGAAGATGCAATAACAGACGGACTCTTGAATGCCATTTGATCAATCATTACAATCTTCCTGTTATGTGGAAAGCATACAACGCGGAACAAGGAAGAAGCAACGGCTTGCATACTATACATCCAGTTCCTACCCAGCAATAGATTGTAGTCGAGGGGCGCATCAACCACCTCAAGCTCTATCGCAACTGTCTTTCCTCCCAAATGGACCTTAAGGGAAGGAAGAATCCCGTGCGGCCTAAAAGATATCCCATCAAACGCAGTTAACATAGTCACTGATTTAGACAGCTCAGGAGAACCCAGACCCTTCCAACAGAACAAAGACATCACAGAAGCAGCAGCGCCCTTGTCAATCACAGTACGCTTGACGATCATATTAAGACATTCTACATGCACCAAAAGGGACACATAGTAGGGTAAGCGAGGCTGATGTCCTGCGGTTTCAAATTTGATCACTGAGGAAGAATCATCTTCGTTCACACCAAGGGAAGAAAGCAATGCCTTCCTTTGCGAATGACAACTCTGAAGCACTTCCAATGCAGACATCGCACAAGGAGTATGGCCCAAATCCTCAACAACTAAATAATTCTTGGCGGCTCGGGCATTTGGATTATGCCTCAAACGCTTAGCAAGGTGCATCCTCAGGTTTATCCGCAGGTTTCTCAATGCGCAAAGGAGTTCTTGGTGGATCAGGCTCTTTGCCTGGGCTGGGATGTGACGAACTATAATCTTTCGCATGAGTCACAACCTTGGTAGCACAGACCATGTTAATGCACCCACGAGCACTAGTCTCTGGTGGATCATTTTCACTAGACTGGTCGTGGGACTTCAAGTTCATATTCTGGTTATGCGGTAAAGGGTTCGTTAGCACAGCTGGGCCTTGTGCTAAGAATATCGAAGCTTCATCAGGGCACAAGTAAGTGAGGTGATCATCCTTACATAAATTGCAAGGGAATTTAACTTTACGTTTCGCTTGCTTGTCCCCCCAGCATTTTTACCGTTCTTATCATTATTGGTAGCATTTTCATTCTTATTCCCACCCTTTAGATTATTATTTTTACCCTTTTTTCTATTCCGTACGGGCTGCTGGTTACCCTTTTGGTCCAACGATTGCACAGAAAGTACATTTGCCGTTTGGGCGGGTTGAGACAAAGCCATAGCTTGTCCTGAAGCAGATTGGTTGAGCAACAACTGACTAACTTGTTTTGCAACCGAATCTGTAGGTTTCGCACTTGCACAACCCACAATTCCATCAGCATGTGGTCCAGGTTTGACTTTGGGATCGAAACTGGAATGAGGAGCGTTGGCAATAATCTCATACAACAAACCGGATTGAGCATAGATCAAGTCCAGTTCCTGCGTCCTAAAAATCGCTTGTTCCTCATTCTGCACCCCGGATGTGGAAACATCCTTCGATATATATGGCAATAACGACTTGAGGAACCACTCAAGGAGGAACTCCGGCCGTATAAAGGCTTTAATTAATCTCTTCCATCTACGCCACTCTTGAATATGATCAGAAATATGGGTGGCTTTATCTTGCCGATATGTCGACAAGAGTTCAGTACCAACATCATAGCGCACTGGTAGCTAGCAGTGATTAAGAAAAGTGATCGTAAGATCATCGAACACAGTGAAAGCGCCCCTAGGTAACTCTATATACCATTTCGCAGCAGGCCCTGTGAGGGTGCGTTGAAATAGTCTCAAATGGACTGAGTCCTGATGTAATGAATTCGAAGAGCACCAAAGGTGAAATGTAGTAACGTGTTCACTCAGATCCTCTCCCGATTTGCCTTCGAACTTAGGTATATCCGAAGGAAGTTTGGTAGGGACAGTCAGCCAAGCCGGGTCATGAGCCATAGGATCATTCGTAAGTCTCGATAAGTCAGGAAGGTTAAGCGTCGCGAGGAAAGGGAGCGTAGGATGATGAGGTCGATGGACCGCTCCCTGGTTCATATAGGGTTGATTACCACCGTGGCCTTGACCATAGTGTCCTCCTCCTGTCTGAACCGTATAAGGTGACATGGAAGCACCATAGTATGGTGGACCTTGACTAGTAGGGGCTACAAAGCCATAATTAGGAGAGTAAGCAGGTTGTTGATACCCGCCTCCATAAGGTGAAGAAACCTGCCCATACTGCGTCCTGTAATAAGGTCCATAAGTCATTGCATGCGATTCCCCATGAGACACTCTGTAGGTAGGAAGATACGCTCCGAAAGTAGGGATATACATACCGGATGTAGGGATATATGCCGCGGAAGTAATAATCTGACCTCTAGGAGCAAGAACATAGCCTCCCGAAGCAACAGGCGGTATGTAGACTTGAGACACAATCGGCCTAGTAACCGCAGTATGGACCTGACTCGTAGCCATATACCGACTCGAAGGACCACGTGAATAAGGTGGAGGATGTACATTCGAAGAACTAGGAACTGAGGACGAAGGAATAATATATGTACAACCGCCTATCGTCACTCGTCTCGGATCTGGTATCCTAATTGGATCGCTAACCCTAGACCTAGGAGGGTGATACAATGTAGCTTCCACCACTGGGACGGAAGGTGCAATGTGACTAGTGCTCCCAAACCTCTCTGCATGGTAAGGAATGAGAGTGCCCCCAGGCATAGTGTTAGGTTCAAAGTCGGATTCGACATGAAATGTCAAATCATGTGCAGGGAAACCAAACGTAGCATAAATACCGTAGCTAGTGCTGGCAGGTTCAAAGTGAGTCTCGGCATCTTCCGGCATTCCATACTGGTAATGTGTCAAAGGGGAATCAGCCCTAGAGTGAGTAGGTCTATCATGCTGGATTCCTATCTCAGAAATCACAGGACCGAACTTAGCTAGGTCAGGTGAAGGATCGTAAGTAGGCGTAAATTCCCCATCATCTACACGAATGGGAGGAGGTGGTTCAGGAATATCCTCTGAATGGTCTCCCATGGTGTGTGAATCAATGTGTGACATAGTCGGCCTGGACTGTCTAGGTCTCTCTCCCAAAGGAGGAGGAGAAGTAATCTCCCAAAGGAGGAGGAGAAGTAGAAGGCGGAAGACCTGCTAAACGACGAGAACGAAGAGGAACCGCACTCGAATCCACAATGAATCAAAAAATAGCAAAGACTCTCTAGTTACACAAACCCTAGGCCAACTAGCGTGCACAAAGCAATCACTAACAAAATCTAAATCCAAATGCAAGCAAACAAGGGATGGATAAGTGAGCTCCCAAATGAAGCATGTATGTCTCGCCGAGGAGAGGCTTGAGACTCCCATACACAACAAGCGGAGGTACGTAACCAATTATTGTGGCCCTCAGCTTCAACGCGTAAAGCGACTGTGCTGTCTGACCCCAAACTAGCCGGGACACCCACAGAATAACCTATACAAGTACCCCCTCGATATCCTAGGTGAGGCCACTAAGGTCACCTCAATATAATCAAAGCTCAGGCGGACAGTCGTAGGAGGGATTGACCGTATGGGCAGGGTAGAAAATCCCGAAACTCTCGAAAGAGCCCCCAGATACGAATACAATCCTGGAAATATCTTCGGTGCTACTCAGTTATGACTAGGGGTCATCCCAATCAATAACCGCTCACACTGCCTTGTGCTTAACTCCCATTTGAGAGGAGGATCTTGAGAAAAATGGT
>LPNX010274854.1:0-52780 GCA_001517045.1 Pseudotsuga menziesii | reverse complement strand
CAGACACCTAGATTTTGTTGTTTAGTGATCTTGGAGAATTAACTTACAATGAACTATTCCAAGATCCTAAAACCTAAGCTTGTTGGTGCACCCTAGAAAAAAGAGTGTAATTCATTTTATTTAGCATTGATTTTAGTTGGATTTATTACTCAAAAATAGGATATGGTTGTGCAACTAGTGGTGTTATGACGCAACAAGAAGTAAAATGCACACCTAACAATCAATGCAAATGCATTGTGTCCATGAAAACAGGGTATGCTACTACGTGTAATGCACAATTTTTCTTCAAATGTTGAATGCAAATTTTCCTATATGAAGGCCTAACTAGTACTCCAAAGCAAATCTAGAGTTAATGCAAGTACAATGCAAAGTGCAAAATGCAATGCATGATGATAAGCAAATGTTTTTGGATTTTTTGAAAATAAAAGAGATGCAAAAAGCAAAAGAATGATTCTACGACCCCCAGACTCTGCAAGCACACATAAACAGCATTCAAGCAAAGCACTACGATAAAAGAACTCTAATGCACTAATCTCAAACAAAAAATCGAAAATGCCATGACAAGAACTTTCCTATAAAAAAAAATTTAGGCTAAAAAAACGTTTCTAGTAAAAAACAGAGGTCTAAACAGACTCAGGCAGTGCCAAAGGAGACTCGGCAACCAACAGCATTCACCCAGAAACCAATTATCTTCCCCAAAAAGGAAAAATCAAGGGTATATGCGACTGTTCGCAGTAAACCCGTGTGTATACGCAGAAATCGCAAAGGAAACCGTGTGTATACGTGACTGTAAGTCCAAAACCTGCATACATGAAGAAAAGGTGCATAAAATCAAGGCAAACAGGAAGGCTGATACAAATTTCACACCAATCAGACTCTACTAGGCATACATGCCCCCAGACCCGACACAGAAACAAGAGAGAAAGAGCAATTCAAATACATTGAATGCCAAGAAAATCACCCCCAAAGGACAACTACTAGGAACTCCCCAGCACAGTTGCCAATTCTGTTACGGAGAGAAATTACTATGGCTTGGGGTACCACAACAGACAGCTTGACTCCAGAAATCAGTCCTTTCCAATATGCAATAGAAATAAAACGTCTAACACTAAAGGATCAGACCTCGTACCTTATTCCGGACGGTTGAAGTAGATCCCCGTTGAGCTTTCCAATCTTCAGCTTGAATTGCTATATCACTTCCTCAACAACAAGTAAACAATACAATCATACTATATATCATGGTGTTAGATATATTCTAGCATATATAATCAATAATGTAAAAGCATTTGACATAATCCAATGGATACAATATGCATTCAAACACACATTATTGGACAGGAAAAGATATTTCTATTAATATAAATCAAAGATTACAAGATAGATACAACCTCTGACGGCACGTCTGCGAACCGGAGAAATTGAATCCCCCACTTGGGCCTCCACCACTTCAATCCTCCATCTCTCGATAGAAATCTCACAAGCAAAAGGCAAGCTTGGGAAGAACACAAAAGTGCTCCAAGGGACAAAGGGATGCGGACTCAAGTATAAGTTCTGGCAACAATGGACTATAGTTTCTTTGCTCTCAATTCTCTCTTCTTGCCTTCAATGTACCAAGGGGTTCCTTATATAGCTTTCAAATGGATAATGAAAGGTCGAATCCGAGCGATCTCAAGGCATAGGGAAGGCCAGGAGTCGAATGAGTCGGATCCATGTCAAGGAAAAATCCAAAAGGATTTGGATTATGTACACATGCCGATGTACGCGGTTATATGGGTCAAACCCGCGTATGTACGCGGTTATCAGGTTAAATGCCGCGTATAGCATTTTTCATGTGTTTTTAGGGATGATCAAGGAAACATCAAAGGACAAAAAATGGTCCATGGGGTCCAAAGAGTTTGCAGCGGGACAGGGGAATGCCATACCAAGTGTGATTCACCTAGAGTGGTGAAATCCGCTATAACAGTGAGAAGGGAAAGCATACTAAATTTCAACAAATATGGATAGGCCCTTTTCAGATTGCAGAGAAGATAGGCCCCTCAACTTAGAAATTGAGAGATTTATAGGGGTGGGAGGAGAACTTACCAGTAAATGGTGTAGTTCTCAAGCCATATTTTTCTTAAGGTTTAAAATTTTTTCCCCTTCGTACATAAATAAATAGTTTGATTTGTTTTTGTTTTGCTTTTCTTTAGTTGATTTACATTTTACTTGCTCAAAATTTGATTGCTTGTAATTTTTGATTTGTTTTATGTTTCAATAAATCAACACAATTCTCAGTTTTGAAGTTCATCAGAGCTCTGGGTAAACTAAAAAGGTCTTTTGATCAAAGACTGCTTACAATTTACACATACATAATGTTTAAAGATTCTTTGAGATTAGCATATTGTCTGAGTAGATTATGAACACATTGAAGTCCTGCTTAACCCCTGCAAATAACTAAGGACAGAAAAGTCTAGAATACTATTTTGAGGATCCATTCATTTCACACTAAAAAAAACTGTCCTAGGGGGGTTAACAACAAAAGACCCATAGAAAGGAACCAGGGTAAATAGTTGTATTATATTTAAATGATCCCATGCCACAAAATAAATCCAAAAGGCTAACAAAAGTCAAAATATCCCAAGAAGCAAATATATATCCAAACACATACTGAACAAAATCAGTTTGAGTAATATTTGCTAAAAATTTCTTCTCTGTCCATGAGTTGAAATCAAAACATATCTCACACAAAAGGACACTATGGATAGAGGGGCCTGAACTAAAATTCAGAAAGAAAGCAATCATGAGGACTCAAAAGGACAAAAGTCTAGAAGCATCAAAATAATGCAAATTGGCATAGGAAAGAGGAACAAATGGATATATCTGTTTACCATCTGTTACAATCCTGTGGTGTCGAAGTTGGAAGCTATCCAAAGGCAGAGGTAAAATAAACTTCATATCTTAGGCCTCAGAAGAGTTATCGAGACTATGAAATCCTGGTTTCCCTTTCTTAAATTTGGACTATCAACAATGTTTAAAGTTCATAAATCTTGTATTTTAGAAATCCAGGAACCTTAAAGAAATCTAATAAAGTGATACTGTCAAAGCAGTTTGTTGTTTCAAAGGATAAGTTGTTCATAGATCTGTGTCCGCCAGGTAGTCATGAATTGTTGCAGCTGCAACTATTTTCCCAAAAAAATTTAATTTTAGGGTCCCCCCTTATCTTTTTAGTATTTAGAAGGCTTAAGGAATCTCATGAGTTCACCAAAAATTTTCCCATGGCTTGAATTTTTGAAAAAAAATGAAGTTTTATTTGCTTACATCGAATGCACAGCTAACTACTTTTTCGATAAATTGGGTGCATAAGTGACTAGCTAGCCGATGTTTCCATCAGGAGCGTTCCAAGGTCTTTCTCCGATATATCGGATGTCATTTCGCCTTTTGTATCAAAAGTTGTTTGTCGATCTACCGAAAGCTTAATCTGGAGCAGTTTCGATGAACCAAGTCTCCATTCGTTTGTTGTCTTCCGATATCCGATTATTTTTGGGATTCCCGTTGTATCGGTCATGTCCTGTGGAGTGAACTAAAAGCTTAGTTATTTTACTAGCCGACATTGCGGAGGCTCAGTACCAAATCCACCCAACATTTTCCCATATTTTTCGTCGATACCGATGCTTGGTAGTTGATAGACTTGCTGATGTATGGTTTTAGATGTTTCGGTGTTCTTCATCCGATATCCCAGATATGATCTGCTGAATCTTTCTGAAGTTTCTCATCCGCTTATGAGTTCCCATCCAATGTTGACTTAACGCTTTTCTTTCCCGCCCGTTTAACCTCTCCCTTTGACGGTCGAGCTTATAAGGCTGTAAATTTTATTTTTTCGGTCATTGTTTGTTGCCCATTTCGAACCGCATAGCTGTCGATTGTCTGAATGATTCATGTATCGGTGAAGGTCATTTCCATCCAGGTCATCCATGGATTTTTTCCAGGTAGGATCTACCTTAAACCTTTTTTCTCAGCATTGTTTTTTTTTCATAATTTCGTTTAGGGTTAAGGTATTTGTTATCCCATGGGGTTTTGCGGCAGTCATATACTTTTCTATGGTTTTCCCTGTTTGTTTTGTGAGCACCATTTCACTCAGTCGACCCTTTTTCTTGCTAGTTTTGGTTGTGGTCTTTGTTTTAGCCGGCCATGAGTGCCTCTTTGACAATTGTTAGGAAAATAAGGGCAGGGTGCAGACGATCGTTTTGCCGTCTGCACCGCTCCCTTCTTTCTTGCACCATTTTAAATCACGGGCTGTGCAGCCATTGTTTGAACATCGGTAGGTTTACATGGGATGTAGGAGAAGTTTTTCAGTTGTACAGAGGGGGTTCTGGGGTTTTAGCGGTCTGCAATTTTCAAGGATTTTCCCTCAGTTGAGATTTCTGTCCGTAGACACAAGGGTGTTGTGAGGATATAGATTTTTCCCAAGAAGAATTTTTTTGCAGATTTGGGACAGATAGGTTTTGCAAGTTTTCTATTTTTTAAAAGATTCACATACAAAGGGATCATTGGTTTTGATAACGGAAATTATTTAGCATGCATATTGACAAGATGGTATTGTTCTGGTTATTTTTGTTGTTGCTTTCAATACATAGTTTGCTATGAGTAAGTGGACTAAATCCATTTTGCATGATCAATACATGCTAATCATCAGCACAGCAATATGTCGCGAAAGCGGAAAAAGAAGGCCCAAGCGACCGAGGAGGAACCAAAAGTAGAGCTAATAATCAGAGTTGAGGTTATTTATGAAGACACTAAAGCATTTACTGGAATTTATCTAGAGTATAAATGGTGAGAGATATACAGAATGATCTCAAACCAGAGTGTTCCAGTGGATGGGTTCGAAGATCTGCCTATCTATGCCAACATCGAGAGATCAACCATTATAAAGGTGGCTACCAGACCTGAACTTTTCCCCTGTTCATAGGTGATAGGATGGATTCTGCCCAGAGAAAATGTAACGAGGATGATACTGGCCAAACATCGAGGGGTAGGGTTATGCTGCATATAGCCCAACTTATGTATCCATGGCTTATAAGTTGCCAACACCACCAACCTATTTGACTGAGAGTTGGTTGAAAGAGCTCAACCTAGATATGGTGGAAACAGTTAAAAAAATGATGATCCATGGTAAAAAAATTCTGTACGAGGCCTTCAGGAGAGTATGAAACATCAACCCTCAGCACTCCATACAGGTTAATTGCATTGATGTTAAACAGAATTTTCGGGAGGGCTAATGGAAAAAACTTTAAAATAGGTTGGGTACCAGTGATCTTTTTTGTGGCCACCCAAGGTACAATCAATAATTGGGAAAATATAGTGCCCAACAGCTTGTAAGCTTGTATAAGTACAACATTGGGAGGAGTGTCCCAGAAGAAGACATAATTTTATATGAGTTCAATATTGATTGATTGCATTTTATGTACTCAGCCATTCCCAGCATTGAAGTTCCAATGGAATAAAGATCGGTCCCCTGTGTATGCTGCCTATCAATTATTCTGGGCTCACAAATATTATAGCCATTACAAGGAGATTTGTGAGAATTTCATTATGCCATTGCATACATTGATTTTCTTGGTTGAATGTAATTGAATGTCAGAGGAAGCTCTGAAAGTTGTGCAAAATAACGGGAACGGGAATCAGGGCCAAGAAAGTAGAGTTTAGTGAGTGGGGGATAAAGCCCGAAACCCTAGCAGATTCAACAACAAATAGTAAATCATTCCCCAGAATATCAAAGAAGTGTAAATAAAACTCAATAGGCCATCCATCTGGTCCTGGACTCCTATCCTTCTTGAAATATTTCAAGGAAAACTCAATCTCTAACAAAGAAACAGGGCTAATGAGGCTAGTGGCATTCTCATCAGTAATCATAGTGGGGTATAGCATGATAACCTTGAGCTGATCCATCAAGGAGGTTTCCTTATCATCCTGGAAAATATGAGCAAAATGTTTCATACCAAGATCCTTAAGGGCAGACTCATTCTCAATACAATTTCCATCGTCATCATTAAGAGACCAAATCATGTTTTGATTCCTTCTTCCTGATGCTAGAGTATGGAAGAACTTTGTATTCGAATCACCCAACAGATCAACCCATTTGGTTCTACTTTTAAGTTGCCAAGTCAGAAGATGGTTCTCTAGCAACTTATTCTTTTTATACCTGAGAAGGGTCAATGACAACTGATCCTCATGTGAAAGGATACCAGAAGAGGAACCAGATATAAGGGACATAATTTCCCTGTCTAAACAGAGTGATTCAGACTCCATGGAAGAACATTTAGCTTGAATCCAACCTTTAAGCTCCATCTTGAGAGAACATAGTTTATGAGTCAAAAGGTATGAATTAGGGTCAAAGGCCCTAGGGGTTAGTTCAGACCATCTCTTCGAGACCCAAGGGGTAAAATACGGATCATTGAGCCATGATATGTTGAATTTGAAATGGTAGTTGTGAGACCCCCTCTGCTTGTCCCATTCAACGCAAATCGGAAAGTGGTTGGAGATATCAGCATGATGAGTCCACACTCTGTGTACATTTAAGGAAGGGATCAAGGAGGAGGAGATAATAAAACGATCTAATCATTTACTGATGCCATCAGTACCAATCCGACCATTACTCCAGGTAGGCCCAGCATTGGGAGGAGCTAAGTCAACAAGTCCAACAGAATAAAAAAGGTGTTGGAAGTGACTGGAGAGGGGATCAAGTTTGGCTTTTTGTCCCCACATTTCAGAATCTTTCAAGGTCAAGTTAAGGTCTCCACCAAGAATCAAGTTAGGAATACAAAGAAGACCCCCTCTGTGTACCTTTTCCCAGAGAAGATCCCTGTTCCGATAGGGGCCATAAAAATTGAGGATGTTAAAGGGAGTAGATAGACCTTGAAAGGAAGCCTTTACCAAAATGCCAGCACAAGGATCATAAGAAAGACATCTAACCTTATGGGGGTTCCAGGCCGTGAGTAACCCACCCGAGAGGCCAGACGCACTTAAGGCACAAAATTCCCAGTGGGGCAAGAGCTTCGAGAAAGCAAGGAGAGTAGGGTAAGTACTACACATGGTCTCCTGTAAAAGGATCATATCTGGACACAGCAAAAGGAAGAGAGAGTGGAGGCTAAATTGTTTGTTCTTGCCTCCCAGACCCCTAACATTAAGGGATAGAATCTTCATTAAGGCATAGGCTGGGGGGGAGATGACGCTTTAAGTCCCCGAGAGGAAAAACCTCTAGCAGCATCCTTAATGCGTACAGAGAGAGGGATATAGGGAGGTGAGGTAGAGGAGAGGTCCCCCACTGATCTATCCTTCTTTTTTTTCCCGACCGTTACATTCTCGAAGTGGATAGAGTTTAGGTGAAGGGTGGAAGGGGAAGAAGGTCTAGTGGCAAGAAAATAGAAAGTGACTTTTTGAGTGATGGGTCAGAGAATGAGGGAGAAGTAACAGGACTGCGAGGAGAGGAAGGATGAACAAGGGGAGTGGTGGAGGTAGGGAGAGGTGGAAAATTGTCCAGGGAAGATAATGAAGGCACAGTCGGAGGAGGGACAGGACTCGGTAAGAGAGGAGGAGGCAAACCAGGCAAAAGTGCCTATTCATTGACAAAGAGGGGCGTAGAAAGTTCAAAGTGTGAGCCCGAAGGAGGAGAAAGAACCAAAGTCGACAAAGAGGGAGAAACTGAGACCAGGACATGTTCCAACTCATCTAATGCATCAAGTAGAGAATCAGACACATCTTCGAAAAGGGAGGGATATTGCGAGTAAATACCAAGTTTAGGATGTTTCGACACAATGGAGATGATTGGTACAGAAGCAACAGGTGAGCTCTGTAAACTCGAACAAGGTCTCTCGATCCGTAATAAAGGACAAGATCTTCAAAGATGTCCAATTTCGTGACATCTACTGCAGCAAAAAGGGACATGGAGGTAATCTAACTTTTGAACCAGAAGACGCTCCTTGCAAAGTATTTCAACTTCCGTAGGTAACCCATGCGAGATGTCCATCTCAACGAGCCCCCGAGCCNGCAAAAAGGGACATGGAGGTAATCTAACTTTTGAACCAGAAGACGCTCCTTGCAAAGTATTTCAACTTCCGTAGGTAACCCATGCGAGATGTCCATCTCAACGAGCACCCGAGCCATTCTTTTGTCAAAGGTGAGATGGAATTCATCATCCACGGCGACAAACCTACCTATCAAATTGGTGATACCTTCCAGAATGTGCAAATTCCAGAGAGGAAAAGGCAAGTGAGGGAGCAAGACCCAAAGGTGGCGCTTCGTCACCCGCTCCCTGAGAGGGTCGAAATGGGAGTGCCAGTGCCCCAAAACCAAATATCTCAATCCAATTCCCCAACTGCCATCAAGGATACGCTGTGTATGTGCCTCCCCCAAGAACACGAAGACAATCCAAACATTAGATAATAGGCTAATAGTCGGAATTTAGTTCAGTAGAGCTTTCCAATGCTCAAAGGCCCAGTCGACCCAAGCCTTTTTCCCCATACTACAGTATTCCAACCTCCCAATGAAGGCTCTAGAGCACAGCGATGAAACCCTGTCCATGAAGATGTCATGACCAAGAACAAAACAGAAGCACCCCTCATGGGTTTTTATGCATTTCGCATGATGCTTACGACGAAAGTGCGAGGGAACCCCGAGGTCTTCCATGGAAGCGTCCCGACCCAAGTCAACCCTAGGCGTGCACAACCAACCACCAAAACCTGAAATCCAAACCCCCACCAACGATCATCAAAAAATCGGACCAAACCAATAAACTGAGACCCCAGCCTCCAGCACCGGTCACCGGATGCTAACCAAACAGGACCACAAGCAAAAAAACCAGAGTCAACCCCCAACTGGGAATAAGGATAGTACCCCAAGTGTCCTCTAGATAAACCAGATAGAAAACCCAAAAAGGAAAGCAGCAGATAAAGGACCGGGAGCATAGTAAGGCAACCTCAAGACCCGGGAAAAAGTAAACCCCAGTTCCCTAGAGGAACCCGCAAAGTTAGCAGAAGTCAACCCAGCTTGTACCGATAAGGTCAGCAGGAGTCACAGATACATGCAACGTGAAATCCCAAGCAGGTTGATGAACCCAGCAAACCAACGAAAACCCAAGAAACACCCACAGTGGCGGTGAAAAAAATGATTCCTTCCCACTTTTTCTTATCCTTGGTTGGTACTAGTCCCCCAGCTAGGGGGAGGGACTCCAAGAATGCCACCAATTGTGGGGAAACACCAGCCCAATAGGATGAAAAACCTCCCAGACAATAGACACACAGGAAGAAAGTGGAACAAAAATAAGGAAACCGACAGTCCTGGTGGTGGCCGTTACAAGTGAAGGCTCTGGGAGGGCCAAAAACTAAGGAAGAGACCACCATCGATCAACTGCAACAGTGTGCCGAACAGGCACCATCGTTGAAAACCCTCCGTTTTTTAGTTCCACCCATTGCCAAGATTCTCATAATGTGGAGATTGTCCTTCTAAAACGTTTAATCTCACTCTATTATTGAAACAGTGGGAAAAGTATTCCAATCATGGCATTCAAGGGAAAGATAAAGAAAGCAAAAATGAGCCAACCATCTTCACATTTCAAGAGCCAGCCATCCAAATGGTCCATAAAGTCTAAATTATCCTATGATGTTTGGTGGGTACTTTGACTTGAATATAATTGGTTTAACATGCATGGGCTAGGTCGCTATTAAAATAGATATTTCAAAGTGATAGTTTGTTTTCAAAAGTAGCCTTGGAAAATCAGAAAAATTCACTGGAAGTCTCATTAAAGACAACCATGGAGTAGAAAACAAATATTGAACCTTTGAAGAAACATGCCCTTACACTGAGGAATAAGATTCATCAAATGCATCTTCATATGGTGGAAGAGAGGTTAAAGGTTCAGCAGGTAGAAATAAGATTGGAGGAAATCATAAATACGACTTCCTATTTCTTAGATAGGACATAGGATATCCTTGAGGCCCTATAGGGACGAATGACATGGTTAGAAACAAATAAGGAACCTCCCATGGATATACCCATTAAAGACTTAGAGACGATAAAGCTGGAGTATGATTTGATCGAATTTGCAAGTAAAGAAGTAGAAGAACAAGTAAAGACAATTAGGAAGACGAAGAGTGCTTGTGCAGAATTCTGTAGGAAAGTTCTCCTAACTTATAATTGGTGTCAAACCTCTGCTAAAAGGAAGTTAGAAGAGCTGCCCGATCATGAAATTTTTTTGAAGCAATTGCAAAAACGATGGCAGGAGGATGAACAAGCTATTCAACTAGTCAAGGGATTGGATGAGAAAGTGCTCAAAACTGCAGTAGCACAGGAAACAGTTAGCAATCACTTATTGGAAGACCAGGTTCGCCTGATTCTGGCCAGAATGGTGAATATAAAGTCTCAAGCTGCTAAACATGAGATTACTATTAGATTTCTAGAACCTTCTGGTTTTGAAAACATAGCAACATATGCAAATGCATGGAAGAAATTTATGAATGAGCAAGCTGGGCCATCCTAGTTGGACTATTTCAAACGATTGATTAATTATGTAATATATTGTATTTATATTTTTCTGAGTCCATATGCTAGAAGACAAAATTTTGTAAAGGGAAGGTTAGGGGAAGCCCAAAAGGAAAAGAGGGCAGTTCAAGAGTTTTTGTTTTTTTTGTATAAATAGAGGAGAATTAGATGTAAAAGGGGACCCTTTTTGAGGCTATCTTTGTGCAATGTTATTGTAAGAAGAACTATTTCATCTTATAATAAAGAGTTTATATTTTCGGTTGGAGAAAGAGCTGTGGAGTTTCAAATGCTTGCCATAGATTGGTTGAATGTGAACTACTTATGTTTCAGCTTGTTTCTATGAACTGTGAGATCGTTCCAACTCACGAATTATTTCATGTTGTGAATGTCTTCCTATTTATTGCTGTGAAATTTCCACATCATATCTGAGTAATGAATGTTTTAATTGACAATGAGTTATCTCTTTGGTTATCTGTGTACTTATATTCGTGTATTTTGAAATATGAACAACTATTTGTAGTATTCTAAATGCATGTTATATAGTACATTACTCATTATTAATTACAGTATTTCTCGATAGGGATAGGCTAGATAGATTTAGTTAGCACTAGTATAATTTGTTTTCCTGTTTATGATTTAGAAGCGAAAGAGGTAAGAACTAGCGGATCGCATTGTAACACTCTTCGTTAACTCTATTGACTGCACTTAGTTAGGCACTTGCATATCATACATAAACATAAAACTAAAAAAAATACACGGTGGACCGGCCCGCAACTGGTAAAGCAATCTTTAACCGTTACTTGACCCACAGTAGCCGAACCGCAAATTGGACAGATTCCCCATACCAAACAATAAACGAGCTAATTGGGAACACTTATTGGAGATAATCCCTACTGTTGTTACCTACCATTTTCCAGTCCTCAACAGTTTTGGCTCTAGAAGGAGGGCCACCAGTGCATGGCTGGCCAAGGAAGTCCGTTTTCTCGATAATTCCCCACCGGTGTCAGTTCTGAGACCAGTATCCCGCAAAGACCTATTCTTGAAGAAAATATCACAGGGTATCTATTAAGAACCCATGTCAACCCTCCTCTTTATTTTGTTAGTATATTTTATCAGACGTATATTCTTTGTAAGTCATCCCATCAGTATGTTGTATTATCCCACATTCATGGGGAGTAAGTAATAGTTGTTAAGTTGTCTAGTTATTATGTTGCATTATCCCACATTCATGGGGGGTAATAGTTGTTTAGATTAGACTTAGTATATAAGTATGCGTTGAGGCTAATGAAAGCATCGAAGAGTTATTGAACTGGAGCCAGGAAATTACCAGGCTGAAGAAGCTGGCAGCATGTTAGATATCCAGTCCGATCTCCTTCAGTTTTCACGGGCTGATAAGATTGATTGTGATATAGTAGATTTAGTTTCAGATGTAGTTAATAGCTCAAGTTCAGTAGGAGTAGAAATTTTTTGGATTCTTTATTTTGACGGTTCTAAAACCTTGGAAGGATCAGGAGTTGGTTGTGTCATGATCAATCCAGAAAAAAATAAACATTTTCTTTCATGTAGATTAGAATTTGAATGTACAAATAACACAGCCGAATACGAAGCATTAGTCCAAGGAATGAAAAAAGCAATAGAATTAAAAGTAAAAATTCTAAAAGTGTACAGAGATTTTGAAATCGTTGTTAAACAAATTCGGAACAAAATTCATTGTTTATCACCACATTTGAAGGCTTACTAAAATGAGGTTTTGGATTTATTAGCAAATTTTGATGCATTCAATATTTTCTCAATTCCTAGAGTAAAAAATGCAGTAGCTAAATTGTTAGCTACATCAGCTGCAAGGATGGTACCTACAAATAACAGATGTTCTATTGAATTTGTTTTCAGGCCTTATGTCCCAGACAACATCACCAATATGAGGGTGTTTGATGATGATCAACAAATATTGGAATGTTTAATGAATAATGATACATTTAAAGGAGCCATAATAGATGACGAAGAACATCAAGCAGACCTATAGAATGGAAATTTCATTCCAAAAGGAGTCAGAACTTTGGAACAGATGTTTGATCTAGACAATAAGTTCAGAAAACCAACAAATGTCAAGACACATAGCTCGTCTTTATAGTTCGAGCTGATAAATCTAGGTACATAGGATGAACCCAAATATGTGAATTTAGGAAAGTGTTGTTCACCCGAGGAGAAGAGTAAATTCATCAGTTTATTCAGACAATACAAAGATATGTTTTCTTGGACCTATGAGGACCTCAAAACTTATGACACTAGAATCATACAACATGTTATTCCAATCAAAGTTGGAGTCAAACCTTATCAGTAGCCTCTGAGAAAGATGCACCCCAAATTAGAGCCCCTAATTCAAAGTGAGGTGAAAAAGCTGCTGGATGCTAAAATCATATTTAAAGTCAGACATTCAGAATGGGTCTCAAACTTGGTACCAGTACAGAAAAAGTCTGGAGAGATCAGACTTTGCGTTGATTTTGGGAATCTAAACCGTGCATCAAATAAAGATAATTACCTTGTCCCACCCGTGGAAAAAATACTACAAATGGTCTCAAGTTCTGAACTATTTTCTCTATTAGATGGGTTCTCAGGATATAACCAAGTGCTCGTAGCGAAAGAAAACAGGTTCAAGACCACTTTCAAAACCAAGTGGGAGACTTTTTCATATAGGAGGATGCCCTTTGGACTCATTAATGGTGGAGCAACTTTCCAAAGGGATATGGATATAGATTTTTGCAGTCTGATTGCCCGTAGTGTAGTGGTCTATTTAGATGATGTTACAATATTTTCAAAGAAGAGAGAAGAGCATGCATTTCATTTGAAACAAAATTTTGAACGTTGTAGAAAATATGGAATTTCTTTAAATCCGAAGAAATGCGTGTTCGCTGTGACTGAAGGAAAGCTATTGGGTCACGTGATTTCTAATAAAGGGATATCCATATACCTAGAGAGAATTAAAGCCATAAAACAGATCCCTTTACCCCATAATAAAAAATGTGTGCAATGTTTTATGGGGACAATAAATTTCGTGCAAAGGTTTGTGCCAGACTTTGCTCAAATCGTCAAACCTTTGCAATAAATGGTCAAGCAAAGTGTGCAATTCAAGTGGACCAATTAAGAGAAGGATGCATTTAACAAGATTAAGACATCCATAGCTCATGCACCATCACTCAAAAGTCCCGATTTTGAAAAGGATTTTATCTTGTACACTTTTGCTTCCCATGATTCATTAGCAACGGTGATTACGCAGAAAGAAGATGGGGGAGATGAGTACCCCATATCATTTATGAGCACTGGTCTGCAAGGGGCTAAGTTGAATTATCCCACGATTGATAAACAAGCCTATGCAGTTTTTAAAGCGGTGAAGCAATTCAGGCCTTATATACTTAAGAACTGCACCAAAGTAATAGTCCTGCACCCAACAATACGATCTCTATTTGTACAAAAGGAATTGGGAGAAAGAAGAGGTAACTAGGTGACTTCCTTGCAAGAGTATGAACTAGAATTTAAACCAGCAACCATAATTAAAGGACAAGGACTTTGTAAACTGATGGTTGAAAGTCAAAACAATGAAGATAACAGTTGGGATAATGAAGCTGAATTACACACAGTGGATGTGTGTCCTCTATTCACAGCTCCAGACTCCTTGTATAAAGATTTAATTCATTATCTTCAAGAAGGATATTTGCTGGAACACTGGAATCCCAAGCAAAGGAGAGCATTACATCTGAAATTAGCCGTATATCAGATTTTTGATGGAGTGTTGTTTAGAAAGAATTACGATGGATTCTTTCTTAGATGCTTGGAACATGAAGATGCAAATAAGGTTGTAGCAGAATTACATGATGGACCTGCTGGAGGTCATTTTTCAGGAGACACAACAACACACAAGATTCTTAGAGCTGGATATTACTGGCTGACTTTGTTTAAATATTCTCACGCTCATGTTAGGAAGTGTGATACTTGCCAAAGGAGTGGTGGGAGACAAGCCAAGGCAGTAGGACCATTGAAAACAATTGTTATCTCAGAACCATTCGAGCAATGGGGGATTGACATGATTGGAGAGATCAATCCAAATTCTTCATTGCAGCATAAGTACATCCTGATGGCAATCGATTATTTCACCAGATGGGTAGAAGCCATCCCGTTACACAAAGTAAATGAAGATGCAGTTATGGAATTTTTGCAAGATCATATTATGACCAGGTTTGGGGTTCTAATTTCCCTGGTTTTTTATAATGCTTCATATTTTTCATCTATTAAATTGACAGCATTTGAAAATGAAAAAGGAATTAAGCTACACTATTGTACAAACTACTATCCGCAAGGAAATGGTTTGGTAGAATCCACCAATAAAAACTTGATTAGAATTTTAAAGAAAACGATTATACAAAATCAAAGGAGATGGCATCTAGCTTTGCCTAATGCACTCTGGGATGATAGAGTCACACCCAAGAACTCCTTAGGTGTGTCACCCTACACTCTTGTTTATGGGAAAGAAGCTATCCTACCTCCTAATATTCTGTTTCCATCCTCTAAACTAGCCCAAGACTCTAGGGGTACTGATAATGAAATTCTGCAAATACGAATTCACAATCTACTGAAGTTAGAGGATTCTAGGTCCAAATCCAAAGAAAGATTTAAACACCAACAAGATATGGTGAAGAGGTGGTTTAACAAGCACGAGGCTGGGAAAAGGGAATTCGAAGTAGGTGATTTTGTTCTTAAGTGGGATCACCTGCATGGTGAGAAGGGAAAGCATACTAAATTTCAGCAACTATAGATAGGCCCTTTTCAGATTGCAGAGAAGATAGGCCCCTCAACTTAGAAATTGTGAGATTTACAGGGGTGGGAGGAGAACTTACCAGTAAATGGTGTAGTTCTCAGCCATATTTTTCTTAAGGTTTTAATTTTTTTTCCCTTCGTACATAAATAAATGGTTAGATTTATTTTTGTTTTGCTTTTCTTTAGTTGATTTACATTTTACTTGCTCAAAATTTGATTGCTTGTAATTTTTGGTTTGTTTTATGTTTCAATAAATCAACACAACTCTTGGTTTTGAAGTTCATTAAAGCTCTGGGTAAACTAAAAAAATCTTTTGATCAAAGAATGCTTACAATTTACACATACATAATGTTTAAAGATTCTTTGAGATTAGCAGATTGTCTGAGTAGATTATGAACACATTGAAGTCCTGCTTAACCCCTGTAAATAACTAAGGACAGAAAAATCTAGAATACTATTTTGAGGATTGATTCATTTCACACTAAAAAAAAACTGTCCTAGGGGGGTTAACAACAAAAGACCCATGGAAAGGAAGCAGGGTAAAATGGTTGTATTATATTTAAATGATCCCATGCCACAAAATAAATCCAAAAGGCTAACAAAAGTCAAAATATCCCAAGAAGCAAATATATATCAAAACACATATTGAACAAAATCAGTTTGAATAAGATTTCCTAAAAAGTTCTTCTATGTCCGTGAGCTGAAATCAAAATATATCTCACACAAAAGGACATTATGGATAGAGGGGCCTGAACTAAAATTCAGAAAGAAAGCAATCATGGAGGACTCAAAAGGACAAAAATCCAGAAGCATCAAAAGAATGCAAATTGGCATGGGAAAGAGGAACAAACGGATATATCTGTTTACCATCTATTACAATCATGTGGTGTCTAAGTTGGAAGCTATCCAAAGGCAGAGGTAAAATAAACTTCATATATTAGGCCTTAGAAAAGTTATCGAGACTATGAAATCCTGGTTTCCCTTTCTTAAATTTGGACTATCATCAATGTTTAAAGTTCATAAATCTTGTACTTTAAAAATCCAGATACCTTAAAGAAATCTAATAAAGTGATACTGTCAAAGCAGTCTATTGTTTCAAAGGATAAGTTGTTTAGAGATCTGTGTCCACCAGGTAGTCGTCAATTGTTGCAGCTGCAACTATTTTCCCAATTTTTTTTTTTAATTTTAGGGTCCTCCCTTATCTTTTTAGTATTTAGAAGGCTTAAGGAATCTCATGACTTCACCAAAATTTTGCCCATGGCTTCAATTTTTGAAAAAAATTGAAGTTTTGTTTGCTTACATTGGATGCACAGTTGACTACTTTTTCGATAAATCGGGTGCGTAAGTGACTAGCTAGATGATGTTTCCTTCGGGAGCGTTCCAAGGTCTTTCTCCGATATATTGGATGTCATTTCTCCTTTTGTATCAGAAGTTGTTTGTCGATCTACTGAAATCTTAGTCCGGAGTAGTTTCGATGAACCGGGTCTCCATTCATTTGTTGTCTTTTGATATTTGATTAAGTTTGGGATTCCCACTATATCAGTCGTGTCTTGTGGAGTGAACCGGAAGCTTAGTTATTTTACTGGCCGACAATTGCGGAGGCTCAGTACCAAATCCACCCGACATTTTCCCATAGTTTTCACCGATACCGATGCTTGGTCGTTGATAGACCTGCTGATGTATGGTTTTAGACGTTTTGGTGTTCTTCATCCGATATCCCGGATATGATCTGCTGAATCTTTCCGACGTTTCTTGTCCGCTTACGAGTTCCCATCCAATGTTGACTTAACGCTTTTATTTCCCGCCCGTTTAATCTCTCCCTATCACGGTCGAGTTATAAGGCCGTAAAGTTTGTTTTTTTTATCATTCTCTGTTGCCCATTTGGAACCGCACAGCTGTCAATTGTCTGAACGATTCGTGTACCGGTGAAGGTCATTTCTATCCATGTCATCCACGGATTTTTTCCAGGTAGGATCTACCTTAAATATTTTTGCTTGGCATCATTTTTTTTCCGTAATTTCATTTAGGGTTAAGGTATTGGTTATCCCACGGGGTTTTGCAGTGGTCATGTTCTTTTCTAGGGTTTGCCTTGTCTGTTTTGTGAGTGCCATTTCACTCAGCCGGCCCTTTTTCTCGCTAGTTTTGGTTGTGGTATTTATTTTAGTCCACCATGAGTGCATGTTTGACAGTTGTTGGGAAAATAAGGGTAGGGTGCAGACGAGCTTTTCACCGTCTGCACCGCTCCGTTATTTCTTGCACCATTTTAAATCACGGGCTGCACAACAATTGTTTGAGCAGTGGTAGGTTTCCATGGGATGTAGGAGAAGTTTTCAGTTGTACAGAGGGGGTTTTGGGGTTTTAGTGGCCTGCAGTTTTCAAGGATTTTCCCTCAGTCGATATTTCTGCCCATAGACACAAGGGTGTTGTGAGGATATAGAGTTTTCCAAAGAGGAAGTTTTTGGCAGATTTGGGGCAAATAGGTTTTGCAAGTTTCCCGTTTTTTAAAAGCTTCACATACAAAGGAATCATTGGTTTTGATAAGGGAAATTATTCAGCATGCATATTGATGAGATGGTATTGTTTTGGTTATTTTTGTTGTTGCTTTCAATACATAGTTTGATATGAGTAAGTGGACTAAAGCCATTTTGCATCATCAATACAGGCTTATCATCAGCACAACAATATGCTGCGAAAGCAGAAAAAGAAGTCCCAAGAAACCGAGGAGGAACTAAAAGTAGAGTTAATAATCAGAGTTGAGGTTATTTATGAAGACACTAAAGCCTTTACTGGAATTGATCTAGAGTATAAATGGGGAGAGATATAAAGAATGATCTCAAACTAGAGTGTTCCAGAGGATGGGTTCGAAGATATGCCTATCTATGCCAACATCGAGAGATCAACCATTATGAAGGTGGCTACCGGACCTGAAATTTTCCCCTGTTCAGAGGTGATAGGATGGATTCTTCCAAGAGAAAATGTAACGAGGATGATACTGGCCAAACACCGAGGGGCAGGGTTATGCTGCATATAGCCTAGCTTATGTATCCATGGCTTATAAGTTGCCCACACCACAAACCTATTTGATTGAGAGTTGGTTGAAAGATCTCAACCTAGATATGGTGGAAAAAATTTAAAAAATGATGATCCCAGGTAAAAAATTTCATACGAGGCCTTTAGGAGAGTATGAAACATCAACCCTCCGCACTCCATACAAGTTAATTTCATTGATGTTAAACAGAATTTTCGGTAGGGATAATGGAAAAAACTTTAAAATAGGTTGGGTACCAGTGATTTTTTTTTGTGGCCACCCAAGGTACAATATTTAATTGGGAAAATATAGTGTCCAACAGCTTGTTAGTTTGTATAAGTGCAGCATTGGGAGCAATGTCCTAGAAGAAGACATAATTTTATATGAGTTCAATATTGATTGATTGCATTTTATGTACTCAGCCATTCCCAGCATTGAAGTTCCAATGGGATAAAGACCGGTCCCCTGTGTATGCTGCCTATCAATTATTCCGGGCTCACAAATATTATAGCCATTACAAGGAGATTTGTGAGAATTTCATTATGCCATTGTATACATTGATTTTCTTGGTTTAATGTAATTGTATGTTAGAGGAAGCTCTAAAAGTTGTGCAAAATAACGGGAACTATTATTTGACAGAAGAAAGTTTGTATTTAAGAATGCATGGTGGTTCAAGGGCTCCTTCCCTTCTACCTAGGTATGCTACACACTATGTGATCCATAAAGAGGTTGTGAGACAGTTGTACATTGAAGAAGTGGGAAATTTCCTATTTGAGCAGAAGAAGGTAGTGTATCATGCAGTCCCCTTTTTTATAGGGAGTTACAAATTTTCCAAGGTAAAAACTACAGCGGAATTTGTTAAGGAACTAGAGTATTTTCACTTCTGTGAAATGATTTTCCATAGAAATGACTTCGAGGATAAATTTGTTGATTATTGCACAGCATCCGGAGTGCATTTTGAGTATACAGATTTCTAGGATAAAGATGAAGAGGTCTTCTGGAATGCTTAGAACATGACAGCTTTAAGAAGGAGGTTCAAACAAAAGATAACTACTGTTGGCGGAAAGGGGAAGGCTGCTGAGCAACTTAAAAGGCAAGGAGAAGAAGCATCAAAGAAAAGGTAGGAAGAATCTCACAGGTTAGCACAGGAAGCAGAGGACTGGTTGCGAGCCGAAGAAGAAGAAAAGAGAAAGATAGCTACAGAAGCAGAGGTCTAGAAAAAGCAGGAGGAAAGTGAGAAGTTAACATTAGAAGCAACTGATAAAGAGGAGGATACATGAAAAGTAGCTGAGGAGTTTCAAAATGCACTAGAGGAAAAAAACTACACAATTCAAGAGCAAACTCAACCTTGTGTTGATCCCGTGGGACCATCTGTTCCCTCCAGTAGCATAGCAGGAGGAGATCCATTGTCAGTATTAGGAATTGAGTTGATTCATTTTATTCCCACTGAAGAAGATGAAGTTCCTGATCTAAATTCTATTTTCTATGACAAGGTCAAAAAGAGGATTGTTAAAAGAACAGAGGAAAAGGTGAACACTGGAGGTAAGACGGGAGTGATGGTGACTGATAAAGTAGTGGTTCACGGTACCGACAAGGATCCACGATTAATGGCAAAGGTTGGTGTAGCCACAACCCTGGCTACTGAAGATAATGTGGATAGAATAATGACGGATCTTGAGCAGTCCTAGAAGAAGGTCACACAGTTGAAAGAGACCTTAAAAAAGGAGAGAAACGAAAGTCAAAATTTGAAGAGAAAATATGAAGATATGATTAGTGAAATTGAGGTATCCAAGGCAGAGTGTCAGACTCTACAATAAGATAAAGATGCTTTGGTGTTATCCACAAGCAATATAGAAAAGGAGTCTAAGGCCATCTTGGCAGATTTTGGGAAGCTCTAGCAGAGACATCAAGTTTTGGAGGTAGAAAGAGATAATCTGAAATTGTCAATTGAAGAGTTGAATCAAGAGAAGGGACAGCTAGAGGATAAGGTGGTAGAATTGGAAATGCAAAAGAATACTACGGAGGGGAAAGCTAAGTTGTATGAGACTCAGGTAGTAGCCTTGGAAAATCAGAAAAATTCACTGGAAGTCTCATTAAAGGCATCCATGGAGCAGAAAGCAGATATTGAACCTTTGAAGAAACATGCCCTTACATTGAGGAATAAGATTCATCAAATGCAGCTTCAAATGGTGGAAGAGAGGTTAAAGGTTCAGCAGGTAGACATAAGATTGGAGGAAATTAAAAATATGGCTTCCTATTTCTTAGACAGGACACATGATATCCTTGAGGCCCTATAGGGAGGAATGACATGGTTAGAAACAAATAAGGAACCTCCCGCAGATATACCCATTAAATACTTAGAGGCGATAAAGTTGGAGTATGATTTGATCGAATTTTCAAGTAAAGCAGCAGAAGAACTAGTAAAGACAATTAGGAGGATGAAGAGTGCTTGTGCATAATTCTGTAGGAAAGTTCTCCTAAATTATAATTGGTGTTAGACCTCTGCTAAAAGGAAGTTAGAAGAGCTTCCCGATCATGAAATGTTTTTGAAGCAATTGCAGGAACGATGGGAGGAGGATGAACATGCTATTCAGCTAGTTAAGGGATTGGATGAGAAAGTGCTCAAAACTGCAATAGCGCAAGCAGCAGTTAGCAATCACTTATTGGAATACCAACTTCGCCTGATTCCTGCCAGAATGGTGAATATAAAGTCTCAAGCTACTAAACATGAGATTACTATCAGATTTTTAGAACCTTCTGGTTTTGAAAACATAGCAACAAATGCAAATTCGTGGAAGAAATTTATGAATGAGCATGTTGGGCCATCCTCGTTTGACTATTTCAAATGATTGATTAATTATGTAATATATTGTATTTATCTTTTTCTGAGTCCATACACTAGAAGACAAAATTTTGTAAAGGGAAGGTTAGAGGAAGCCCAAAAGGCAAAGAGGGCAGTTCAAGAGTTTTTTTTTTGTATAAATAGAGGAGAATTAGATGTAAAAGGGGACCTTTTTTCAGGCTATCTTTGTGCAATGTTATTGTAAGAAGAACTATTTCATCGTATAATAAAGAGGTTATATTTTCGGCTGCAGAAAGTGCTGTAGAGTTTCAAATGCTTGCCATAGACTGGTTGAATGTGAACTACTTCTGTTTCAGCTTGTTTCTATGAACTGTGAGATCGTTCCAACTCACGAATTATTTCATGTTGTGAATGTTTTCCTGTTTATTTCTGTGAAATTTCCACATCATATCTGAGTAATGAATGTTTTAATTGACAATGAGCTATCTCTTTGGTTATCTGTCTACTTATATTCGTGTATTTTGAAATATGAACAGCTATCTGTAGTATTCTAAATGCATGTTATACAGTACATTACTCATTATCAATTGCAGTATTGCTCCCTAGGGATAGGCTAGATAGATTTAGTTAGCACTAGTATAATTTGTTTTCTTGTTTATGATTTAGAAGCGGAAGAGGTAAGATGAGAGGTAAGAACCTGCGCATCACATTGTGACACTGTTCACTATCTCTATTGACTGCGCTTAGTTAGGCACTTGCATATCATACATAAACATAAAACTAAAAAACATACACGGTAGACCGGGCCGCAACCGGTAAAGCAAGCTTTAAGCGTTACTTGAACCATGGTAGCTGGACCGCAAACCGAATGGATTCCCCATACCAAACAATAAACGAGCTAATTGGGAATGCTTATTGGGGAGAATCCCTACTGTTTTTACCTGCGATTTTCCAGGCCTCAACACAAGGAAAAACTGCTCCTTGAACAAGAGGTAAAGGCGGTGGCACTGCCTACTGTCAAGAGACTGTAGGCGTTACTGAAGAAGGTAACACTCCTTGACTTAAAAGAAGAAGCGGTGCTGGATTTTCATATGCAGGATTGATGTCTGGGCCAACATTTTCACTTCACAACTTGGGATTTAGGGCAAATACTGATGTTGGGACCTCATCACAGGATGATGATGAGATTTATGTGTAACAATTGATAATAGAACGATGTCTACTTTAATTGATTTAGGATCTAGTACACTAGTACAAAATGAGAGATAAGTGACCAGGTGACCAAAAATTTGGTCACCATGATTTTTTCAAGGGATAAATGACCAAAATTGAGAAATTTTAAGTGTAAAGCTTATTTTGGTCTTGAAAATAACTGTAAATCAACCAATCTGGTCTTGTGGGATAAAAAGGAGTTCCTCTTTAAAAATCTTGTCATCTATGTTTTCTTGTATGGTTGTGAAGTATGGGAGTGCAACATTTCTAGAGAATCTTGGAGGAGGATTGAGCAAATCTAGAAGTGGTTTATAACTTATAACCTCAAAATAAAAAGCAATATGCCTTATCCTATTCTCCTCGTAGAAGTGGGTCTTTCCCCTATCGAGAGCATGGCTATGACTAGTTACTTGATGTACAACCATAAAATAAATAACATGGGAAACAAGAGACTTCCTAAAATTGCTTTAAACTCAAGTCAAAACCAACTACGCTTCAAGCGGTGTTGGTGTAAAGATACCATGGCTTGGTTAAACCATTGGGGTATTGATGAAAACGACATTCGCAGAACATTCATAATGTGAAAAAAGTTATTACTTCTAAGTTTGAAGAGAAATTTTGGTGTGAAGAAAATTTAGCTGTTAATATAAAATTAAGATACTATAAGGAGGTCATTAATCATAACTTGGAAGATGAGAAGTATCTCTCGGTAGTAACTATCTCATGGAAGAAAATTAATATAGTCAAGATTAGAAACAACTCTCATGAACTCCATAGTGAAACAAGGCGTTGGTCTATTCCTAAAACTGCATGGGAGGATAGGGTTTTCCATCTGTGTGAGTCTATGAGCGTTGAGGATGAAAATCACTTTCTCTTAGACTGCCTTGATTACACCCACATTAGATCTGAGTTTCATAGTATTTGCTACAATACAAACCTTTATAACCTCTTAACTCGCCAAAACTTTAGTGAGCTTGGAAAGCTTCTTGGTAAGTTTTTTGAGCACATGAACAAGATTTTAAAGTAAACTAAGTATTATCCTTCTTAAGGTCCGAAAGACCAAAGTTGGTCTCAGTGGACGTTAAGCATCATCATCATCATCATCGTCATAAAAAACAATGTTTCTTAAATTTCATATTCAATAGAGAATTCATTAAAAAAAATTAAAGAATTTGTGTTATTTATTTAAATTTTATTAAATATTTTTGTTACTTCTTTCTAGCTCATTTGGTTAAGGTGTGGTTCTTGTCAGCAAAGCGTCCCGAGTTCAAATCCCATTAGGGGTGAGCTAGTTGGGAGGAGACACCAAAAAATACATACATGTTAAGGGTTGCTCTTGATTTGCGATTCTTAACTAATGGTTCATTTCTACCGGCCCCAGCTTCCAGTGACAGATAATCAAACAAAAAAAATTAAATATTTATAAAAATTAATAATAAGATTGCATATTAAAATTATATTTTATTTAATTTTTATGAAATATTCATCACTAAGATATTATTTTAATTTAACTTTTATTAAATATTCATCACAAAGATGTCTCCATAGCACTATTGTATTTTTGCAAAGGAATGAAATGTGATGCGACAAAGTAATCGATAATTCAACTCCTGCCGAATATATCATTCTATTTTGAGAGCTCGTATAGTTTCAATGGACCATCATTTTGGTGAAACTTTTTTAAAGCAAGCTTATTACTTATTAAGTTAAAAAAAAGAATAACTTTATATTCATGAATATTTAAAATTTTAAAAATATAATATATAATTTTTTAATATTTAATTTAATATATATATGATCCCTCGTACAATTATTTTGTAAAAGCAGGCCCCTTCTTTATGATTACAAAGTTACTTTCTCGCACACATGGTTTCTATAGTATTTTATATTTAAATTTGGTATACCTACATATCTCTTTTAATATCATTCATATTCTTATTTAATTTTTATGCTTTAAAGTTTTTATAACAAAACAATTATTTTAAATATTAATTCCATAATAAAAAGTATCAATTTAATTTATAAAGCACGTTGTACATGTTACAGAGTATATAAAGTGAACGTAATGATACTATATCATGACTCCACTTACCCCTAACTATTTGTAATTGCCAAGATTCTCATAACGTGGAGATTTTCCTTCTAAAACGTTTAAAGTATTCCAATCATGGCATTCAAGGGAAAGATAAAGAAAGAAAAAATGAGCCAACCATCTTCACATTTCAAGAGCCAGCCATCCAAATGGTCCATAAAGTCTAAATTATCCTATGATCTTTGGTGGGTACTTTGACTTGAATATAATTGGTTTAGCATGCATGGGTTGGGTTGTTATTAAAATAGATATTTCAAAGTGATAGTTTGTTTTCAAAAGTAGCCTTGGAAAATAAAAAAACTTCATTGGAAGTCTCATTAAAGACAACCATGGAGCAGAAAATAGATATTGAACTTTTGAAGAAACATGCCCTTACACCGAGGAATAAGATTCATCAAATGCAGCTTCAGATGGTGGAAGAGAGGTTACAGGTCCAGCAGGTAGAAATAAGATTGGAGGAAATTATAAATACGACTTCCTATTTCTTAGACGGGACACATAATATCCTTGAGGCCCTATAGGGACGAATGACATGGTTAGAAACAAATAAGGAACCCCCCGCGGATATACCCATTAAAGACTTAGAGACGATAACGCTGGAGTATGATTTGATCGAATTTGCAAGTAAAGCAGCAGAAGAATTAGTAAAGACAATTAGGAGGACGAAGAGTGCCTGTGTAGAATTCTGTAGGAAAGTTCTCCTAACTTATAATTGGTGTCAGACCTCTGCTAAAAGGAAGTTAGAAGAGCTGCCCGATCATGAAATGTTTTTGAAGCAATTGCAGGAACAATGGTAGGAGGATGAACAGGCTATTCAACTAGTCAAGGGTTTGGACGAGAAAGTGCTCAAAACTGCAATAGCGCAGGCAGCAGTTAGCAATCACTTATTGGAAGACTAGGTTCGCCTGATTCCGGCCAGAATGGTGAATATAAAGTCTCAAGCTGCTAAACATGAGATTACTCTCAAATTTCTAGAACCTTCTGGTTTTGAAAACATAGCAACATATGTAAATGCATGGAAGAAATTTATGAATGAGCAAGCTGGGCCATCCTAGTTGGACTATTTCAAACGATTGATTAATTATGTAATATATTGTATTTATATTTTTCTGAGTCCATACGCTAGAAGACAAAATTTTGTAAAGGGAAGGTTAGGTGAAGCCCAAAAGGCAAAGAGGGCAGTTCAAGAGTTTTTGTTTTTTTTTGTATAAATAGAGGAGAATTAGATGTAAAAGGGGACCTTTTTTCAGGCTATCTTTGTGCAATGTTATTGTAAGAAGAACTATTTCATCTTATAATAAAGAGTTTATATTTTTGGCTGGAGAAAGCGATGTGGACTTTCAAATGCTTGCCATAGACTGGTTAAATGTGAACTACTTTTGTTTCAGCTTGTTTCTATGAACTGTGAGATCGTTCCAACTCACGAATTATTTCATGTTGTGAATGGCTACCTGTTTATTTCTGTGAAATTTCCACATCATATCTGAGTAATGAATGTTTTAATTGACAATGAGCTATCTCTTTGGTTATTTGTGTACTTATATTTGTGTATTTTGAAATATGAATAGCTATTTGTAGTATTCTAAATCCCTGTTATACAGTACATTACTCATTATTATTTACAGTATTTCTCCATAGGGATAGGCTAGATAGATTTAGTTAGCACTAGTATAATTTGTTTTCCTGTTTATGATTTAGAAGCGAAAGAGGTAAGACGAGAGGTAAGAACCCGTGCATCACATTGTAACACTCTTCGTTATCTCTATTGACTGCACTTAGTTAGGCACTTGCATATCATACATAAACATAAAACTAAAAAAAAATACATGGTGGATCGGGCCGCAACCGATAAAGCAAGCTTTAACCGTTACTTGACCCACGGTAGCTGGACTGCAAACTGGACGGATTCCCCATACCAAACAATAAATGAGCTAATTGGGAACGCTTATTGGGGAGATTCCCTACTGCTGTTACCTACGATTTTTCAGTCCTCAATAGTTTTGGCGCTGGAAGGAGGGCCACGAGTGCATGGCTGGCCGAGGAAGTCCCTTTTCTCGAGAATTCCCCACCGATGACAGTTCCGAGATTAGTATCTCGCAAAGCCCTACTCTTGAATAAAATACCACAAGGTATCTCTATCCCATTAATAACAAAGTAGTTGAAGATTTAAGGAGGATTACCAGGGCGTATGTAAAGAAGATTGGAGGGTTACCTATTATTCCTGCTTTACCTAGAAGAATGTATCATAAGAAATATTGTCCTCAATTAGAAGATTCAGTGTTGGCAGAAGATCTTGAAGAATTTGTTGAAACAGCCTTGCAAGAAGTTTTCCAACCTCTGAATCAATTGGGACCAAATTCCCCTCACTGTTCTCCTTTTTAGACCTCTGTTCAGTCTCCTCCTCAATATCCACTTAGAATCATGGTCGATGTGAATGCAAATCAACCACCTCCACCACCTGCCTGGAGGGCTAGATCTCCTTTGAACCTGACCCCTCCATTGTATGCTATGCCTCAGAATTTTGACAAAGCTTTACCCAAGTTTGAGCCAAATGAAGGAATTATTGTGGATGATCATTTGCAGATTTTTTATCTAGCTTTAGAAGGATTACAAGCAGCAGAACATGAAGATGTGGTGTACAGATTATTCCCGCATACTCTTAAGGAAAAAGAAGCCTCATGGTACTTTGCCTTGCCAGCAAATTCAATCACAAATTGGAATATTTTTGAGAGATTGTTCAGAAACAAATACGGAATCCAGAAAACTCACGCTACTTTAATGAAAGGATTAATTGCCCTAAAGAAAGAGAAGAAAGAAAGGGTACATAATTTCACTCAGAGGTTTGCTGCCTACCTAAATAACTTTGATGCAGCTGACAAACCATCTGAGCATTCCCTAATTGAGTATTATACCTCAGCTTTTGGGCCTGATCTAGCCATGTTTGTCAAAATATTGGTTAGACCGACTTTAGTAGATACTTATGAAGAAGCTGAGAAGGTGAAAGCAGAAATGGAGAGTATAGACCACTATCCTGTATAGTCAGAAGAAAAAACTTATGGAAACAAAAGCCTCTATTATTAACTAAGCCTAAGGATGAGCGATCACAGGAGTTAGATGGGCTAGTGAAGATGATGGAGAAGTTGTCAATCAGGGTAATTGATTTGGAAAAAGAGAAGGAGGCCCATAAATAATACGAGCCTTATTATAAAAAGAGAGATGATAACAATCAACCCAAGCAGCCCCCACATAGTCTCTCAGCCATGAATTTGACAGATGTAGGAATGGATAATTTCTGCACATTCCATCAACAACCTCACTCTGAGAAGAATTTCCCATAGTGGATAAATTCTATCACTTTAAGGATGAACCGGTTATTGGATTCTAAGTTGACAGAAACTGTGGAGGAGAAAGAGAAAGATCATGAACCAACAGAAAACCAAGAAGATGACACTTTGGTTTTATGGGATTGTGTTTCTATGTTCAACATAGAAGATGAAGGTTTCCTCGAGGAAGAAGAAATACCAGAGACAAATGTTACAACAAGAGGTCAGAATTCATTAAAAGAGGATAATTTGATACTTCCCAAGATTAATAAATTTCAGGAAAATATGAAGAAAATGAAGAATAATACTCCAACTGTTAACATACCCTAGTTTGTCATTTCAAGCCAGAGCCCCAAGAAAGTTAATATGCCTATAAAGATTACTGAAAATAAAATTGAGAATGCCAAGAAGAATTTGACTGAACATGAAATGGGATATGACATCGTGGAAGATATTAAAAAAGCTAAAGCAAATATCTCTTTGTTTGAAATGTGCAATCTGCCTAAACAAAAAGAAAAGCTCTTAAAAGCACTTGAAACACCTGTGAAGGAACCTCAGAATGATAACCCAGCCGATGAAGAAATTGGTGAAGCAAGCCTAGGAGGAAAGTCTAAGTATAGAACTCTAGCTTTTTTACTAACTTTTGATATTTTTAATTACAATGTGCATAATTGTTTGGTGGATTCTGGAGCATCAGTAAACGTCATGCCACTTTCAGTTTGCAAGCAAATAAATGGTCAACCTAAGCCAACTATAGGCCAAGTTATTCAATTGGACAGAACTGTAGTGAAAGTGATAGGAGAAATGGAAGATGTCATGATCCGTTTGTCAGCTGATGAGAGAGTATGTCAGTACATAGACATTGTTGTAGCAGATATCCCAGATTCTTATGGTTTGGTTTTTAGCCGAGTTTGGTCAGCAAAATTGGAAGGATATTTTGCATAACATTGGTCACATGTATGGTTGCCCTATAAAGGATGTCAAACCCAAATAAAGGTGTTGAGAGAACCTCAAATGAAGTACAATGTAACTCAGTTGGAAGGAAAGAATGAACCAGTAAACTCTGTGTTGGGAAGCTATTTATTGAACTGGAACCAGGAAATTACCAAGCTGAAGAAGCCAACAGCATGTCAGATATCCAGCTTGATCTCCTTCAGTTTTCACGGGCTGATAAGATTGATTGTAATATAGCAGATTTAGTTTCAGATGTAGTTAATAGCTCAAGTTCAGTAAGAGTAGAAAGTTTTTGGATTATTTATTTTGACATTTCTAAAACCTTGGAAGGATCAGGAGTTGGCTATGTCCTGATAAATCCAGAAAAAATAAACTTTTTCTTTCATGTAGGTTAGAATTTGAATGTACAAATAACACAGTCGAATACGAAGCATTAGTCCAGGGACTGAAAAAAGCAATAGAATTAAAAGTAAAAAATCTAAAAGTGTACGAAGATTATGAAATCGTTGTTAAACAAATTTGGAAGATTTTGCGTATAGGAGTGCTCTTTGGACTCATTAATGCTGGAGAAACTTTCCAAAGGGCTATGGATTAGCTTTCCGCAGTCTGATTGGCCGTAGTGTAGTGGTATATTTAAATGATGTTACAATATTTTCAAAGAAGAGAGAAGAGCATGCATTTCATTTGAAACAGATTTTCGAACGTTGTAGAAAACATGGCATTTCTTTAAATCTGAAGAAATGTGTGTTTGCTGTGATTGAAGGAAAGCTATTAGGTCACGTGATTTCTAAGAAAGGGATCTCCATAGACCCAGAGAGAATTAAAGCCATAGAACAGATCCCTTTACCCCATAATAAAAATGGTATGCAATGTTTTATGGGGACAATAAATTTCGTGCGTAGCTTTGTGCCAAACTTTGCTCAAATCGTCAAACCTTTGCAACAAATGGTCAAGCAAAGTGTGCAATTCAAGTGGACCGATTAAGAGAATGAAGCATTTAACAAGATTAAGACATCCATAGCTCATGCACCATCACTCAAAAGTCTCGATTTTGAAAAGGATTTTATCTTGTACACTTTTGATTTCGATGATTCATTAGCAACGGTGATTACGCAGAAAGTAGATGGGGGAGATGAGTACCCCATATCATTTATGAGCACTAGTCTGCAAGGGGCTGAGTTGAACTATCCCGCGGTTGATAAACAAGCTTATGTAGTTTTTAAAGCGGTGAAGCAATTCAAACCTTATATACTTAAGAACCGCACATGTACATGTTACAGAGTATGTAAAGTGAACGTAATGATACTATATCATGACTCCACTTACCCCTAACTATTTGTAATTGCCAAGAATCTCATAACGTGGAAATTGTCCTTCTAAAACGTTTAATCTCACTCTATTATTGAAACAGTGGGAAAAGTATTCCAATCATGGCATTCAAGGGAAAGATAAAGAAAGAAAAAATGAGCCAACCATCTTTTTCAAGAGCCAGCCATCCAAATGGTCCATAAAGTCGAAATTATCCTATGATTTTTGGTGGGTACTTTGACTTGAATATAATTGATTTAACATGCATGGATTGAGTCGTTATTAAAATAGATATTTCAAAGTGATAGTTTTTTTTCAAAAGTTGAATATAGAATTTGAGAAAGTAAATAAAAAATTATAAAAATATAAAAAAATTTATAGTTTTTTGTATCAATATATAATTGTATTAAAATATATTAAATACAAATATGTAAAATTGATCTCATCATGACAATAATATTTTTTAATAAATAAAAAACTATAATAACATGCAAAAAGTTGCCACATGATACTTCGACAAAAACGATATTAAATTTTTTTATTTTGTATCTTATATGTTTTAAAAGTAAAGTCACTAGTAGATTTATATCACATAAGTAACATTTCTAAGTAACATTTCTAACTAATTAATCAAAGAATATAATAAGTAAATTCAAAAAATTTGAAATTCATTTTTAATTTAAAAAGACACTTTAAAAAGTTTTTTAAAAACATTAAATCACTTTTAAAAATTTATAACATGAAAATAAATTAATGCAAAATAAAAGCACTTTGAATTGCAAATAAAAAATATTTCGGGAGGGAGTAATGATAAGCTAGTGTATATACATTTTTATTTTGGATCTACCAAGTACCCAAAGCTATTAAATCCTTTGAGGTGCAAATATTTCCTCAAATTTTGAACTTAAACAAAATGCACTTCGAGGGATTTGATCTTTCTTTGACACTTAGAGTTAAGATGGATCTATGCTAATTTATTTTATTATAATGATCTTTTTTTTTAGTTTTTTAGATATCGTTTATCCTACTCATGAGTGTTGTATTATTTTCGTGTCTATGCTATCCTTTTGACATGGATCCACTGCATACTCATTTCTGTGGCCATGATTATTGCTTATATATACCTCATGGATTTGTAGTGTGCTTGACTTGGAAGCCATGATTTTTGTTCCTCCCGACCATGGGTATACTTGCCTTGGGAAAATATATTTCTTACTCGATCTGTTGTAGGTGGCATCGATGGATGATTTCTTGGAACATTTCCCAAGTTACTTTTGCACTCACTTTTGAAAGGTTGTAATGTATTTCATCCATCATCTACCCCTATGACCTCACACATTAGAGTGCATTTGTTATAACATATTTTGCCACATCTATCCCATAGATTCTTATGATGGTTTGACCTTATCCCTTTACCTCTTTTGTAGACTTCCCGGATCCCTTATGATCTATGAACACTACCATCTCTTGGAAAACTTCTTTAAGATCATGTTTTTCAAGTCATATGCACTCTACTATACTACTAGACCACGTAAACACACTCTCCCTTTGTCGAGCTAGTGTATACACACGCTCCCTTTGTCGAGCTCAGGTATGATCTTGTTCGAGGGAAAAAGAATCAGTTATCTTATGGGAATTTTTTTTCTTTCAACCATTCCTAATCATCCCAATCCTGTAAGTAATTGTTTCCAACTTCCCTGACCGCCTCCTCATCCATATAAAAGAAGCACATATGAAAGAAAAATGATCTTAGATCTTGAATCTTAGTTCTTTTGGGTGAATATTTGGAACATTAAACATACTCTCATACTGTTCATGTAAACAACCAAATTCAAAGGCCCCTTTATCCTTTGTTTACAAAATTCCATATCCTATATTTGGAACATAGCTTTTCCAACCATCCTTGTGAGTTTTATTGTGTTACAGAATTGTAGGGGTTCTCTTGAGCATATTTTATAAGAAGGGAACCAAAGTGGAAGTTGAGTGTTTGAAGGTTTGAGTGGAAGAACTCCAATCTTAGTTTCAGAATGGTGTCACACCAAGACTTGGGTGATATCTTCTTATTTGTATCTTGATGTTACTTATATGTAAAATAATTATCTTTTCCATCCAATATTGATTGTACAATCTGTGTTTATGAATATCTAATTTGGATGATTAATTATGCAAGTTTTTAATTATATTTAGAACCTTTGCTACCATAACTACTCCTTGATATTTTCTTGATCATTCTTAGATAGCAAGTCAAAGGTTTGAGCAAGAAGATTTGAGAAATAACCAAGGGTTTCTTCTTCAAATGTTTTGGAACCGGGTAAGTCATATTCCAACTTCTTTGTTCACTTATAGTTGCCTATAAAGTTTGTAAATTGTTCTTGTATGAATTAGTTGGTGTTTTTGAGGGTATCGCTCTGTGTCAATCCAACCCAAAGATCACTAGGGTTGTACATATTCTTGAAACACCTTGGTTTGTATTTTGTTTTCTAAGTTAGAGCCACCTATACCATGATTATACTATGGTGAATTCACAAACCCAAAATCCTTCGTAATCTTCTAAAAAATATTCTCGAATTCGAAAACATATTGATACGTGCCTCTCAGTGAGGACATGTCCAAGAAATCCATATATGTTGTATATACCTATTTAGTCCACTCCAACACTTCAAAACCAAGTTCCACTTAGTGTAATGTCCCCAACCCTCCGATCGGTGAAGAGGATGCTACCACAATACGATCTAACTTGGGAAACTAGCCCCATGGACAAATACATAAAAACTGAAATGCTTTGAAAGTAAAACATGGATACATCATTACCATTCAACAGAAGCAAAACTATACATTCAAGAATTCGACATGTTCATGTAATTCATTACACATTAAATACAATTTCAGAGATGAAATAGACACAATAACACTTATCTTTTAATGAAGAACTTGTCCCGGAACCAGCTATGTCACTGAAATGTTCCGCACAACCACAGGCCAGTGTGCTCCTTAATCTCTCAGCAAAACTGCCACCACTGAGTTGGGCATGATTCCCCAAGGAATAAGGAACTAAGCAGGGTCACACATAACCGAAGGTACACAAGTGGACCAAGCCAACACAGTGGATTTAATAGGCTATTCAAGAAACTGGGGAAATGTTGGATGCTAAGTTGGTGGTCTCATCGAAGAGCTAAGGACACCTGCATCAGAGCTAGCTTGAATCCTAAAACATCCACACCCCCCCAGCACAAGGAATCATTCCCTTCTTCGCTTCACAGTCCCTCAGGCCATGACTTCCCTTCCAGTGCTACCCAAGAGGTGTCGAGAGGAAAGCCATCCCTCTAGTCCTACCTGTGAGGCTCCTGCGCACATACTACGCTTACCAAGCATGCTCAGGTTCCACTCAAAGTCCCCACAATAATTCACAACTCTGGGATTTTAAGGGAAACAAAACAGAACAACCCAAATGGGGTAATACACAGCTCAGACTGATTGGAAGAATGCCCCATCATTGACTGATTGGAAGAATGCCCCATCATTGATCCACTTTCCTTTCCCTTACATATTGCTCCCAGAAGGATTTTTACTTCCTCTTGCAAACAAATAGAGTCTTGCAAAATATGGTGGTTCATCTCATTCCGCCTTTTCTGTATCTTGAGCATCTCTCCAAGATTTTCTTGGGTCTTGGAAATTGTTTGAAGGAGACTCCTAGCCAAGTCCAATAGCTTTTGGTCTGCTGTCATGATCAATGTGCACAGCTGGATTTCACTTTTCTCACCTATGAAATGCATCATTGTAATTCTGTTAGGCCAAGCATAATATAAGCATTAAAACTAGTCAATCATTTTATCGATTGACATGGGTGGTCCAAGTCTTATTCATAATACTTTCATACTTTTCAGGCTTTCCCAACAGGCACATGAGCTCATTCATGTCCATTCTTGGGCAGGGAATTAACTACCCCAGCATTCATAATTTATTTTAAGCAAATAAACACATTCTATTTTCAGCCATACATGCATTCAACAATATTCTGTTTTTATAATGCATAAGTATATATATATAATCAAAAAAAAAAAGGAAAGAGAGAGCAGCAAGAGTTTTTCCCCTCTTTGTCTTGTTACATTCTGGAACCGACACCATCACTGTGGTTTTTTGTTGTTGTTGCTCTTAGCCTCTTTCACATCACCGTGAATGCTGGACCAACCCTTCTCAGCCATGACACTTAGTGTCTATGGTCTATTTCAGACCTCTCAACCATGGAGTCTCTGCACATGGTTTGTCTACAACTCTTGGCTGCTAGGACCTACATAGTCCCATTAGCACCTTCTTCATTATTGCTCATTTTGAGCTCTTTAGGACAATCACATCTCCACATGAATCCCTATGATGCCCTCATAGTCCTCACTCCTAGCGATACCTATATTCAAACATCGAATGGATTCACCTGTTTAGTTTATTCTCATCGATTTTTTTTTTCTTTCTAAACAAGAGCTTAGGATATCATAACCAAATCATATACACATGTATATTTGAAATCAAGAAGCTGCAGAGAATCCAATACTTATCTATATTGTGCATTTCCTCTCTGGTCCACAGGGTCCTGCTTTGCTTTGCAAGCCTTGGAATTTCCTATGGACTTGGATGTTAGTTCAACACGCAGGCTGCTCCACAACATCAAATAATTAATGTCCAGTCAGTACACTTTCACATCGACTGGGAAGGAAACTTTACTATGACCATTTCTATGTCAAGGATCTACTATGGATCCCTAGGCATATAACAACCCTATTTCAGCAACACCTTCACAACCCCTCATCAAATCTCCACAACATCCTCATCAAAATTCCAAAAACCTCCACAAAATCCACAACATCCTTTTATACACATCAACCCTTACGTCACAACCCCTCACAACAACCTTTTTCTTTTGGTCTTTAGTGTTCAACACCAAATTGCATATGTTTAGCCTGACCACACAAGCAATATAAGAAAACTCATCAGGGTTATTTCTCTAAAGCTATAACCATATTTTATAACATTCACTATCAAGTATTGAAACACCAGGAGTGCGTCCACTCCCTAGGGTGTAGTCAATATTGAAAATTCTATCATGACCTGACATCAAGAAAGTGTGCATCCTTCTCTGATGTGAGCCATGTAGTCCCTACTCATACTCAAGAAATCTGTCATAATGGAAATAAAATCAAAACATGCCCTGCATATTGAATTTAACAATTAGACATGCATATTCTTAGCTAGGGTCACATAACACTTATCCATTTGCAGATGCAGTCATCGTCAATGAGGAATGTGGGCTCCCTTCTCTGAGTTGTCAGTCCCTCGATTTGCCATCCCAACTCCTTTTTATTTTCCATATCCCACACATGTCTTACTGACATAATCTATACAATCTCACTCATGTTGTTTACCAATCATGTAGTGCAGATGGGACATTCCCAAACTGTCCAATGGAGTTTCACCCAAAACCCATTTCCAAGACAGGGGAACCTCCCCATGAATTTTGGCTCCTACATGCCATCACACATGGTCTTCCTGCAATGTGTACCCCTGGCACATTCATCAAGTAGCCAGACAATCAATCATCATCTACTAATACAATCCAAATTTGATTGTTCCATAACCAAGCAATGGCATTAGTAATTAAATTCAATATGAATTTGCAACTCTGTCTACTACAGAAATTGATTTGCGTGGAAATGAGGTGATCCTCATTTGTTGGTCTCTTGTAAGCGGCACCATTCTGCCCATTTAAATTTTATGCTTACTAGTATAACATGAACATCCACTTACAACACATCCTCGTGACACAATTCTATGCAAGCCAACAATGATTAGTAGTTATCAGCAATTTCTCAAATCTGAAATTTACAAGTCCAAATTGAAAACCCATTCTGCACATAGACTATTTTCACAACCATGAGATTCTTCTCATGATGTTTGGCTCTTTCACATGGTAGATTTCGACCTTCGTCATGGTCTTACCCACATTGCCATGCCCCAAAAAAACTACCTGAAATTTGAACTTCAATCAGCCAAACACTTTGTAAGTCTCTATGGATATAACATTTCATTGTTGCAACAATCACTGAAGCATTTTCAAAATTATAGAATTCAAACACTTCCAGCTGTTAATCACATCACTATTACCAAAACTCATTTACTTCACGTGAATCATTATCATACTAAAATTGCAAGGTATAGTCACATCATTTATGCAATTTAAATGAAATGTTTAGATACTCCTTAGTTCACAGGCGTATCATCTGTACCACCTTGCCCTTCCATAGAGCATTCCGACAGCCAATCGATCATGACTACCCTCTTCATGCACTTACTATTCTGCATTCATAACAACTCCTGAAATGATTCTAGAATTATCATCAATTCATCATTTCAGTCATTAGTTAGTCATGATAACACAAGCACTATCTCGATGCATTCATGCAATGCATCACAACATTTGCACCCACACTGATGCATGCATATTTACAACATTTTCTCAAGCTTTTCACATGCATCCATTCAATGCATAACTACAAGATTTATAAAATCTCTTAATGCATATCCACTCAATGATACCTTGTATTGATTCAGGAATACTATGCATTCAACCATACTATGGCCTAACCATGACTACCTCATATAGGATGCATTACTATAATCAAGACCACCAGTCCTCGCTTGTTCTGGTTATTAAGTTCATATCAACATTCACAAGGCAGGATATATTTCTATATGAATGTAGTATAAATTTTTAAATAACCACATGGCATGAGACCTCTTGCCTTTACCACTCCATGCAATTGTCATAATTAAACCATTGCCTGCGTGGATCCTACTTACACCCTTGACATTACCAGTTTAGTTGGTCTCTTGCAGAGGATTGCAGAATTCGCTCCCCATCTTCTTGATCATGGATTTGTTGCCTTATCCCTTTTTTTTATAAGGTTGATGGTCCCATGCAACGACATCATCAACATCTTTAGCTATGCTCCTGTGTCGTTGGTTTTTCCACCAATACCAACACCAATACAATATTTACCATTAGTGGTTCATTGTAAATGTATAATTCCCACTACTTTTACCAATATGTAATATCCTATGCATGCAAAACATATCCCCATGCATTTTTAGCATCCCCATGCCATAATGTTTATGTACACAAAGCTTATGAAATATAAATATAGTTAGCAAGACAGGGGTTAAGGAATTTTCCCTTTCAAATCCCTCATCTTTTCATGGAATTCCTCTTCCACATAATAGCTGGTTCGTCTTCATGGTATTTGCTACTTCTAGGCATGCAATTCTCGGATTTGTCCATATTGACAGCAATTTTTTTTTTTCAAAACAACCACTAGTACTTTTCGTCTCCTCATTCAACTCTGGTGATTCTCCACTATTCTTTACTGGATAAGCTTTCCAATGCCTATCCACATGCTCCATTCTGACTTCGGGTGTGAAAATCACACTACTTCTAAAATGACGATTTTCACCAAATTTCTGCACTTTTACACATAACTGTATTTTGGTGTGGAATGCCAACTTCAGCCACTTGTAGGAGCAAATCTAGGAAGATTCAGGAAAACTTTTCTATTGGGCGAAGTCAGTGCATACAACAAGGAACACTCAGTAACTTGCGGATCTTGTTTCCGGTGCACCATTCATCTTTTATGAATTCTGGGTTTGACTAATTTTTCCAAAACATAGAATTTTCTTTTCACAAGAATGACTGTCTCAGGGGGACGACGAGGGTCAAGGGGGCTTGCCCCCTTGCCACTGCAGGGCGGGTCGAGGGAAGCGCCCTCATTTTTTTTTTCAATATTTTCTTTTCACGCAATCCAGCGCATATGATCGTTGCCATTTTCCTCCTTTTCAGCCCTGTAATTTTACTGAAAAAATGCTGAAAATCCCACTAAAAAACCACTGCAATTCGCTGAGAAATCCCACTTGAAAACTCAAAATTTTCCTTTGTTGAATCCAGTCTCTTCCCAACTAATCTTCCAATGTATCGGGTCCTTATTTGACTAAGCTTTCGACGTATCGGGTCACTAGTTGACTAAGCTTCTGACACTTTAGCGGTCTGATATTCATCTTTCATCCGATGCTCATCAATGATCCAATCAACTAAATTTCTCTGACGTATCGACGGACCGATCATCTAAATTTCTCCGATGTTTCGGTGGTCCGATCCTCTAAATTTTTCCGACGTATCGGCGGTCCGATCCTCTAAATTTTTCCGATGCTTCCTGCGCTTTGGAAAAATTTCTTCCTTCGTCCGCCGCCACATCGGCTGCTCAATCTGCTAAATTCCTCTGACGTTTCAGCGTCCTTCAGGAGATCCCGACTGACACTTCAGCTCTGCTTTAGTGATCAACTTCCGACGATTTCCACACTTAGAAAAATTTTTGGTGAAAATTTATTTTCGGATCCCCTTCGCTTTTTCTCCTCCGCGTCGTCGGAAGTCCTTCATCCTTTCCCTGCCGACGTATTGGCTCTCTCATCCTCTTCCTTCCGCCGCCGTTGCGGCGCCTTCTTTCTTTTCTAACCGCTTTGTTGGCTCCAACCTCTTTTCCCATCCGCCGTGGCTGCGACTCACCGCTCCCTTTCTTTCCTGCCGATGTATCGACACCTTCAACATATACCTTCTGTCGCCGTTGTGGCACCTTCATTCTTTTCCAGCCAAAATTTTTGGCGCTCTTTACACTTCCTCCTCCTATGGCATCGAGGTCCTTCCATCTAAAGGGGCTGATGTTTCGGCGGTCTTCAACTAATCTGAAGGTGATCTTTTTGTGTTGATATTTTTTAATAGTGTAATAACCCTCTAACAAACTTAACCATTTCTCCAAGAGTATATGCATCTATTTGGCCTTCAAATAAAGGAAATTAAAAGTGAACTTGTACCTTAAAGGGAGTTACTAGTAGGGTTAAAATTGACTCAAGAATGAGTCAAAGGTGGTTGAGGTACATGCACATGGTTTATTATAACCCATGGTATTTTTCCATGGTATTGGTGGGAAATGGTATTTGGTGACCCATGGTATTGTCCCATGGTATTGCATGTAAGGAAGTATTTATAAGGTTTGAGAAGGCTCCATTGTAAAGTGGCCCGGAGGTGAGTGGTGGCTAGCTCACTTGGCTTGGCTTAGTTGGTTTAGGTGAAGGAAAATAATAGATCTATTATGGTGGTTTTCTCGGTTTTGGGTTTTCTACGTAATCATTGTGTATATCTTAAAATTTTTCTTGTGCATATGTTTGTTTATCACATATTGTTATATTTTATTGCTTGTAATTCCTAATAACTGGTATCAGAGCCATGGTTTCCATATAGTTGTGCTTGTTGTGGTGTACTTGGTTTTTTAAATTAATTATGGGGTGCATGTTCAGTGGTACCCGACACCCTAGTAGTATTTTTGGGTTCCTGGTTAGAATGTAATTTCTCTGAGTGCTAAAAGCACAAGGTTTCCCTCTTATGCGCAAAGAAGGGATGTTGCATCAAGTGCGGAATGAACCACTATGTAGGTACGAGGGTGGAATGTGTACTCATAGCCTAACTTGATATAGATCAGAGAGGTCGAGTCTTTGATTGCAGGAGGAATGTGAGATGGTTTAATCTCAATTGTGGGACCAATAATGATGAGCCATGTATGTGAAGATAATTCCTAGAGAACTAGCAGTTACACTAGTTGAGGACCCATGTAATTCGGTAGATGGATTATTTTTATATGGACGCCAATGATAAGGTTGGATGCAAGTACAAAATGAGCATGGAAGAAAATGAGCGAGCATGGAAAAGAGAGAATATGTATCAATGGATGGAAATGGTGTAGTCATCATGAAGACACATGAAAAAAATTAATTGAGTAGTTTGCATGTAAAATGGAATATGATTATAAGACCTGGTAAGGCATGCATACCCCTGGTAACTCACTGGTAGTTGGGAGATAGATCTAGGTGATAAGAGGTGTGTGTGAGATTCCTTGATAAAAATTTGAGGGGGTTTTATGTTTACTCCAAGTCAAGTTTAAAGGGGGGATTGATAGTGCTAATCTTGATTCGGGAATGAGTTAAAGGTGGTCGAGGTCTAGCACAACTGTTTATTATAACCCATGGTATTTTTCCATGGTATTGGTGGCCAATGGTATTTGGTGACCCATGGTATTGTACCATGGTATTTCATGTAAGGAATTATTTATAAGGCTTGAGGAGGATCCATTGTAAAGTGGCCTGGAGGTGAGTGGTGGCTAGCTCACTTGGCTCGGTTTGGCCAGTTTAATTCAAGGGAAATAATATATCTATTATTGTGTTTTTTCCCAGTTTTGGGTTTTCCATGTAATCATTGTGTCTATATTCAAAAGTTGCTTGTGCTTATTTTTATTTATCACATATTGTTATATTTTATTGCTCGTAATTCCTACTAGTTACACCTATGAAATGCCTACTTGTTGAATGTGTACATGTTATTGTTAGCGATGATCAAAGGATATTGGTGAAATATTCCATCATGTTGTTCCTCTATTGAATGAAAGATTCCTCAATAGACAACTTGATATAATTTCCTACTCCATAATATCTATTTTAATCCAACATGGGAGATCACTTGAGTAAGCAATAGTGGTCTTTCCCAAGTCAAATTAGTTTGATACCCAACTCTCCATAACCTGACCTTGTTAAGGACATGCACTAAGAAATAACAAAGAGTACTAGACTTCTCTAATGACAATGATCCAAATTATACGGAAAAAAAATGAAAGGCATAAATATGAATAGAAACACACACACATAGAAATATTTAGAGAGTACAAAAATAAAATGAAACCAAGTTCTATTAATTATTGAAATAGGAAAATATTGTAAAATGCAATCCAATACAAACTAGTTATAACGCTGGTAGCTTATCTTTGAAGAGAGGTGTCAACTACTCACACTTGCAAGAATTCCATTACAAGAGGTCAAAAATGGTATTGTAGCATAAAGTGTTAATGCAAAAGAGGAAAAAGGCCTAAATATTCAAAATCCGTGTTAATGCAAAAGAGGAAAAAGGTCTAACTATTCAAAATCCTAACCCTAGGATATGATGTGGAAAAATAAATGTTGGCCCCAAGGATTCTAGTTGATATATTAACTTCCCAGGGTTGCGACTTCGACATACACAATCATTTTGATGCACATGATAGCTTGTTGGAAGGATCTCAATAAGAATAACAATTTTGATTAAGGGATAATAAACCCTTTAGAAGCCCTAAGCTATTACAAGGGCAATAAACATGATTTAGGGCCTCAAAAATGTGTTGAAAGTTTAAGGCCTAAAAAACTATAGAAAAACTGCCAAGATGGAGAAAAGTTATGATTCAATATGGAATATATGGGTGACCACCAATATCCACTTGAATCAAATTTCTTCTTATTATTGGTAATGGCATGTATAATGCAAGTTTCCTATTCTATGGGTAACTAGTGCTACAAACTTGGAAACATGTTCTTTCATCATAGGTTAGTAAAAATGCCTCTATGGATCTGGAAAAGCCTAGAAGTATAAGCTTCCCTCATCAACTAAAATTTCCTTCCACGTGGTATAGATAAATTCCCCAACTTATAAAGTATGATATCCCTATTAGAAACCTAATCTGCAAGGATTATGGTTCAATGTAAACATTGTAAATACTTAATAAGACAATGAATCACTAAGGATGAGTAACACACCTTTGGAAAATGAAAAACAAATTTCACACCCCTCATGTATTTATAAGTCATTTACACAAAATGAATTTCAATGAAACCTCAAGTTATTCCATAAGTGGAGTTGGGATCTTCCATAACTCATCTAGTTAGTCTAAATTTTGGCCAAACTATCCTCATCTTGGAATATTCTCTTCCTGGACCATCAAACTTGTCCATATATTTTTCTTCCTCTTTCCTCTCTGCATTATCTATAGGTACCGAAGAAACCCTAATCCATGTGCATTCTTCTTCTCCATCACAAAGACTCCTCCAAGGTCACATTTCTTCCATGACCTAAGCATCTCCTCATATTGTGTTTCACACCTCCACTTGCGACCAATGGTTTCATGAAATCTATGTGAATTTTTCACGACCTCAAACCCGCATTTTCGTGCATAAATTAGACCTGCATTATGGTTCATGATGCATGCAAAGCTTATACCCTCGACATCTATGAAGTTGATGAAGGTATCAACTATGCAACTAACTAGTTCTCTCACACATGTGTCTCTATGTATTCCATTGTGTCATACCTTATCCGTAAAGTTGTTTTTTAGCTCACTTCTATGTGATCACCTTAGTCACATAGTGCATAGACATCCTTTATTAAGGGCTTGCGGGCAGGATGGGTTGACACATGTCTTGGTGTGTGGTATTTACACCCGGGCATTCATATTTGGTATCTATGCATATTGCATTCATGATTAGAGAACTTGTGGAAGATTGATTATGCTCTTGTGTGGAAGATTAAGCATTATATTATGTCATTCAAGATACATTCCATGTAAGATTCTAGTGTGACAGCTTGTCTATCAAGAGATGAAATGGAGACAAATCTAGAGTATGGTGTGAAGTTAGATTTCCACCAGTAAACAATTACGTCTTTGAATTTGGTAGTAAACTTTTGAGTCTTTTCACTGTCTATGCACTATAGAGTCACCTCTATCTATTTTAGATTGAAGGTTTTCCATCCTTATATTTCCTTGATTGTATTTTCTAGATTGTGGATTTCTAATGCAAGAGGTGCTTTAACAAAGTATGCATTTCCACTAGTGCACTTTTTTGAAATTAATGGTCAGAAGTATGTAGAACCCTGCCAACCTCCCCAAAACATTCTACCATTTAATGTGAAACATTCCCACCTTTAGGACTATTTCTTATTAGAATAATTTTCCATTGTATTTACAACTAAATCCAATATATGGCTTCTTAAGACACAAACCTTTTGGATCTATTCTATTTCATTGGTAACATTTGGATTATCAAATGTTGCAAGCATTGGAAGGAAACAAGCAATAGAAGGCTTTAGATTGAAAATAGAGCCCTTCTCTCACATTGTGTGTTTGTAGATATTGTATTATTCTAAAGATTGTATTATACACATAAATTTAGACTTGTATCTTATAAATGTTGCATAAGCCATTGTTGCAGAAATCTTTATTTTGTTTCCATTATCATTATTGTATTGTTTGAAAGAAAAACAAATTGTTGCAAATACATACACCTGCACTTTGTATGACAAAGATTATAATTGTAGATTGGAGGTTGTCATTCTCTATAATGTAGCTTGCATAAAGAATGCATTGAATTTTTTTTAATTGCATTATTCGTTGTAAAATTATATTGTCAATTGTATTGACATCCTTGTGAATATGCATTCTCAAAGAATACACAAAAGAATGACTTCCATAGGTAGTGGGTAAGAGATGGACATGAGGAAAATACATGCAGAATTCCATGGGAGAAGATTGCATAGGAGAAGAAAAATAAAGGAGAAAAAGGTAAATATTTTGAATCAGTTAAATCCCTTGAATATGCTCATTCTATTATTTCCTGATAATATTGGCATAAGTGAAGTTATGTTCAATACTTCAATTGCTTCTTGGACAAATATGTGGTTTCTTGACATAGGTGCAACCTACCATATGGAATTCATAAAGGATTTTTTTGAAGAATTGAATGAAAACATAGACGGTGTAGTGTATTTTTCATATAAGTCTAGCCTCAAGCCTATAGGGATTGGCTCCATCATGCTCAAACTGCTTGGATTCCTTGATTTTATGTTGCATAATGTTCTATATCTTCTAGAGTTGCAAAGGAACTTATTGTATCTTATGTATATTCAATGGCAATTCCATTCCATCCACATTTTTTATGGAAAAGTTGAGATAAGGAGATCCTTTGATAACCAATTCGTCATGACTGGATATGAAAATGAGAATTTGTTGAACTTGAAAGAAACGTTTGCAAGAGCTCATAATTTTTCTTTCCTCTCTCAACATGAAGAAGGTACATTGTCTTATAGTCTTTTTTGGCATGATAGTTATGGGCACATAAATTATGATATTACCTATTTTTGAAGAAAAATTTTGTTCTTGGTTTTTCCACCATTCCAAAGAAGTTGACATAGTGTGATGATTGTATTATTGGAAAACATAGTAAACAAGGTTTCCATGATTCCAATTTCCGAGCATGTAGAAAACTCGAGTTGATTCACTTTCACTTGTGTTTCCCTATTCTTGTTATTTATACAAATGGTAACAAGTATATCATGACTTTTATTGATGATTGCACTAGGATGTGTTGGGTGTATTTGTTGAAATACAAATATCAAGCCTTTAAAACATTTAAAAACTTTCATGTATGGATTGAAAGTGAAACACAATTTCATATTGGCTCCCTTCATACTGACAATGGAGATTATACATGAAATGAATTTGAATACTATCTTATAAAACATGGGATTAGGCATCAAACCATAGTTCCATACAATCCTCCAAAGAATGGTGTGGCACAAATAATGAACATGAGACTCTTGAATATAGTACATTCCATGTTATTTTTCAAGAATGTAAAGTTGATGTTTTAGGTTGATGCAATGTTGTGTGTATTCTATTTGAGAAACAAAATTTTGAGTCATTCTCTTAGAAATAAGACTCCATATGAAATGTGGTATGGCCTAATTCCTTTGTTGACGCCCATATCAAGGTATTTGGTTCCACCTGTTATGCCTCGATCCCAAACGAACAAAGAAATAAGATCGACACATAGAGTTGAAAGTGCATTTTCTTGGGATACTCAAACACCACCAAGGTATATTGTATTTATGATGAGGTAAACAAAAATTGTATTCTTTCCATATATGTCATTTTTCTTGATATGAATAAAAATGACAAGTCTATTGAGAGGTAGCTTGATCATATGGATAAATTTACCCATGTAAATACATTTCATGAAGTGGATAATGAGATTCCACATCTTGAATGGGGGGTCCCTAACTTGGATCAATATATCAAATCTCCTTTTGCAGCACCATATCCCCCTCATGAATAAGTTCCTACCACTTCACCAAAACATGAGGTTCAATTGAATGATGTGATTGAGATAATTGGAAGATTGAATCTTAAATAGAACGAAGCACCACCAATTGAGCAACCTAAACCTTCATGGAAAGTTATGAAATAGGTCGCAAAGACACTTAAAAGTGTACATCTTGATGAAGTTGGAAAATAAAGTAACAAGAAGTTTGACCTAGCAAGAAGATGGAGGAGATGCAGAGAATTCAATTTCAAATGATGTAGAAGATATGAATATATCATATGATTGTGATTTGAATTTATATACTAACCTTGAACCAACTTACTTTTAAGAATTTTTTGCTTGTGATGAGTGGAAAGAATCCATGCAAAATGAGTATGATGTTTTCATTAAGAATGTGACTTGAAAGTTATTGGACCCTCCATTTGGAACCAAACAAATTGGTTGCAAGTGGGTTTATAAGAACAAATACATATTAGATGGCTCACTTGACAAGGGAAAGGTGAAGCTTATGGAAAAAGGTTTTGCACAAAAGGAAGGTATTGAATATAAGGAGACTTTCCCCCCCACAACAAAATGGGATATCATCTGCACTTTATTGTCTTCGGATACACAAAATGGGTGGAAAGTCATTAGATAGATCTGAATACTACTTTGTTGAATGGAGACTTGAAAGAGAGTGTATTCATGTTTTAGATAGAAGGATTTGTTGTAAATGTAAATGAAAAAAATGTATGCAAACTCATAAAGTCACTGTATGGCCTAAAACAAGCACCTCACACATGGTATAAAAAGTTAATCGAGCATATTATGAATTTAAATTTCAAACGTTTTAATCTTGATGATGCAACATTGTTTGTAAAGAAATTTGGAAGATCTATTTTATATTTTGTGGTGTATGTATATGATCTTTTGATGACAGGGAATAATGGAAGTTATATTGCATCCATTAAGATAGAATTGAAGAAGGGGTTTGAGATGATAGACTTGGGACACCTTCACTACTACTTGGGAATTAAAGTGACTCAACATCCTAAGTACACATCCATATCCCTGAAAAAAATAGACTTGAGAATTGTTGAATAGGTTCGGCATTATGGAATGCAATCCCCTCTCCAATATAACATAATAGAAGTTGAATCTCACATCAAAAGAAGATACTGAATTTGAGGATGCAACCCAAGTACAAATAACTTATACATAGTCTTATCTACCTTACCGCCACCATACCATATATTTCATTCATTATTGGTATATTTTCAAGGTTCATGCAAAAACCTTGTGAAGGACATTGGTCTACTGCCAAAAGAGTTCTAAAATACTTGAAGGGAACTCAAGATTTTGGACTCAAGTATTCTAAGGTGGATGATTTCAAACATTATGGGGATTATTATTTTGAATTTAATGGTGATAAATACATGGGGTTGTCTACTTCATGATACTTCATGAGTCTTGGACCAACAACTATCTCCTAGATATCACACAAACAGTCAATTCCAGAAGTTTCCATAATAGAGGTAGAATATGTGGTTGTTGCAGAAGCAACATAGGAGACTGTGTGGATCAAGAAAATACTTAAATATTTATAAAAAAACAATATAATTCCACTCCCCTAATGATAAATTATACTTTTGCAATCAAGTTGGACAAAAATCCTAGATTCCATGATTGAACCAAGCACATCAACAAAAAGTACCATCTGATTTGATCTCATGTAGAGACCAAGATAGTTCACTTGGGAAGTTATTTCACAAATGAGAAAATTGAAAACATATTCACCAAAGCACTTGGAAGAGAAAATATTGAAAAGTTTACAAATATTCTTTGAATCATGATCCCCCCCCAGATTAAGGGCTTGGGGGGGGGGGGTGTTGGAATCCTAATCCACAAGGATTAAGGTTTTGGGTAAATATTGTAAATACTTAATAATGTGAAGAGTCACTAACGATGATTAATGAACCTTTGGATGAGTAACACACCTTTGGAAGATGAAAACCAAAGTTCACATCCCTCATGTATTAATAAGGAATTTACGCCTAATGAAATTCAATGAATCTTGGAGTTATTCCATCAATCCCATCTTTAAGAATATATTCATTTCCTTTTGTATCACAAACTATGTTTTCCTTCATTTGTTGAAATACATCTCCAAATCAACATAATTTTGATAATATTTACTCAAGAATTGATGTGAGGTGGGATCAAGCTACATAATCACTACCACAACCACCATATTTTGCATAGGTGTCCTCAATGACATATCATAAAGTTTTTTCACACATTTCTTGTATTTGATAAGTAGGTGGAATTGTTGCAAAAATACCATCCACTTAAAATGCATTGCCAACTACATTTTGTTTTGAATCCACAAGTACTACAATGTTTGGTGGGAAGTGTCGATTATGGTTTACTTCCCAAAGAGATAAGGATTCCATTTCTTAATTGCATGTACTAGGTGTTAGCACCTGTGCTAAACTTTGGAAATATTTACATATGTGTTAGCACTATTTTTGGGCTAAGTAGTTGGCAAGGTATTAGGCCAGTGAAAGGAGGAATAAGGTCTGTAAATTTTCATATCACATGACCTTGAAGAATGGTAATAAGGTTATGAAGATGTTCGAAGCATCATTCCTAGGTTAGAAATGCCAAATAATTGAAAGATTTCTGATTTTTTTTTGCAAACGTGTATAAATGAGAAATTGGCTCTAGGTTAAATGGTGAAATCAATAAATGACTTAGATGCATAAGTGGAGGAAACTGAGGCTACAGATTAATTTTGCTAAAGGACATATGCACGGTTTTGAATAAATTCTACATTAACAGAAGGATATTAATTTGCAGGAAAGAGCGACAGTTGGATGGATAGGGAGAGGCAAATCGACGATGTATAAGGATTTCGCTGAGTAAATATGCACTGACATACAAAATATCCGCCTTTTCAAAATATGGTGGGCCCGAAAGCATTGCCACAGTAAACACAGGGGAATATCAACAACTCTCGTCCATTCCCGCATCTCCGATTAGATCTAACGGTGTACACGCAAATTGCTGAGACAACTTGCACACTGAAAGTCAGAGAGGGACTGCACAATGGGAAACATGTGTAAATAATGTGTCCCCTCCCCATTGGATATCATGCTCGAATATTGGAGATACAAAGGTCATGTTTACGGAACACGATGGTTTATAAGGCTAATCAGTGTGACATTAACCGCATAACCCGCGGTGTGAAAATCAAATGACCCATTACTACTCTTTCTACCCTGCAACTCTAACGTTCACCAAGCATGAGTCAACTGGATACAATTGCAACCTCCAGTGTAACATCCCCGACCCTCTGAGCAACGAAGAGGATGATACCAAACCATCAAACATCCGAGCAACTAGCCCCATGAACATGAACATAAATAAAATGCTGAAATAAATTTCTTAAAACATAAAACATGCTAAGATACATTCACATACACAATGGAAGCAAACATACATTCAGGCATTCAACATGTTCATCATAGTTCATTAGCCATCAATATAATTGCAGAGATGAAATAGACAAGGATACTTATCTCATGAAGAACTTGCCCCACAACCAGCTATGTCGCTAGAACGTTCCACCCAACCATAGGCTAGCGTGCTCATCAATCTCTCAGCAACACTTGCACCCCCAAGCTGGGCATGATTCCCCAAGGAATAAGGGACTAAGTAGGCTTACACATAGCCAAGGTACACAATCAACCAAGCCCACACAGTAGGATTTATTGGGTCGTCAAGGAGCTAGGAAAGGCTAAATGCCAAGCTGGTGGTCTCAATGGAGAGATAAGGAAGCCTACACCAGAGCTAACCTGACTTCTAAGAAATCCACACACCCATCAACAGGAATTAGTCCTTTCTCTGCTTCACAGTCCCTCAAGCCCTAACTTCCCTTTCCAATACTCTTGAAGGGTTGTGGAGAAGAAAGCCAGCAGTCTAACTCTATCTGAGTGGCTCCAAACACCAGTTTTCTCAAGCATACCCAGCCTCTAATCCTACTCTCAACAATCCAAAGACCAAACACTGCATACCGTAGTAAAACAAATAGTTCACAGCTCTGTGAGGAAGATGAAGACAACAGGGTGACAACCCCAAACGAAAAGGGTGAACACAGCTCAAGTAAAAAAGGTGACTCAGAGTTGTTCTTGGCCCTAGAGTGGCCAAAACAACTCGGTAGCAACCCGAAACCAGGGGAAGAAAATAGCCCCAATCTCACAATGAAACGATGGAAAAATTACATAGTCCACAAATGGGAAAGAAGCCAAACTCCCAGCATGGACAGGGGAAAACATAAACACAGACCACAATCAGCAACATACATGGCCACAATCGGCAAGGAGACATACACCTACCACTGAAACTGGTATGGAACACACAGGCACACAACCCCGAGCATGAATGGCTCCTGCACCCGAAAATCCTGAGTGACAATAATGGTTTCTCTAGCTCCCCGCGTGAGGAAAAAAAACGTAGAATTCCTGTGCTTGAGAAAGTGAGAAGATGACTCTCTATGTGAGGATGGGAAAAACAATGGAGAATGAACAAGAACAAAACTATGGGTGGAGTCGTGGGAGAGTGGAGAGAATGTTTCTTCTGCCCCATGCGACGTGAAGAGGAGAGTCTGCTGGTGGAGTGGGCACGTAGGCAAGGACTAACAGTCCCGCCACACCCACCACTACTCAGCAATACTACTCCCAACTAACTAACAACATAAGTTTAAATGGGTGGCTGACACATGGAAAAATCCCAATGACCCCCACGGGTTGGACAACCCCCCCTTAACCTTAGGAATCATCCCCTTTTCATTCAACGTTGCACCATCGTAGCTGGATGTAGGTTTATTTTAATTGATGTGCATATTTACATGAAGCCAAAACTGTCATGTGCTAGATAACACGATATACCATCGGCAATGATCCCTATTGCTGAAACATACACGACCAAATCAATGGTGGGGATTTTTCCTTTAGCTCCACACCACGATTAATTACAATATATACATCATGTACCTTTTTAATGTAACCAGGGTCAAAACTGGGGCATTACATCCAGGAGTGTCGATCGTCACCACTGTTATAGCTGATTTCACCACTCCAGGTGAATCACACTTTATATGGCCTTCCCCTGTCTCGTTGCAGACTCCTTAGACCCCATGGACCGTTTTTTGTCCTTTGATGTTTCCTTGATCATCCCTAAAAACATGTGAAAAATGATACACGCAACTTTTAAACCTATAAGCGCGTATATACGTGGGTTTGACCACTAAAACCGCGTACATTGGGATGTGTACAAAATCCAAATCCTTTTGGAGTTTTCCTTGACATGGATCCGACTCACCTGACTCCTGGCCTTCCCTATGCCTTGAGATCGCTCGGATTCAACTTTTCACTACCCCTTTGAAAAGCTATATAAGGAATTGTATGGTACATTGAAGGCATATGAGAGAATTGAGAGCAAAGAAACTATAGTCCATTGATGCCAGAAATTATGCTTGAGTCTGCATCCCTTTGTCCCTTGGAGCACTAGTGTGTTCTTCCCAAGCTTGCCTTTTGCTTGTGAGCTTGCTATCAAGAGATGGAGGATTGAGGTGGTGGAGGCCCAAGTGGGGGATTCAATTTCTCCAGTTCGCAGACGTGCCGTCAGAGGTTGTATCTTATAATCTCTGATTTATATTAATAGAAATATCTTTTCCTGTCCAATAATGTGTGTTTGAAAGAATATTTTATCCATGGGATTATGTCAAATGCTTATCCATTATTGGTTATATATGCTAGAATAGATCTAACACCATGATATATAGAATGCTTGTATTGTTTACTTGTTGTTGAGGAAGTAATCTATCAATTCAAGCTGAAGTTGGAAAGATCAATGGGGATCTACTTCAACTGTCCGGAATAAGGTACGAGGTTTGATCCTTTAGTATTAGACATTTAATTTATATTACATATTGGAAAGGATTGATTTATGGAGTCAAGCTATCTGTTGTGGTACCCCAAGCCATAGGAATTTCTCTCTGTAACAGAATTGGCGACTCTGCTGGGGATGTTCCTTGTTTTTATTTGGGGGTTTGCGGGCACAATGGGATTGATATGGGGTGTCACATTTTATAGTATGTTTGTCCATTGACACTCCCCTCTATTGGTTTGGCCTTGGCCTACTTTTTAAGACCGCCTTCTCTGCATACGCGTATTTTTGGCCAAAAGTCGCGTACATACGCAACTTTTCTTTAAACAGTCACGTACATCCTCCCTTTTGGTGAGTTTGATGTTGTGGGAAGTTGCTGGGTGGGTTGTGAGTGTGGTTGGGTCTTCCTCAGGTCAGATGTTGTCTGTTGGATGCTTCTTTTGTGACCAGAGACAGCCTTTTCATTGATATTTATTTGAAAGTAGTTTTAGTAATTTATCCTTTTTGTTTTTCCATTAGTGCATTACTCTTTTTTGTCTCAGTGTCTTGCTAGGCTTGTCTTTTATACTTGCTGCAGAGACTGGGAGTTTTAGATGACTTTTATTGCATTTTTCATTCTTTTATATTGAAAAATATAAAGTAGTTGCACTCTTAGTTGCATCTTAGATATGGATTTGAGGAGGTACTTGCATTGGATTGCTTGGATGAGGGTTGTGTTTAGACTTTCATATAGGAAGGATTGCATTGGCATTCAGAAAGGAATATATATTTATGCATCTCATGTAGTGGCATACCCTATTTTTCATTTGACAAAGATTGCACTTAGCATTGTTTGTTATGGTGTGCATATTTATTTCACTGTTGAGTCATAATGTCATTAATTGCACGGCCATTTCCCTTTGAGTAATTATAGCCAATTAAAATCAACGCTTAATTAAAATGAACTACACTCTTTTCTTTTCTAGGGTGCACCAACAAGCTTAGGTTTTAGGGTCTTGGAATAGTTCATTGTAAGTAAATTCTCCAAGATCACTAACGACAACATGTATGTGTCTGTCCAGGTGGGTGTGTGAAATCCTTGGTATACCCAGTGTTTCTCAGGATCCTCCTCTCAAAAGGGAGTTAAGCATGAGGCAGTGTGAGTGGTTATTGATTGGGATGACCCCTAGTCATAACTGAGTAGCACCAGAGATATTTATAGGATTTTATTCGTATATGGGGGCTCTTTCAAGAGTTTTGGGCTTTGCTACCCTGCCCATATGGTCAATCCCTCCTGCGACTGTTCGCCTGAGCATTGATTATATTGAGGTGACCTTAGTAGCCTTACCTAGGATATCGAGGGGGTACTTTGCAGGGGTTATTCTGCAGGTGTCTCGGCCAGGTTGGGGTCGGACAGCACAGTCGCTTTATGCGTTGAAGCTGAGGGCCACTATAATTGGTTACGTACCTCCGCTTGTAGTGTATGGAAGTTTCAAGCCTCTCCTAGGTGAGACATACCTGCTGCATTCGGGAGTTCACACACTACTACATTTCGATCCAAAATCCGACGGTTACTTCCGACGGCGCGTGGATTTCTCTTTTTAAACCTACCAAAAATCACAAAGTTAAATTTTTTTTTTGTAAATGTAACCACCAGCGTCGCTTAAGCGACGGATATTCTCCTGACCGTCGGTTAAGCGACGGATATTCCCATAACCGTCGCATATCCGACGCTTATCCTAAATACTTTACATCCAAGCACAATACGTTTTATCAAAGCATAGTCT
>LPNX010274830.1:12832-143743 GCA_001517045.1 Pseudotsuga menziesii | reverse complement strand
AGTGGGTGTTATGGGCATAGAGAGAGAGAGAGAGATAAATTGGGGGTTATGATATGAGAGAAATAGAGAAAGATATTGGTGATTAGGTTTTTAAAGAGAGAGAGAGAGAGAGGGAGGGAGGGATAAATAGCAACACATAGATTGTGGGTTGGCAGTTTAGAAAGAGAGAGAGAGAGAGATAAATTAGAAGTTAGGCATTTGGAGAGAAATAGATATAGATTGGGGGTTTAGGGTTTAGAGAGAGGGAGGGAGGGAGAGAGAGATTGGGTGTTATCAGTTTAGAGATAGTGAGAGAGGGAGACATGGAAAGAGGGAATGTGGGTTAGCAATTTAGAGAGAGAGCTATAGGGGGCTAGGGGTTTAGAGAGAGAGATATTGGGGGTTGAGGGTTTAGAGAGAGAGAGAGATTGGGGGTTAGGGGTTTAGAGAGAGAGAGAGAGAGATTGGGGGTTAGGGGTTTAGAGAGAGAGAGAGAGAGATTGGGGGTTAGGAGTTTAGAGAGAGAGAGAGAGATTGGGGGTTAGGCATTTAGAGAGAGACAAAGAGAGAGATTGGAGATTAGGGGTTTAGACAAAGAGATGGTCGATTTAGGGTTTAGAGAGGGATGTAAATAAAAGGAGAAGGATTTTGGGTTAGGGGTTTAGAGAGAGAGATTTTGTCTTATGGATTTAGGGAGAGAGGGAGGAAAGAGAGATATAGAGAGAGAGAGAGATTAAGGGTTATGCATTGAAAGAGAGACAAAGAGGAGGAGGTTAGGGGTTTATAGAGACATATTAGGGATTAAGGGTTTAGAGAGAGAGATAAAAAAAGAGACAAATTCGTGGTTAGGAGTTTAGAGGGAGAGAGAGAGATAGTTTGAGGGTTTATTTTTTAAAGAGAGAAAGCGATTCACGGTTAGAGCTTTAGAGAGAGAGAGAAAGCAATATTGGTTGTTGGGGGTTCCAAAAGGGAGAGATAGATTCAGGAGTAGATATTTACATATAGATAAATATTGTTGTTTAGGGGCTTAGAGAGAGATAGTGGGGTATAGAGGTTTAGAGAAATAGGTTAGGATTTTAGAGAGAGAGAATGAGGTTTAGGGGTTGATAGAGAGAGAAATAGAAATAGAGAGAATCAGGGTTAGGGGTTTATAAAGAGAAAGAGAATGGAGGTTAGGTGTTTAGAAATACATATATAGAGGTTAAGGGTTAGGGGTTTAGAGAGAGAGAGAGAGAGAGAAAGTTGAGGCACTAGGTTTTTAGAGAGAGAGAAAGAGTGAGAGAGAGAGAGAGAGAGAGAGAGAGATTAGGGGTTAAGGGTTTAGAGAGGGACACATAGATAAGAGGTTAGTGGTTGAGAGAGATATATATTTGGGTTTAACGCATATAGGTTTAGATATATAGACATATATTCAAGATTAAGGTTCTAGATAGATAGATAAATAGATAAGTAGAGAGAGAGAGATGGAGAGAGATTTGAGGTTAGGGATTTAAAGAGAGAGATATTGGGGGTTGGAGGCTCATAGAGATAGAAATATTGGAAGTAAAAGGTTTAGAGAGAGAAAGACATAGAAAGAAATAGAGGGAAGGACATTGGGTGCTAAGGGTTTAGACGGAGAGGGAGAGAGAGAGAGAGAGAGAGAGAGAGAGAGAGAGAGAGAGAGAGAGAGAGAGAGAGAGAGAGATTGTAGGTTTGGAGTTTAGAGAGAGAGAGAGAGAAAGATTGGGTGTTATGGGTATACATAGAGAGAAAGGAAAATTGGGGGTTAGGAGATTAGATAAATAGAGAAAGATATTGGTGATTAGGTGTTTAGAGAGAGAGAGAGAGAGATAGAGGTTGGGGGTTAGCAATTCATAGAGAGAGAGAAATAGAGAGAGATTATATGTTAGGACTTTAGAGAGAAATAGATATCGATTAGGGGTTAGGGGTTTAGAGAGAAAGATGGAAGCAAAGAGATATTGTGTGTTATGGGTTTTGAGAGAGGGAGAGAAGGAGGAAAGGAAATGTGAGGTTAGAGATTTAGAGAGAGAGACAGAGAGAGAGGATGTTAGGCATTTAGAGAGAAATAGATATAGATTGGGGGTTAGGGGATTAGAGAGAGAGATGGAGGGAGGGGAGGGAGAGATTGGGTGTTAGGGGTTTAGAGAGAGTGAGAGAGGGAGACCAAGAGATGTGAGGTTACGGGCTTAGACAGAGAGATAGATTGGGGCCATGTGTTTAGAGAGAGAAAGAGGGATTGTGGGTAAGGGATTTAGAGAGAGAGAGAGATAGGCGGTTAGGGTTTTAGAGAGAGAGAGAGATTGGGGTTAGGGGCTTAGAAAGAGATAGAGAGAGAGCGATAGAGAGAGAGAGAGATTAGAGGGTAGGGGTTTAGAGAGAGAGACACAATGACAGTGTTATAAAGAGAGAGATTGTAGCTTTGGGGTTTAGAGAGAAAGAGAAAGATTGGGTGTTATGGGTATACAAAGAGAGAAAGGAAAATTGGGGGTTAGGAGATTAGAGAAATAAAGAAAGATATTAGTGATTAGGTGTTTAGAAAGAGAGATATTGAGGGTTGTGGGTTTAGAGAGAGAGAAATAGAAACATAGAGATTGGGGGTTAGCAGTTCAGAGAGAGAGATAAAAAGAGAGAAATAGAGAGAGATTGTATGTTAGGAGTTTGGAGAGAAATAGATATAGATTGGGAGTTAGGGGTTTAGAGAGAGAGATGGAGCCAAAGAGAGGATGTGTTACGGGTTTAGAGAGAGGGAGAGAGGGAGGCAAGGAAATGCAAGGTTAGTGATTTAGAGAGAGAGAGAGAGAGAGAGAGAGAGAGAGAGAGAGAGAGGCATTTGGAGAGAAATAGATATAGATTGGGGGTTAGGGGATTAGAGAGAGAGATGGAGGGAGGGAGGGAGAGATTGGGTGTTAGGGGTTTAGAGAGAGTGAGTGAGGGAGACCAGGAAATGTGAGGTTAGGGGTTTAGAGAGAGAGATAGAATGGGGCCATGTGTTTAGAGAGAGAAAGATGGATATTGCATGTAGGGGCTTAAAGAAGATAGATTATGGTTTGGGAGTTTTGCGAGAGAGAGAGAGACAAAGATTGAAGGTTAAGGGTTTAGAGAGAGACATAGATTGAAGGCTAGGGGATTAGAGAGAGAGAAAGGGAGAGATTGTATGTTAGGGTTTTTAGAGAGAGATGATTGGGGTTAGGGGTTTAGAGATAGATATTAGAGGTTAGTGGTTTAGACAGAGGGGTAGATTATGTTTTATGGGTTAGGGGTTAATGTATATAGATAGAGAGATTAGGGGTTAGGTTCTTAGATAAAAAGATAGTTAGACATGTAGATAAATAGAGAGAGAGAAAGAGATTGGGTGTTAGGGGTCTATGGAGAGTGATAAAGTTAAAGAGAGAGATATTGGGTCAGAGGTTTAGAGAGAGAAAAAATACAAAGATAGATTAAAGGTTAGGTGTCTAGAGAGAGAGAGAAAGAGGTTTAGGGGTTTGGAGAGATAAATATAATTAGGGTTAGGAGTTTAGAGAGAGAGAGATTTGGGGTTAGGGTTTTAGAGAGAGAGAAATAGAAAGACATAGATTAGGGTTTGGGGGTGGACCTAGAGAGAGTGAGGGAGAGAAAGATGTAAAGAGAGAGAGATAGAGATTGAAGATTAGGAATTTGCAAAGAGAAATATTGGTGGTTAGGGGTTTAGAGATAGATTAGTTTTTATGTGTTGACAGAAATAGTGGTCCAAGAGAGAGCGAGAGAGATTATAGGTTTGGGGTTTAGAGAGAGAGAGAAAGATTGGGTGTTATGGGTATATAGAGAGGGAAAGTAAAATTGGGGGTTAGGAGATTAGAGAAGTAGAGAAATTAATTGGTGATTAGGCGTTTAGAGAGAGAGAGCTTGACGGTTAGGGGTTTAGAGGGAGATAGAAATAGAAACGTAGAGATTCGGTGTTAGTAGTTCAAAGAGAGAGAAATAGAGAGAGATTGTATGTTAGGATTTTAGAGATAAATAGATATAGATTGGGGGTTAGGGGTTTATAGAGAGAGAGAGATATGGAGGCAAAGAGATATTGTGTGTTACGGGTTTAGAGACAGGGAGAGAGGGAGGCAAGGAAATGTGAAGTTAGGGATTTAGAGAGAGAGAGAAGATGTTAGGCATTTAGAGAGAAATAGATATAGATTGGGGGTTAGGGGATTAGAGAGAGAGATGGAAGGAGGAAGGGAGAGATTAGGTGTTAGGGGTTTAAAGAGAGTGAGAGAGAGAGAGACCAAGAAATGTGAGGTTAGGAGTTTAGAGAGAGATAGATTGGGGCCATGCATTTAGAGAGAGAAAGAGGGATTGTGGGTTAGGGGTTTAGAGAGAGACAGTAAGAAAGCAATAGAGAGAGAGAGATATTAGAGGGTAGGGATTTATAGGGAGAGAGAGAGACTGGGGTTTAGGGGTTTAGCGAGAGACAACGAGAGAGATTTATAAAATGAGAGATTGGAGTTTAGGGTTTCAGAGAGAATATATATATATATATATATACACACACACACAAATATAGATTAATGGTTAGGAATGGAAAGAGAGACAAAGAGGAGGAAGCTAAGGGTTTATAGAGAGAGATTGGTGACTAGGGTTTGAGAGAGAGAGAGAGAGATTGTAGGTTAGGTTTTTATAAAGAGAAAGAGAGAGATTTAGGGTTAGAGATTTGTAGAGAGAAAGAGACAGTAATATTAGTGGCTAGGGTTCCAAAAGGGAGAGACAAAATAGGGATTAGGTGTTTATATATAGAAAGAGATTGTGATTTAGTGGTTTAGAGAGAGAAAGAGAGGGTTAGAGGTTTAGAGAGAGAGAGAGTATGGAGGTTAGGGGTTTAGAGGTTTGGAGAGGGAGAAATATTTGGGTGATTATGGGTTTGAGAGAGAGAGAGAGATTGAAGTCTACAGGTTTTGAGAGAGAGAGATTGAGGTCTATGGGTTTTGAGAGAGAGAGAGAGATATTGAAGGTTAGGGGTTTAGAGAGAGAAATATTGGGGGTTAGGGGCTTAAAGAGAGGGAAATATGAAGAGAGATATTAATGGTTAGTGGTTTAGAGAGAGAGATTAAAGGTTAGGAGTTTACGGAGGAAAAGAGAGAGTGGGGTTAGCTGTTTAGAGAGAGATAGAGATTTGGGGTTATGGTTTTAGAGAGATTAAAGGTTAAAGTAGTTAACATGATTTTATTTTTGTGTTATATAAGGTTTTGTGACTTCTAAATGTTAAAATCTATAGGATTTATAAATGTTATGTTCTAAAATTTAGTAGTTACAAGTTATACGGGTTGGATGATATAGTGGCTAAACTAACTAATGTTTAGAAGAGTCAAGTGTGATAGGGGTTAAAGTTATAATTTCCAAGGAAAGAGATCCTAACTCCTAGGATGCATGAGTAGAGTGTTAACAAAGGGGGGTCCCTTGTTAGACCACTTTAAAAACCTTTTGTATACATGGTCAACCACCCAACTTGGGGCGTACTAGGAGGGCTTCTCAAGGAGTTACCTCCCTCCACCTATTACTAGTGCAATGGCATCCTAGTTTCCATCTACAAGAAAGGCACATGTGTCAAGATACCGAGTTAGGAAATTGTTTCCAGGCAATTTCCCAATATGGTCCTTTGAAAACACTCTACACAAGACTTTCAATAGAAACACTATGGTCACATACTAATGCAAATAGTATAAAAAATGTATACAATTTAATATTCATAAAAATGATTTCTACAATCTTATTCCCACTTAAATTATATATATATATATATAACAAAAATTGCACTAACCATGAAAAAACATTGAAAATACAATTTATCATCATTAAATGTAAACAACATAGCAATTTATAAAATCTCTTCCACCTCTATCAAATTATTAGCATCACACAATGTTTACATTAATTTTATTGACATGATGCACTTTTTTCACTTGGGCCATTAACTAACAATTACATATATAGTGATTCAATATTTGAAATCGAAATGAGTATCATGCAAGTTAATGATTACGAACAATGTTTGAGTTGTAATCTATTAATTATCCAAACTCAAGAACCAGGTAATAATAAAGACAATACACTAATTATAAACTAGAGAAATTAAAACAAAGCAAAATATAATTATCTAATCTAAGTGATTGAATGCATAGTTTTCCAAATGGAGGGGCCCTCTCAATTAGATTCATGCCGCTAAGAAATATACATCACTAGAAACTAATCTTGTGCACACATAAATTATCATAGAACACTAGCTTGGTTCCTTTTATTTAAATAAAGAATATACTTAAAAGACTTTAAGAAACATAGTATTGATCCAGTCTATCAACACTCAATCCATCCTTTCTATCTAGACCGAGTTTATATGATCATACAACATGCATGATAAAGATACACATAGAACTAATCCACCATAGTACTATGATCATACACCTAGGATACACTTCATTTGATTTTATGCTATGTCATATGGTCCAAACCGTAGGATATGTTGATTATTTACTGAGAGTTGAGGCGCTCCACTTTGATCATTCTAATAGTTGAGGTGTTTCACTTTGATAATTTGGACTAAAAGGAGCACTCATTAATGACATATCAATCTTATTTCACTCCCATATCCCTTTAATCAGGGAATATGTTTGACCTTTTGCGTTAGTGCATGTTTGTGGTGGTTTTTGGCCTTCCTTGGGCATTTATTTCTTGTTAGAGCCACTCCCACTCACCCATGTTCTCACCCATGCCTATGCTACCTTCATTTATGATCTAGAATGCTCCATCCATGTTCACACTAGCATTCATGACCATTTGGGATGGTTAGGGAGCTGATTGGTCCACCTAGGGGGGTTTGAGGGTCAAATCATAGTCTGACACATGTATGCATCCATATGGCCCCAAAAGGATAATAATTTATCCCTAATGTAATATAAACCTGATCCAAAAATATTTACATGTTGGGCAGTCATAGTAATATCATTTATTGACTACATTTGTGTATGATAATTTCACTCTTTCTGTTGTTTTGTGCATAATCTGTGTGTAATATCGAATTGTGAGAATACCCTTGGTTCCTAGATACCAATTTGAATCAATTATCACATGATATTAGATATATTTGTATATGAAAATAAAAACCAGAGCATTTGAGTTGTTGTTTAGGGAATTTTCCAGAGAAATTTGAGTGTTTGCATTGCAGGTACAATCAACAGTTTTGTCACTTAGTGTGTATGTAGAAATGGAGCATACTCATGTACTGAAGACCCAATTCAACTATTTTGAGTGGGAGGACGAAATGGTGATCCATCTGAGGTTGAAATTCATGTTCAAGGTCACCATGGGGACTGAGACCGAGCCCAACTTTGATGTGGAGAAATCAAAGTACTTCAACGGGCTTGATGAAGCATTTGGAATGCTTTGTCTCATCATTTTGAGAGACTTAGTCTTCCATGTAGACAATATGAAAAATCCCAACTAAGTATGGCTCAATTTTGATGCATTGTTTGGGAAGACTTATGAGATGAGAGGTCATTAGCTCGAAAATTAGTTGATCTCACTGAGTCCATCTCACTATGAGACAATCCAAGAATTCTTCATCAAGTTCAAATCGTTGGTGCTTCAGCTGAAACAATGTGGAATAGAAAGGAAATAGGAGAAGATTATATTGTCAATACTTTTGAATCCAAGGCTAGAGTATTCTATGTTTGTGTCAACATTCCACTCTAGCAAGCTCACAGCTCGAAATTGGAGGATTCCATCACTAGAAGACTTCATGGATTCATTGACACAAGAGAAATACAAGATGGTACAAATGGGCACCATAGAATCTAGTAAGGACAAATCCCTTTCTATAGTATTTTTGAATCCAACCAAAGGAAAGAATAAAGCTAGATATTTGAAGCAACAAGAGAAGAATAAGCAGGAGAAACCCATATCTTTGGATGGAGTTGTTAGCACCTGTGCTAAATTTTGAAGATTTTTTGCAGATGTGTTAGCACTATCTTGGGATAAATAGTTAGCAAGGGAGTAAGGCCAGTGAAAGGAGGAATAAGATTTGAAAATTCATTATCATATCACCTTGAAGGATGATTAATGAGGTTCCGCGGGCATCTTGAAGGGTCATTTATAGGTTGGAAATGCGAAACAATTGAAAATATTATGTTTCCAACTTTGCAAAGGTGTGTAAATGAGAAAAGTTTGTTCCAAGTTGTATAGTGACAGGAAACGAGGGCCCTAACTACACAGGCTTGAGGAATTTTGGTTTGGGTAGAAGAAGGATAACTTGCAGACGTGGTGGTCTGTTGGATGAAGAGATGTAGATAGATCCATGGTTCTTTGGAGTTTCATTGTTTTAACATGCAAGGAGAAGTAAATTTATTTAACCAGCGAAATGGTGTAGATGCTTCATATCTCAACGGAAATGATCTAAGATGGAATCAGATCAATGGTGGCAATTCATTCTGTTGATCTAACTTGCACATAGAAAGTGACTTTCCATCTCAGCAGAATCTCTTAAAGGGTGACATGTTTTGACAGAGGAGATTTGATCGGGGATGAATCTATATCAGATAGTGATTCCACTGATCCAACATGTGTGGATAAAAAAGCATAAGTTGAAATATGCAGAATGTGGTAAGCCCTAAAAACTTGAACGACGGACATTTAAAGTAGTTTTTCATCTAGGGATAAAAATAATTCTGCAAGGTGAACTTGCAAGTAGAAAAATCAAAATGAAAATTTGCGGGATTTGGTATGAGCCTCATGTATTGATGGCCCAAATATACGAGCAACCCAGATCTATGGTTGATTTGAATTTCACATCCGAAAGGTGTGAGATATTTAAATTAGTTTGGGGATGCGAAATCAGGTAGGACCGCTTGTTCTAACGACCATGATCTTGAGAGGGCCAGATCTATGGTCGGTGTGTATTTCGAAACTGAAATATACATGGGAGATAAAATAGTTCGGGGCTGTGAAATATTGGATACCCCACACTTTGGAGGGTGCATATTATGACAGAGTTTTTATCTATGGCCATAAATAATCTCGCAAGCCAAAGGTGCGAGGAGGAAGAATATAGGTTCATGTTCGAAATAGAGATGAAGCATGGATAAATTCAACGGTGCATATTTCATCTGGGAGAGTAAAACCATTGGAGGTGCTTTGAAACATATTTTTCGATCCAATGAGCCTATGTCCTAGACATCTAATTGCCATTTTTAATCTAGCATGCGTTTTATTCCATATTTCATGTTTTATGTATCAATAATGGTGAATGTGCCACCTCAAAGCTGTTAGGATTTGCAATGATGATTCGTGATTGATTCCCATTTTTTGTAACTGAATTTGGCTATGTTTCGAGGTTGGTATCAGGAGCCCATAGCACTATAAATGTAACATCAATAGAGGTAGAAAGGGTTGGAAATTTCATTCAGAATCCTTCTGTACTTGGATTGTATATCTATAAACTTTCTTAGAATTGGTAATGAGAAATATTCTTCCAAATTTTTTAGATTCATCACAGTGTTCATGTTCAGTTTGTGTTTCATGTTTTCATCATTCTCATTTGTGTAAGTTTATGCTAATTGTTTCTAGTTGTATGTGAGGAATTTGTTTTGTTAATCACTCCTCGCATCAGATTTTGAATTTGTGATGTGTTCATGATGATTGATTTAGAATTCACCCTCTATTAGGTGCTCTATTTCAGTTATTATCCTCTATTGTTCCCTCTGCTAAAGCTGGTGACTCTTGCCTTACTGGGCTCTTTATCCTTTTTCCTACCACCAATTGTATATATTTGACTAAATGTGACACCCATTTTTCCTTAGAGTACAAATAAAAATGACCACTCATTATCACTATAAAATCCTTGAATGTTTCAAGTTATGATTCCATTTCCCAATGGTACTTCTTGTTTTTCTATTTTACCATCTTTAAATCAATAAATATATTTTTCTCCTCATATATCTATCCTTCTGAATGCTTGTTTAAATTCAAATGTATATGTGAATGTTCTTGTGTCAAAGAGAGATCCCTCTTTGACTGTATAGGCTAGAATACAGTCTAAATATTTCTTTGAAATGGTTACCCCAGTGATCACCTACTACAACCATAGGATAATTATTGGGTGATAACATCTTGGTGTCGTTGCCACCGAAGAATCCCTATTATCTCCTTGGGAAAATGACATTGTCCTAGATCTATGACCTGGTTGAGAAACCAGTCTTAGACACACAACTGGTTGTATATGCTCTGGAAACTCCACTCAAAATGTTTAGAAGGTGAATCCACTAGAAATAATGGCGACCATAAGGATTAATACAAGGATAAACCCTACTACTAAGTCATTTCAAGAAATTTTTTATTAAGAAATCGTGATTCAGAAAGCTAATAAGTTGCATAGGTTAGACAGAACATTCTCTTTACCTATTGAAGGTGATGTTTCCATTAATTAAATATATGAGCATTGTGGTGAGGAATTGGAACTAGTTCTTACCAGGACTAAGTTTGAGTCCAACCTATCTGAAGTAATATTAGACCCCTCCTCATTTGAATTCTCTTGTACATCCTGGTCACCTAATATCTCATACTCTCTAGGTGGGAATTTTTTATCCTTCTCTAACCAAGAGTGCCCCATACTTGCCTCAAATTTATCCCTATTAAATTCTTCCACTGTAAGGTATCCTACTGCCACATATTTGTCTCCCACTACTTCAAAATGGAATCAGCATTCAACTTCCAGTTTCACAACTCCCCACATTCCTACATTTCCTCACAACATACCAATTTCTGTCACACCAGTCTTAATCCCCCTTGGAAACCCTATTATACCTCCAAGGATGGAAAATATATTCACCCCTATTCTTCTTCCTGCTACCCTTCACGACCTCCCTCTGGGATTCTCCCAAAGGCTAAAACAATTCAATGGGGAGAGGGGGTATTCAGCTGAGGAACACTTGGGATGGTTTTTAGATTGGATAGAATTGGAGGAGGTGGAGTATGATGATGTTAAGGTCAAACTGTTTTCCCAAAGTCTAGCTAGAGAGGCAAGAAAATGGTACAAGAATCTCCCAGACAACTCCATTCTGAACTACCAAGACTTTGAATATTCTTTCAAGGATAAATGGGAATATAAGAAAAATCGTAAGCAATATCTGTCCCAATACCATTCCATGAGGAGGAGGGAGAGTAAGTCTATCCAAGACTTTTCTGACAGGTTTATGAAGACCTATAATGCTATCCCTGGTAATTTTGAAACCCCCCTAGTTCTTCCAAGCTCCAATCTGTTGAATCTTTTGATAGTGAGTTCACCCTGTTGCCGAGCGAAAGAAGATCAGCCTCCTTGGTCGATATGATGAAGGATGCCATAGAGGTAGAGGTGAACCTATTCACTACCAAAAATAATAAGAGGGATGAGGGAGAATGGAGAAGAGACAAGGGAGAAAGAGGAGAGAGAAGAAAGGATAAAGAGCCTAAACAACCTTCCACCTCTAGCTTAGAAGAGGCCAAGATGGACACAATGATGAGATCCATGGAAAGGCTAACGGAGAGAATCATTATGGATAACAAAACACCTCCCACGAAAAATCAAGAGTAGCATAATAGAAACCAGAATGCTAGAATGCCACAAATTCTCCAGAACAGACAGAGAGACCATCAAAACCCTCTTGATCCACCTATCAGGCCTCCATTTCAAGAAAATTATGTGGAACAGGATGGTGAAAATCAAGTTGAAGATTAAATCCACCAACTAGATACTGACTCGCCGTCCACCTTTGTGACCAAAGAAGAACATGATAATGATTTTCTTGTAAGGGAAGAGATGCCCCCAGAGGAGACAAAGGACTTCAGGAGAGGATATCAACTTGTTGTACTGGATGTGCAGAGAGAGATTGTCCTAAGAAGTAGAGATGTCCCTGTCATGAGAAATAAAGATGCAGGAAATAAGGCCTCTATAATTAAATCCAAAAATGACACACCCCCTAAGGATAGCTCCAAAAATGTGACAGATCCCAAAGGACAAGAAATAAGAGAAGATAATCCAAGAAGCTTTGATCAGGGACACACTTTTTTTGGCCTTGAGGATGAAATTGCCAAGATCAAGATCTTCGCCCCTCTTACTGAATTATTGAAAAAATCTGAATATCATTCCAAAATTGCCACAGTATTGAAGCCCCCAGGGGAAATCTCTGCTATATCAGATTACCTAAATATTCAAGATGATAGGACCACAATCCTATTTGGACCCCATGTAGATGAGCCTTTTGATGAAGACATTCCCCCTTTCTATGTTATTCTGAACATCCATAATTCCATCCTACACAATGCCATACTTTATTCAAAAGCCTCTCACAATCTGATGCCCAGAAGATTCATGGATGAACTGTGATTGGAAGTGACGAGCCCATACAACGATCTCTTTTCTTTTGATTATAATAAAGTCAAGTTCTTGGGATTGATTGAATATTTGGTCATTTCTTTATCCCATATCCCTCCTAAAACCATTTTCAAGGATGTATTTGTGGTTGACATCCCTCCAAAGTTTGGAATCTTGTCGTCAAGATCTTGGACAGCCAAAATCAAAGGTGCTCTCCAAATGGACATGTCCTATGCCACCATAGCTGTCTTTGGAGTACAGAGAATTATTTTCAGAGAACAAAAGTTGGCATACATGATTACCAACACTGAGAGGCCACACAATCACCCCATATATTCACTAGACATGGATATGGGATATACTATTTTCTTCACAGAAGGAGGCGAAGATAGTTCCAGTCCACAGAATGTTGCCTTTGTTCCTACTCGGGAAGAAATCGAGGAAGTGTTAGATGTGAGTTTCGATGGGGCAATATGCAGAGAAGGGGAAAGAGATGGAGTGTGGGTCAAACCTTGAGGGGGGAGAGCTTTGAATTACTCTTACAAAATTTCCTTTGATTGCGCAAAAAAAGAGGCAGAGTATGAGGCTATGATTTTAGCGATTCAAATATTGAAGGATTTCCAAGTCAAGAGGGTAGTGATACATGGAGACTCTTACATATTAATTAAAAAATGACATGTGAGTATCAATCCAAACATCCTAGGATGAGAAGCTACAAAAATGTTACCTAGGACCTCATAGAATGTTTTGAAGAATGCAATTTTAATCTGATCCAGAGATTACAAAATTGTATAGCTGATTCCCTAGCTACTTCTGCTATATTTTTCAAGGTCCCCATGCACCCTAGTAGAAAATATGAAGTTGAATTTAGGCACAGGACCTTTGTCCCCAATAATTTCAAGAGTTGGCAATTTTTCAAAGATGACAATCAGATCCAGAACTTCCTCACTCTCTATAGGGAGTTTGATGGGTTCAATATTGATGAAGAGAATGGGCTTCTAGAGGAGGCTTCTCCCACCCAGGAACCTTTGCAAATCCAAATTGTTTCTCCCAAAGAAGCACCACAAGATGAGGGTGTTATTCCTATTGAATATGCTGATGGTGTTGAAACTGAGGAAACTTAGGAGCCATAGTTGTAGGAGGATGAAGGAAATAAAATGTATATAAACAATATCTATGGCAAGCAAATCCTCCAGATCAAAGGTAACTCTATCTACAAAGGTCTAGTCCCTTTAGAAAAACTCTTTGATACAAATTATGTTGCTAAAGAGCCTCAAATGGTCCCTAGTTGTGAAGATGTGGAAGATTTAAATATTGGGACAGAAGATCATCCCAAGTTCAACAAAATATCAAGAACCCTCTCACCCGAGGCTAAACACAAATACATCTCACTGATGAAATGATACTTAGATGTTTTTACTTGGAGCTATACTGATCTCAAGGATTATGATATAATCCAACACACTATACCAACAAAAAAGGATGAGATGCCTTTCAAGAAAGAATTGAGGAGAATGAACTCCAAGCTGCTGCCCTTGGTGGAAAAGGAGATCAAGAATCTATTTGAGACCAAAATCATTGTGGCCCTCAGATTCTCACGCTAGGTGGAAAATATTGTCCCAGTTAGGAAAAAGAAAGGGGAAATAAGCATATGCATTTACTTCAGGAACTTGAATAGAGTTTATTTCAAAGATCATTACCCCCTTCATTAAATGGACCATATCTTGCAAAGGGTATTCGGTTCCCAAAGGATCTCCACCTTGGATAGATTCTCAGGAAATAATTAGATCGTGGTGCAACCAGAATACCAAGAGAAGACAACTTTCATGACACCCTAGGGCACATTCATGTATGCAAAGATGTCATTTGGAATCATGAAGGAAGGGGAAACCTTCTAGCGGGCCATGGACATATATTTCACTAACCAAAAGGAAAAAATTCTAGTCATCTATCTGGACAACATCACTGTCTTTTTGAAATTTTATGAAGAACATGTCGCACACTTGCTGAGAATGTTCAGAAAATGCAAAAATTTTAGCATCTCCTTGAATACGAAGAAGTCATTCTTTTCCATGAAGGAAGGAAAGCTCCTAGGGCACATAATTTCTCAGGAAGGAATCAGGATAGATCCAAAGAGGGTTGAGGCAATTTGTAAAATTGATCTTCCTTGGAATAAAGTTGAGGTTTAGTCCTTTCTAGGGAAGGTTAATTTTCTGAGAGGATTCATTACTTCCTTTTCCAAAATAGTGAGATATATAACCAACATGCTGTGAAAGGACAGAGAGATCAAGTGGACACCTGAAGCAAAACAATCCTTTGATGATATCAAGAAAGCTATCTCTGAAGCACATGTACTTGCAAGCCCTAATTTTTCTATATATTTCCTCATCTTCTCATTTTCCTCAAAGTACACAGTGGTAGGGGTATTTCTACATAAGAATCATTAGGGGCATGAGCAGCCCATTTCTTTTCACAACAAAAAATTGAGGGATGATCCTCTGAAATAAAAGTCCTGGAGAAGTAGGCTTATGCTCTAGTGTAGGATTCAAAGGAGTTATGAGTGTACATCCTGCATTCTCACATTATCTCCCATGTTCCCACCAATGCTGTAAAGGATATCCTAACCCAACCAGAACCCAAGGGTAGAAAGGGAAAATGGATAGTAGTCTTTGTTGAAATGAATTGGAGATCAATCCCACAAAACTAATTAAAGGCTAGGGACTAACCAAACTCATGGCACAATCTAATTGTGATGCTCTCATCCTACACATGATTGTTGAATTGTGTGTAGAAGAGAAAAATCCTAACCGACATCCAGATCCTCCAATATGTGAGCATTTCCTATCATCCCCATGGTACACTAACATCATATTCTTGTTACAATATCTACAAGCTCCAAAGGGCATGGGTAGAAAAATGGACAGATTTCTCAAGCAAAAAGCATTAAGGTTTTGCATCATAGATGGAAAATTGTATTGGAAAGAACCAGGAGGGGTGCTGTTGAACTGTGTAAATTAGCAGGAGGAAAATAATCTCATTGAAGAATTCCATGCAGGAGAATGTGTAGGTCATCACTATTGGAAGGCCACTATCAACAAGATCATGAGGGAAGGATTTTATTGGCCCACTATCTTCTTCGATACTCACAAGAAAGTTGTTTCCTACAGCAAATGTCAGATCTTTGAAGGAAGGAGAAAGCTTTTTCCATTGCCTCTGAAGCCCATTCATGTTGAGGCCCCTTTCCAACAATGAGGGTTGGATTTTATTGGAGAAATAGACCCATATTCCTCAGGACAGCATAGGTGGATCCTCACTACCACTGACTATTTCACTAAATTGATTGAATCCATCCCCACAAGACACACCACCGAGACAGTGATTATGCATTTTATGGAGGAGCATATTCTGTCGATATTTGGGGTTCCCAGGAAGATAATCACTGACAATGCTACTGCATTCAATTCAAAGAACATGGTGGAGTTTTGCTTCAAATATCACATACAGTTGGGACATTCCACAACCTACTATCCACAGGGAAATGAGCTGGAAACCTATTCAAATAAGAGCCTCATGAGAATCATCAAAAATTTGTTGCAGGACAACAAGAAGGATTGACACACAAAATCGATTCATGCTTTGTGGGCTGACAGAATCAGTGTAAAGAAGTCCATTGGAACCTCACCAATCTAGCTGGTTTCTGGTTCTTAGGTAATTTTTACTAGTTCCCTAAGCTTTCCAGTGATGAAGTTGCTATAGGAAAAGGAAACTGAAACCCATCTAACTCAAAGGAGGATGTATCAATTGATCGAACTACAAAAGAAAAGGGAGAAAATGTTTGACAAAACAAAAAAATTTCAGGACAAAATGAAAGATATCTTTGATAGTAGGACAAAGCCTCATGATTTCTAGTTAGGGGATGTAGTTTTGATGTGGGATGCAACTCATGAAGAGAAAGGGAATAAAAGTAATTTTTATCACTTGTGGAAGGGCCCTTACAAGATTTCAACTTTAAGAGGAAAGAATCCCTACATATTGGAAGAAATGGAGGGCGATCTGGTATATGGAGCTCCTATAAATGGGAGACTCCTCAAACGCTATTTTTTGTAAAGTAAGTTCAATTCCATGTAATTATATATACCATTTATTTTAAACATTGCATGTGTGGAAAACTCTATGACAGACTTAAAGCCTCGGGTGAAGGCAGTAAGGTCCCTAAGAGGAGCTGTCATTTGGTTTTTCTTTCCAGGAAAATTTGAAGTTACAGTCACTAGGAAAAATTTTGAGGGTTTCAGGAAATCTTGGAACCATCCCACTAGGCCAGGCATTTGTTCTATGGAGTTATTTTCTACCTCATAAGGAGGATGACATCCCTGATTTGGAGGCATTGTTAGCAGCTGTGCTAAATTTTGAAGATTTTTTGCAAATGTGTTAGCACTATCTTGGGCTAAATAGTTGGCAGGGGAGTAAGGCTAGTGAAAGGAGGAACAAGGTCTAAAAATCCCTTATCATATCACCTTTAAGGATGATTAATGACGTTCTACAGCTGTCTAGAAGGGTCATTTCTAGGTTGGAAATGCGAAACAATTGAAAATATTCTAGTTTTCAGCTTTGCAAAGGTGTGTAATTGAGAAATGTTTGCTCCAAGTTGTATGGTGATAGGAAATGAGGAGCCTAATTGCATAGGCTTGAGAAATTTTTCTTTGGGTAGGAGTGGGCTAACTTGCAGACATGGTGGTCCATTGGATGAATAGATGTAGAAAGATATACGGTTCTAAGGAGTTTATTTGTTTTAACATGCAAGGAGAAGTAAATTTATTTAACCAATGGAATGGCATAGATGCTTCATATTTCAACTATGGTGATCTAAGAATGAATCAGATCAATGGTGGAAATTCATTTTACTGATCTAACTTGCACATAGAAAGTGAATTTCCATCTCAGTGGAATCTCTTAAAGGGTGATATGTTTTAACAGAGGATATTTGATCGGGGATGAATCTACGACAGATTACAATTCCCTTGATCCAACATGTGCGGATAAAAGCATAAGTTGAAATATGTGGAATGTGGTAGGCCCTCAAAACTTGAACGACAAATATTTAAAGTAGTTTTTTATATAAGTCTAAACATAATTATGCAAGGTGAACTTGCACGAAGAAAAATTAAAATGAAAATTTGCAGGATTTGGTATGCGCCTCATGTTTCGATGGCCTAGATCTACGAGCAACCCATATCTATGGTCGATGTGAATTTCACAGCCGAAAGGTGCATGAGAGATAAATTAGATCAGGGATGTAAAATAGGTAGGACCTGCTTGCTCCAATGGCCATGATATTCAAAGGGCCAGATCTTCGATCGGTGTGGATTTCACAGTCGAAACATGCACGAGAGATAAAATAGTTTGGGGCTGCAAAATCTTAGATACCCCACACTTTGGACGGTGCAAATCGTGACAGAGTTTTGATCTATGAACATAATGATTTCACAAGAAAAATGTACAAGGAGGAATAAGATAATTTCATGTGTGGAATATAGATGAAGCATGGATAAATTCAAATGTGTAGATTTCATCTGGGACAACAAAACTGTTGGAGGTGCTCTGAAATATATTTTTTGATCATATGAGCTTGTGTCCCAGACATCGCATTGCCATTTTTAATACAACATGCATGTTATTCCATATTTCATGTTTTATGTATCAATCATGGTGAATGTGCCACCTCAAAGCTGTTAGGATTTGCAATGATGATTCGAGATTGATTCCCAATTTTTGTAACTGAATTTGGATTTTTTTCGATGTTGGTATCGGGATACCATAGCACTATAAATGTAACCTCAATAGAGGTAGAAATGGTTGTAACTTTCATTTATAAGCCTTTTATTCTTGGATTGTATGTTTGCAAATTTTCTTGTAAGTGGCAATGAGAAATATTCTTCTGTGTTTTTGAGATTCATCACAGTGTTCATGTTCAGTTTCTGTTTCCTGTTTGCATCATTTGCATTTGTGTAAGTTTATGCTAATTATTTCTAGTTGTATGTGAGGAATTCATTTTGTTAAGCGCTCCTCGCATCATATATTACATTTGTGATGTTTTCATGATGACTGATTTACAATTCACCCTCTGTTAGGTGCTCTATTTCAGTTATTAGCCTCTATTGTTTCCTCTTCTAAAGGTGGTGCAAGATATTCATCCATAGATAGGTGCCTCTTACCTCACTAGGCTCTTTCTCCTTTATCTTACCGCCACTTGAAGATATTTGACTAAATGTGACACCCAATTTTCCTCAGATTACAAATGAAAATCACCACTCATTATCCCTGTAAAACCCTTGAATGTTTCCGGCCATGACTCCATTTCCCAATGGTACTTCTTGTTTTTATGTTTTACCATCTTTAAATCTATAAATATCTTGTTCTTCTCATATATCTAGCCTTCTGAATGATTTTTTAAAGTCAAATGTTTATGTGAATGTTCTTGTGACAAAGAGAGATCCCTATCTGAATGTATAGGCTAGAATACAGTCTAAATATTGGTTTGAAATGGTTACCCCACTAATCTCCTAGTAGAACCATGGGAGAATTATTGGATGATAATAGGAGGTTCGAATCCTAGCAAGGACAAGGACAAGAAAAATAAAGAGAAGTGTTAGGATATTTAGACACTTAGGAGTTAGTTAAGATCAACTTGTGTAATATATCCATTAGGTAAAGTGTGTTTCTTTAGTATGCATTAGTATGCATTTGTAAATATTCTAATCCGACGGTCATGATATGCTCTAGACATAAACTGATCCGACAGTTCAAATTCTCTTAGATCATACCTACCATTGATCTGTCGCTTAACACCCGATTGGTCCATGATCTCTATTTAAAGATCATGGAGGCTCCTTGGCTAGTTGATCGATTATGAGAAGCTCATGTAACTTTCTTTCTTTTGCATAATAAATTGCTTCAAGTAGCTATTTGGCTGGGGCCATGGACTGTTTCCCTCTCGAGGGTTTTAACCATGTGATAAAAATCGGTGTATTGATCTATGATTCATTTGTGTGAAGTGGTTTCTCTGGGTGTTCAATATTTTGGGAGTACCCTATGTACTCGAACATGGTATCAGAGCATTTATTAAGAGCCACTTTTGGTTTTGATCAAGATCTAGAACCAGTGTTGCCGAAACTTTGAAAGGGTTTCTGGTTCTAGATTTTCTATGCATTTGTGGCCTGTGAGAGCTATTCCATTGCATCCAAAGTGTTTTTTCCATTGGGAAATAGTTTTCATTTCATTGAAAAATGTTTTTGTTTGTTCTAGAAACACCCATTTCGGCAAATCTGAAGGTATAATGTTACAGTGACGAATTTGTTTTTTTTTAAGAAAATATCTCATATTTTATCAGTTTTTATTATTAGATATTTACTATTTTAGTCTCGGACTATTGCCTTCCCTGACTGCGTATGCTCTTTGTCGTGCATTTTGTGCGATCGCAGCGAATCAAAAACAGAAAGGGAGAGTTTTTTTTTCTTGTCTTCTCGGCTACGTATGCTCTTTGCCGTGCACCTTCTGCAACCATGACAAATCAAAAACAATGAGTAAACTTGAAAATGTAAACTTTCCAGGTAAGATAACCAAGATCTAACCCCAATGTGTGGAAAAAGTTTTTTTTTGTTTTTGTTGTTCGTTTTTTTTTGATTTGCAGGAAAAAAAGGTAATCACGGAGAACGAGAGAGAAGAGTTAAAAAAAAAACCCTTCATCTTTCCATTCTTTTACGTACCTTTTAAGCTTAGCTCACTTGGTCTAAAGTTGCTTTATTCCTTAATAGGTCTTGATTTCAAGTCTTATTAAGCTACTTTTTAGTACACGCAATTTATATTTTCAAGTTACTTTATTGTAAAAGTGCATCTCACTTAAATAAAATAAAATAAAAAGTGAGTCACTTAAGTCTTTTAATTTATCGCCGCACTATTTAAAGTAAACATTATTGCAAAAGTGAACATCACTTATTCTACAAAACTGATTCACTTAAAAGCAAATTTATTGTAAAGTAATTGTCAAAGGTTTATCTTGGGAAGAGGGGGTTTCTTTGTTTAGTTGGTCAAGTTAATATCTGCCACGTCACTATTGGGGACATCTTCAACATTTTCTTTGATCAAGCATAACTTCATCATCCAGAATCAGTTTTCAATGTCATTTTTTTTAAAACTGCATATTTTTTCGAGCTCTTTGCATCCAAACAGTTAGTTTTTGTTTTTTCAGCCATTATTTTACAGTATGGCCACTCCTTGTGATATTATACTTACAAGTTCAAACTATTTGTCATGGAAATATCGTATGGAGGATGTTTTGCGAAGTAGGGGACTTTTCAAGATAACCTCAGGGAAAGAAACAAAACCAACTAATGATGATAATAAAATTAAATGGGAAAATAGATGTGATGAAGCTCATGGATTGATTAGGATGTCAATCTCTATTGATTTGTGATTCCACATATCTGGGATTGATGAACCTGATATAGCTTGGGAAAAGTTGGAATCTGTGTTTGGTAAACACAATGAAATTTGGGGTCATCAACTTGAGAATGAGTAGATTTCCTTGAATCCAAATTATTTTCCATGCATTCAAGAATATTTATCTAAGTATAAAACTCTTAGACTCTTATGTACAGAATGCAAGATTAAGAAAGAAGACAAACAATGTATTTATCATATTCTTTCCAAACTTGGACCTACATATTCTGTTTTTGTATCTACATTCTACTCCATGAAAGAATCCTTGACTGCAGCTAGCTATCAAGAGCCTATTCTTGAATCCTTTTGTGAATCCTTAATTAGAGAGCAAGATAAGCTCATTCATCTTGGAATAATTAACAATGCAGATAAATTTAGGAAAGCCTTATTGTCCCAACAGAAAGAAAAATCCAAGCCTCCCAAGAAACATAATTTTCACAATAATAAGCCAAACAACAAGGGTCCCAAACCCTCTCAGTCGGCTCATTCTTTAAAAAAATGACAAAGTATCCATGCCAAAAGGAAAGAAGACTAAGCGTCATTGCAATTTTTGTGGGAAAGATAATCATGATGAATCTAAGTGTTTCAAGAAGATAGCATCCTTAGAAGAAACAATGAAGAAGCACCACATCAACCTAGATTCGTCTTCAGAATCTACCTCTCATGGACATGCACTTTGTGCTTCTGGTTACTCTTATACTATATCTTCTTCTTCTACTTCAATTGAATGACTCATTGATTCTGGAGCATCTTATCATATGGCTAAGGATCAAGCCATATTTTCTACTATGCATGAATGTAACACCAAACAAATATTTGTTGGTGATGATAGATCTCTAAGTGTTGTAGGATCTGGAAAAGTTCCAGTAGAAAATGGCCATTTCAGTGATGTACTATGTGTTCCAAAAATTCCTTGCAATTTGTTATCAGTCTATCAAATTACTCATTTAAGTGAAGGTAAAACTGTGACGTTTACACCTCACCAAGTTGTAATCAAGGATTTTAAAAATCCTCAAAATGTCCTTGCTACTGGAACTGTTGATGATATTACTAGGTTGTACAAATTTAACAACTTTGGGTCATCACCTTTTCCTTCAGTTTTTGTTGCTCATAGTGATAACTTGAGCAAACTTTGGCATGAGCGATTTGGTCACTTAAATTATCGCTCATTGAAACAACTATATAAAGACAATATGGTGACTCGTATTCTGATGGTATCTTACAAGGATGGTGTTTGTTTCAGTTGTGTACTCAAAAAATATCATTGAGAAATTTTTGACAAACGTGCCTCTTGGCATGCCTGGATTCCCTTGGAGCTTGTGCATAGTGACTTGTGTGGCCCTCTTCCATCTGCATCCTTTTCTGGTTTCAAATATTTCTTGACTTTCATTGATGACTACTCCATACGCACTTGGGTTTACTTCCTAAAACTTAAGAGCGAAGTATTTAACATGTTCTTAGCCTACAAGGCCCTTGTTGAAAAACAATATGGTCATCAAATTATTAAGTTAAGATCTAACAATGGAGGAGAATATGTTAACAAAAAGTTCACTACTTTCTACACTGAACAAGGAATCCAACAACAACACACTGTTCCATATATACCACAACAAAATGGTGTAGCTAAATGAAAGAACCACACTTTAAAAGAAATGGCTAATTGTATGATCCAATCTAAGGGACTAAGTCTTCAATATTGGGCTGAGGCCATAAATTGTGCAAATTACATATTTAATCACACACCCACTAAAGTTTTACAAGGTATAACACTGGATGAAGCATGGAGTAAAATTAAACTAGATGTAAGTCACTTTCGTGTGTTTGGTTGTGAAGCATGGGCTCACATTCCGGATAAAAAATGGAAAGCACTGCAGCCTAAAAGTGAAAAGTGCATATTTGTTGGATATTCTGAAGATGTAAAAGGTTATAGACTTCTTTAGCCCCATTCACATGATATAATCATTAGAAGAGATGTTAAATTTGATGAAAATCTCTTGGCCTGTGAATCTAACTTGGCGGGTGTGCCATCTTTCTCCTGTGAGCCTGATTCAGTGATTGTGCCTTCTTCTTCTTCTTCTTCCAACTTCCTTGACAGGTTTCCAATTCTAGTTTCTAATGATGATAGTGAGGATGAAAATCCACCTTCACTTGCTCATGTTCCTCCAATTGCACCAGTACCAATGTTTCCTTGATGGGTCCGTTCAACATGTGAAGCAGCTGGTGATCTTGTCGGTGATCCTAGATATCAACGTCAAACACGTTCTCAGTTTCAGCGAGCCTCTTCTCTTTTGGATCAAGTTTCCGAGAATCATGATCCAGAAACTTTTGCAGAAGCTTTAGGAAATCCAGATTGGGATACAGCTATGGAGGAAGAATATGGTTCCTTAATGGTGAACAATACTTGGGATCTTGTTCCTCTTCCAAAAGGAAGAAAAATTGTCAGATGTAAATGGATCTACAGAACTAAGTATGCATTAGATGGAAGTGTTGAAAGAATTAAGGCAAGGTTAGTTGCCAAAGGTTCTTCCCAAGTTGAAGGGATTGACTACAATGAAACCTTTTCTCCTGTCGCAAAAATGAATTCCATCTACCTTGTTCTTTCCCTTGCAGCCTTACATAACTAGGAAGTCCATCAAATGGATATCAAGTCTACCTTTTTACATGGTGAGTTATAGAAGGAAATTTACATGGAACAAGCTCCTGTATATGTTCAGGGTAAATCTAGCCTTGTCTGTCTCCTTAAGAAATCCTTATATGGCCTTATGCAAGCTCCTAGAGCTTGGTATGCCAAAATGGATAGCTTTCTCCTTGAAACTGGTTTTTCTAGATGCCATTCTGACCCCAATCTCTATACCAAGAAAGTAGGAAACCATCTCATCATACTTGTTCTTTATGTTAATGATATTATCCTTACTGGTAGTGACCCTAAACTTATAACCCATGTGAAATCCAGTCTTAAGAAAAATTTTGAAATGTCAGACTTAGGACATTTGCATTATTTTCTTGGTCTCCAAGTCTTGCAAACCAAATAACGAATCTTTCTTTCCCAGTATAAGTATTCTTGTGACCTTCTTCGTTGCTTCCACATGGAAGATTGTAAACCAACCCCTTCTTCCTTCCAGTAGGGAGTCAAACTTTCTGCCACTTGTACTTCCCTTGAAGTAGATGCCACCTTGTATCGTCAGCTTGTTATTAGTCTTTTATACTTGAATCATTACCATCCTGACCTTTCCTTTGTCGTTGGTCGTGTTGCCTGTTATATGCAAACTCCTCATGAAAGTCACTGGAAAGTAGCAAAAAGAATACTTTGATCTATTCGAGGTACAATTCAGTTTGGGATTCATTATAGTACAGGGGGGGAACCTTTGTTGGTTGGTTTCACCGATTCAAATTGGGCCGAAGATCCTGATGATCGAAATTCTACTACCTGTTATGTTTTCAGTCTGGGATCTGGACCTGTCACTTGGGCTTGTAAGAAACAACAAGAACTTGATCTTTCTTCAGCAGAAGCAGAATATCGAACCGCAGTTAATGCCAGTCAGGAAGCTTTATGGCTTCGATAGATCCTTTCAGAGTTTGGATTCGAGCAGCAACAGCGTACTCCACTTTGGTGCGACAATCAAAGTGCCATCAAGCTTGCCAAAGATCCAGTTCTACATCAGTGCAACAAACACATTGACCTACACATGCACTTCATCAGAAATCTTGTTCATGATCGTGTTATTGAAGTGCTTTATTTCCCTACAAATGATCAAGTTGCAGACATCTTCACCAAGTCTCTTACAGAAGCGAAGCTTTCTAAACTTCAGTCTATGTTAGGAGTTCAAGAATGTGTCCTTAAGGGGGGATAGGCTCTAATGCCTCCTTCCTTCTCCTAATAGTGTCACTTTTGTAAATCCTTCAATCCTATCCCAAGTTGTTCTTAAGGGGGCATGCTAGGATATTTAGACACTTAGGAGTTAGTTAAGATCAACTTGTGTAATATATCCGTTAGGTAAAATGTATTTCTTCAGTATGAATTAGTATGCATTTGTAAATATTCTAATATGATGGTCATGATATGCTCTAGACATAAAGTGATCCGACGGTTCAACTTCTCTTAGATCATACCTACCATTGATCCATGGCTTAACACTCGATTGGTCCATGATCTCTATTTAGAGAGCATGGAGGGTCCTTGGCTAGTTGATCGATTATGAGAAGCTCTTGTAACTTTCTTTCTTTTGCATAATAAATTGCTGCAAGTAGCTATTTGGCTGGGGCCGTGGACTATTTCCCTCTCGAGGGTTTTAACCACGTGACAAACATCGGTGTATTGATCTATGATTCATTTGTATGAAGTAGTTTCTCTAGGTGTTCGGTCTTTTGGGAGTACCTTGTGTACCCGAACAATAAGAAAAAATGCACTTATTGTAACAAGGGGTGGAATCTAGAGAGTTCTTACAAGAAAAATACCATATACATGATGGTGCAACTGCTTGAGAAGAACAACATTCCCTTCCAAAAGGTGCAAGGAAGAAAGATGGTGGTTCAGGCTCAGACAAGAAAGAGTGGTACCATGCTTTGGTTGCAGGTTCTTCAATATCTTCCTCCTTCATCATAGATTCATGTGCATCTAGGAACATGAACTCCATGCAAGATTCAGGATGTAACTCCATTTCCCAATATTACTTCTTGTTTGTATGTTTTACCATCTTTAAATCTATAAATATCTTGTTCTCCTCAGATATCTACCCTTCTGAATGCTTGTTTAAAGTCAAATGTTTATGTGAATTTTCTTATGACAAATAGAGATCCCTCTCTGACTATATAGACCAAAATATAGTCTAAATATTGGTTTGAAATGGTTACCCCACTGATCTCCTAGTACAACCATAGGATAATTATTGGGTTATAACAAGAGGTTCGAAGCCTAGAAAGGTGTTATAGCCAATTTTACCACACATGGTGAATCACATTTTTATGGCCTTCCCTATCCCTCTGTAGACTCCTTAGACCCCATGGACCATTTTTTTTCCTTTTATGTTTCCAAGATCATCCCTAAAAACATGCAAATTTTTCTATACTCAACTTTTAAACCCTTTCTCGCGTATATACGTGGGTTTGACCCCTAAAACTACGTACATCGGGATGTGTGCAAAAGGCCAAATTCTTTTGGAGTTTTCCTTGATGTGGATCTGACTCACTTGTCTCCTAGCCTTCCATATGCCTTGAGATCACTCAAATTCGACCTTTCATTACCCCATTGAAGAGCTATATAAGGAACCCTTTGGATACATTGAAGGCATGAGGAATTGAGAATAAGAGAACTATAGTCCATTGTTGCCGGAACTTGTGCTTGATTTGGCATCCCTTTGTCCCTTGGAGCACTTTTGTGTTCTTCCCAAGCTTGCCCTTTATTTGTGATCTTTCTATCAAGAGATGGAGGATTTAAGTGGTGGAGGCCTAAGTGGGGGACTCACTTTATTCGATTCGCAGACGTGCCGACAGAGGTTGTATTCATTGTAATCTCTAATTTTATATTAATAGAAATATCTTTTCCTGTCCAATAATGTGTATTTCAATGAATATTTGATCCATGGATGATTTCAAATGTTTATATGTTATTGATTATATATGCTAGAGTAGATCTAACATGATTATATATAGCATGCATGTCTTGTTTATTAAATGTTGAGGAAGAAATTTATCTATTCAAGCTGGAGTTGGAAAGCTCAACGGGGATCTACATCAACCGTCTGGAATAAGGTACGAATCGAGATCCTTTAGTGTTAGATATTTAGTTTCTCTTGCATATAGGAAAGGATTGATTTCTAGAGTCAAGATGTTTGTTGTGGTACCCCAAGCCGTAGGAAATTCTCTCTGTAATAGATTTGGTGACTAGACTGTGGAGTTCCTAGTAGTTGTCCTTTGGGGGTTTTTATCGGCATTCAATATTCTTGAATTGCTCTTATTTCTCTATTTCTGAGTTGGGTCTAGGGGAATGTTTTCCTGCTAGTATCTGATTGGTGTGAATTTTGTCTCAGTTTATCTGTTTGCCTTTCTTTTCATACATTTTGCTTCCTGTACGTGATTTTTTAACTCAGTCGCATATACACGTGGCTTTGACTGCTATATCCACATACATACACTGGTCCACTACAAACAGTCGCATATGCCCTGAGTTTTTCCTTTTAGAGGAACATGGATTGTTACTGGGTGAATTTTGATGACTACTGAGTCTCCTTTGATACTACTAGAGTCTGTATACACCTCTATTTCTAACCAGAGACACTTTTTATTAGGGTAAATTTCTTTTTTAAGAATATTCTTGTCATTGCATTTTTTATTTTTTGTTTTGGGATTAGTGCATTAGATTTATTTTACCTTAGTACTTTGCGTGAGTGTTGTTTGATTGTGCTTGTAGAGTCTGGGGGTGGTAGAATCATTCTTTTGCTTTAGTATCTCATTTTTATTCAAAAAATCCAAAAATATTTACTTCTTTGCATCATTATGCATTGCACTTTACACTTTGCATGGTACTTGCACTAGGTTTTCTTAGAGAAGTATTAGTTAGGCTTTCATATAGGAATGACTGCATTTGTCATTTGAAGAAAATTTTGCATTTCACATAGTAGTATGCCCTGTTTTTCATTTGACACAATGCATTTTCATTGATTGTTAGGTGTCCATTTTACTTCGAGTTGCGTCATAACACCATTGGTTGCACGGTCATCTACCTTTTTTGAGTAATAAAGCCAAATAAAATAAACACTTGATTAAAATGGATTACACTATTTTCTTTGATAAGGTACACCAACAATATTAGGTTTTATAGTCTTGGAATAGTTCATTGTGAGTAAATTCTCCAAGACCACTAAACAACAACTTATATGTGTCTATCCAGGTGAGAGTGTGAAATTCCTTGGTATAATTAGTGTTTCTCAGGATCCTCCTCTTATAAGGGAGTTAAGCACGAGGCAGTGTGAGCGGTTATTGATTGGGATGACCCCTAGTCATAACTGAGTAGCATCAGAGATATTTCCAGGATTGTATTTGTATCTGGGGGCTCTTTCGAGAGTTTCATGCTTTGTTACCCTGCCCATATAGTCAATGCTGCCTGCGACTGTCCGCTTGAGCATTGATTATATTGAGGTGAACTTAGTTGCCTTACCTAGGTTATCGAGGGGGTACTTTGCAGAGGTTATCCTGTGGGTGTCCCGGCCAGGTTGGGGTCGGACAGCACAGTCGCTATATGCGTTGAAGCTGAGGGCCACAATAATTGGTTACGAACCTCCACTTATTGTGTATGGGAATCTCATGCCTCTCCTAGGTGAGACATACCTGCTTCATTCGGAAGCTCACATATCCTACCCTTGTTTGCTTTTGATTGGATTTAGATTATATTGGTGTATGCTCTATGCATGTTAGCTTGCTTAGGGTTTGCGTAATTAGAGAGTCTTTTTAATTTTTTGAGTCATTGTGGATTCAAGTGCAGCATCCCGCCGTTCTCGTCGTTTAGTAGGACTTCCACCTTCTACATCTCCTCCTCCTTTGGGAGAGAGAAACAGATGGTTCAGGTGGACTAATCCTCACATTGATTCACACACGATGGGAGATCATGAAGATGAAATTCCTTAGTTGTCTTCTCCACCTTAGGAGGTTGGAGAAGATGATCCTACCCCTGTGTATGATCCTTCACCTGATATACCTACACACTCTAGGTTCACTCCTTCACATGATATACCTACACACTCTGGGTATGATCCCTCATCCACAGGTCTTTGGTATTGGATGTCGGGCGACGAGACTCATTATGAACCTGTGAGCACTAGTTATGTTAGTTATGGCATGCTTGGCATCCCTGCACATGACTCGGCATTCCATGCCGAGTCGGAATTTGATCCTAGCACTATTCCTGGGGGAATTCCCATTGCTTTCCATGCGAAGAGATCTGGTAGCACGAGTCACATTGCACCCTCCATCTCAATGGTGGAGGCTACATCACATGTTCATCCTAGACCTAGTTCTAGTAGTCCTATTCGGATACCAGAGCTAAGACGAGCAACTATAGGGAATACCACTTATGTGATTTCACATATCCCTTCGTCCTTTATTCCTAGTTCTTCAAATGCTATTCCTCCCCCACATTCACATGGTCTTTTAGGCCAGAATGTTGCTACGAGTCATGTGCGTACTGCTTCTACTCGCGTAGTTGTGTCTCAAAGTCAAGTACCTCCTATCGTGTCGGGAGGTCATATTCCTATTTCTGGAGGTCATATTCTTACTTCTGGAAAGTCTATTCCTACTTATGGAGTTTCTCATGGGACATCTCATCGGTTTTCTTATGGACCATATTATGGACCACAGTATGCACAAAGTTATTCACCTTATGGGTACGGGTATCAATAACTCGCTTACTCCTTGAATTATGGCTTTGTAGCCCCAAATAGTTAAGGTACATCACATTATGGTGCTTCCATGCCACCCTACATGGGTCAAATGGGAGGAGGATACTATGGCCATGGCCATGGTGGTTACGGTAATTAGTCCTATGTGAACCAAAATTATCAAGGAGCACCTCATAGACCTGCTCAACATAGGCTCCCTTTCCTCGCAACGTTAAATCTGCCTGACTTGTCAAGCTAACGAACGATGCCGGTATCTTATGACCCGGCTTGGCCAGCTATCCCTATGAAGCTTCCCTCAGACATTCCCAAGCTCAAGGGGAAACCAAGAGAAGATCTGAGTGAACATGTTACTACATTTCACCTATTGTGCTCTACTAACTCCTTACATGAAGATTCGATCCATTTAAATCTATTTCAACTCACCCTCACTGGGCCTGCAGCGAAATGGTACATAGAGCTACCTAGGGGGGAATTCACTTTGTTCGATGACCTAGCTATGACTTTTATCAACCACTTCCAGCTACCGGTGTGTTACGACATTGGTATGAAACTCTTGTCAACATTTTGGCAAGATAAATCCATGCATATCTCGGACCATATCCAAGAGTGGCGTAGATGAAAGAGATTGATTAAAGACTTCATACCACCGGAGTTTCTTTTCAAGTGGTTCCTTAAGTCATTACTACCTTATATAGCGAAAGATGTTTCTACATCTGGAGTTCAGAATAAGGAACAAGCCATTTTTAGGGAATAGGAATTGGATTTGATTTATGCTCAATCCAGTTTGTTATATGAGATCATTCCTAATGCTTCACATTCTAGTTTTGACCCTAAGGTCAAACTTGGACCACATGTCGATGGCATTGTTGGTTGTATGAGTACCAAACCTATGGATTCGGTTGTGAAATAGGTCAGTCAATTATCTATCAACCAATCTGCTTTCGAACAAGCCACGGCTTCATCTCAACCCACCCAAACAACGAGTGTGCTTTGGGTACAATCATCGAGCCAGAAGGGTAACCAGCAACTCGAAAGGAATAAGAAGAAGGGTAAAAACAATAATAAGGGTGGGAATAAGAATGGAAATTCCAATTCTAATGAAAAGAATGCTTGAAATGCTGGGGGGGATAAGCAGCCTAAATGTAGGGTTAAGTTTCCTTGCAAGTTATGTAAGGAGGACCACCTCACTCACTTGTGCCCTCGGATAGAAGAAGCCTCGAGGTTCATAGCACAAGGCCCAACTGTGCTAACTAACCCTTTACCTCGTAATCAAAATATGAAATCGAGGACCCATGATCAGTCTGGTGGGAATCAAGATCCGCCAGAAGCTTGTAGTGGTCATGGTTGCATCAACATGGTGCGTGCTGCTAAGGTTGTGACTCGTGCGAAGGACTATGGTTCATCACAACCAGACCTTGGAAAGGAACCTGATCCACCCAAGAGTCCTTTGCATTTTAAAAAACCTATGGATAAACCTTAAGTTGATCGTCACATTCCTAAGGGAGTCCTTAATAAGCGTTCAGGGCACAATCCTAATGCCCGAGCCACCTAGAACTATTCTATTGTCGAGGATTTGAACCACACTCCTGTGCGATGTCTGCACTCGAAGTAATTCAAAGTTGTCCTTCACAAAGGAAATATTTGCTTTCTTCTCTTGGTGTTAACGATGATAATTCTTCCTCCGTCATCAAATTTGAAACCACGGGACTACAACCTCACTTGCCTTACTATGTGTCTGTCTTGATTCATGAAGAATGTCTTAACAGTACCATCAAACACACTGTGATTGACAAAGGCGCTACTACTTCCGTGATATCTTTGGCATGTTGGGAGGGTTTGGGTTCCCCAGAGTTGTCTAAATCTGCTACCATGTTGACTACATTTGATGGTAGATCATTTCGGTCGCACGGCATTCTTCCTTCTCTTAAGGTTCGTTTGGGAGGGAAGATCATCGCGATCGCGATCGAGGTGGTTGATGCACCCCTTGACTACAATCTGTTACTGGGTATGAATTGGATGTACAGTATGCAAGCAGTAGCTTCTTCTCTATTCTGAGTTGTATGCTTTCCATTTAATGGGAAGATAGTTACGATTGATCAAATGTCATTCAAGAATCCATGTGTCACCGCATCTTTGGGAGCTTCTGTCCTGATTGTCGCCCACTCTCAGCCACAACTGGGAGTGTGGGTGTGGGCATGTACCCATCCCTTATGGGATCATTTAGTTGTCCTGCATATGTTCTTATGATCGGGTCTACTTTCGGTGAGGCTTCATCATCATTGCATTCGGTGTCTTTTCGTAACACTCATATGGAAGATCCTTGGATTCTTCCTACACTAAATCCTTCACATGAGCCCATTGGAATGGACGTGTCATTTCCTGCAACTATGTTAGCATATCGAGCTAATCTCATATGTGTTGTAGAGCCTAGTCCTTCCTCTTCGTGGACGGAGGAGGAGGACCCATATGTACTGCCTACATGGGCAGTGCAGTCTTCTCACACACATGATTGCCTTGACAGTGTTTTTCCTTTAGATGAGGCTATTATTGAGGTTATGTCTGGGGTTGATCCACCTTGGGAAGAGTTGCATCATAGATCTTATTTTCTTCCTAAGCTTGACCGTTTGGAGTGTGAAGACTTTAGGGAGATTATTAATGAGAGAATTGGTAGTCCCATGCTTCCGTTAAGCTCTCCTGGTCCGATGGCTGATGGAAACATGGAGAATATATCTCCTACCATCCTTATCAATATCTCTCGCAATCCTGGCAAGATTAAGAATGTCTATATTGGGGCAGAATGTTCCCATGCTGAGATTCAAGAGTATACCAAGCTGTTCAAAGAATTTCGTGATGTATTTTCTTGGTCATACGAAGAAATGCCAGGTATCGACCATTGCATTGTTGAGCATGAAATTAAAACTTATCCCAATGCTAAGCCTGTTCGACAATGCGTGCATGCGGTGAATCCTAGAAAAGCACTCGCGACTAAGGCTGAGATAGAAAAATTGTTGAATGTCAATTTTATCTATCCCGTTCCCTTGACGAAGTGGGTTTCAAACCCCATTCCGGTTGATAAGAAGCAGGGAACGATCCGCATATGCACTAATTTTCGTGACTTGAATCGTGCTTGTCCTAAAGATAATTTTCCCACACCATTTATCAATCAGATTTTGGACGAGTGTGTGGGAACCGAGGTATTTTCCTTTATGGACGACTTTTTTGGATAAAATCAGATACAGATCAAACCTGAGGACCAACATAAGACTGCCTTTATTTGTCCTTGGGGTACCTTTGCATATCAGAAGATGCCTTTTGGCCTTAAAAACGTCAAAGCCACTTTTCAGCGGGCTATGACCTTGATCTTCCATGATCTCAAATCAATTATTGAAGTCTTTTTGGATGAACTTATTGCTCATTCTCGTCAGAGGATGCGTCATTCCTACGGTTTGAGATTAGTGTTCAAAAGGTGTCGCCATTATTTGGTCAGGTTAAATCCTCACAAGTGCATCTTTTGCATGAAGTCTGGTTGCTTATTAGGGTTCATTGTCTCCAAAGAGGGTATAAGAGTCGACCCTTTGAAGGTTGAGGCAATACTTCAATTGTCTCACCCAAGAAACATTAGACATCTTCAATTTTTGCAAGGCATGGCAAACTTCTTACGAAGATTCATCGTGAATTTTTCCAATTTGACTAGAGGCTTTATGTGTATTTTGAAGAAGGACACTACCTTTTGCTGGGATGAGTGAGTCTAAAATTCCTTTGATGCGCTTAAGCGATCCTTAGCATCGGCTCGAGTGATTATTCCACTCGACTATAGCCGTGATTTTCTACTTTATGTGGCCGCATCCAGGGAGATGATTGGTATGGTTTTGGTTCAAAAGGATGAGGAGCTCCAAGAGCATGTCATATATTATCTGAGATGGAACCTTATAGATGTGGAGATCCATTATTCCCATGTGGAGAAACTTGCCTTAGCTACCATTCATGCGGTTCAAAGATTGAGACACTATATTCTCCTTCGCTAGACCTTGGTGGTTGCCCATGTCAATCCATTTCAGTTCGTCCTCACTAGAAGGATGATAGGGGGAAAGTATAATAAGTGGATTTTCATCTTGCAAGAATTCAATCTCGAGTTTGTTTTGGCAAAATCGAAGAAATTGTTGATTTTTGCGGAGCTTATATCTGATTTCCCGAGCAAGGAGGAGGAGGAATCTTGTGAAGATACGTTTGTCCATGAGCACATCTTCTTAATCTCAACTTTCGATCCATAGTATGGACATATTATCATATATTTACAAACATTGAAGGTCCCTACTCACCTTTCACGGGATGAACAACGACGATTACGTCACGTATCCAAGAGTTACCTCATAGTGGATACCACATTGTACCGCTATGGTGTAGATTCCATTTTATGTCGTTGTTTAACTCATGAAGAGGCTGAGCTTGTGTTGAATGATTGCCATGGAGGGGCATGTGGTAGTCATTTATCTGGGCTTTCTACAGCCCAAAAAATCTTGAGAGCAGGTTATTTCTGGCTGTTGATCGTTAAAGATTGTGTCAATCCGGTCAAGAAGTGACACCATTTCCAGGTGTCCACACATAATATGCGCTCGCATCCTGCCCCATTACATCCAATTATCACTGCCAATCCCTTCACTAAGTGGGGGATCGATTTCATGGATTGCAACCCAGCTTCAGCTGGGGGGCATCATCATATTATCATGGGTGTTGATTACTTCACGAAATGGGCTGATGCTATGCCCACAATTAAATCCAATAGTGAGACAACTGCTCACTTCGTATTCAACCAGATTATTATTCAACAGGCACTTTTAGAATCAGATGATGGAAGAGTTGGCCTCAAAGTTAGGGTATAAGCAGGAGCATTCTTCTTGTTATTACCCTTAAGCAAATGGATAGGTTGAAGCAGTGAACAAATCACTCAAGTCCATTCTCCAATGAACCATCGCACAAGACCAATTGGCATATCATGTTATATCCTACTTTGTGGGCTTATAGGACTGCGGTTAAGACTACCACTGGTTTTTCTCCATATCAGCTGATCCATGGAGTGGAGTCTGTATTGTCGGTTGAGTGTGAAATCCCTTCTTTGAAGCTAGCCATAGAACTCTTACCAGACACTTCCCCATTGGAGGAACGTTTGGTCCATTTAGAGTAGCTTGATGAGCAGCGCCGAGATGCTTTAGTGGCTCTAGAGGTGAATAAGCGTCGCGTTAAGGTCCAGTATGATAAATCTGTCCATCTAAATAAGTTTAGTGAGGGATATTTGGTCCTTTTGTGGGATCAAGCTAAAGAACCCTTGGGGGCAGGAAAATTCAACCCCATGTGGCATGGTCCTTACATGGTTAAATGTGTGTTAGAGAAGGGCGCTTATGAGCTAGTATATTACGAAGGGACGGCCTTGGAGGAGCCTAGAAATGGGCTCTATCTTAAAAAGTACTATGCATAATTTTCAGCTAGGGCTGACTATTGTATATTATTGTACATCATTTTGCATAGTTAGGTTTTTATTATGGTGATCGGGTTTGTTGATTAGATTTCGTTACTTATGGTTGTTAGAATAATCAACCCATAGTATTTACCCACTTAGACATTATTTCATTTATTTTGTCTTATTTGCCTAGTCCATGAGTCCCACCATGTGCAAGTTGCTAATTGCCTATCCATAGAGGTCAAACTTGCCATTATTGACTCATGGAGCACTTCGGAAAGCCTTAGGAATCAAATCTTCTTTATTCCTGGCCTCCTAGGCACCCATCTGCTTTTTCTACTTTATTCCCTGCTTTTTCAGTGTTTTAAGGCACATAGGAAAGCAAGACTAGGTGAGGTGAATCAGCTTTGTTGCCTCTTCCTCCTCCACTCTTTCCTCCATGAAAAAGCATGTATGAGCCGCCATTTGACCACTCTTTAGCTTTCCCATGCGCCCTTGCTAATTCGTGGGGTCCTTGATAGATTTGGGATCATCTTTTTACACCTATGGGGGATTTGCCTATTTTGGGTAAGCCTGCTTTATGCTAGATTTGGATGCTTCCTTATGCATTTGATTTGCTCATGTATTCTATATATTCAGAAGCCTATGTTATTACAGGGTTGGCTATTGTACACTCAGTTAATATAATTTTGTGTTACAGCTCCATATTCAGTCTCCATTGTTGATAATTTTGCATGATCAATTGTTAATTGTTGTGGGTGAAATTAATCTACTGCAGGCCTAAATTTCTACAATGGTAGATATCAATGGAGTCTTCCATCTATATAGGATTCGTAGATGGTGCAATCCGTCATACTCAACACTCAGCCTCTGTTGCTTAGGTGATTTATACTCCTATGGGTTAAGTATTGTCTTCAGGAGGTGTATGTTTATGGCCTTCTTCAAACAATGTTGTTGAATATAGTGCCATTATTGAGCTTTTATGGGATGCCATTTCACATGGTGTTCTATTTCTTGAGGTATATCTTGATTCGGAGTTAGTAGTGTTACAGCTTAATGGCTTGTATCATGTTAGAGATCCAACATTATTACGGAGATTATTACGTGTGAGATTGTTAGAACGGAAATTTGACAACATAACATACATACATGTTCCAAGAATTTATAATCAAGTTTCTGACTCATATGCTAACTATGTGTTATATTGGCATTTGTTTCATAGACAGAAAGCTCATCACATACATACATTTTTACACATGTAAATAAATAAACCGATCATCATAAAAGTTTTTCATTAAACATCCAAAATGTGATAATACATAGTGTCATAATACAAAAATGGGGCTTCCGAGCCACCAAAATATAAATACACGGTAGTACAAAATGTATCACTCCTAGGTATCTAAGCCTGGGGAGGAGGAGGGGGGTTCTGATCATGGAATGTCACCACGACTCTAGCTAGTCGTCTAAACAACTGCACCCATGCTCGTGGCACACCCACCACCTGACACTGCATGACCTCAAGAAGGTCCTCGACCTGCGCCATGGGTACCCTGTGTGTCAGCCGCACGAAGTTGGTATGAATGCTTTGGATCATTCACTCCGCATCCACACCCATAATATCATCTCCGTCTATGATGAGGGAAGCCTTCAAGTTGCCATGGTCCTACATATGCATACATATGATAGGATGTCACTATGTGTTGTCATGCAAAAACATGTCTTTTTTATTCCATATATCAAAAAACAAAAAAAATTAAATAACTCAAAAATCTTAAAAAGAGGGTTGGGATTCGTTACCAATGTCACTGTATGCTGATCCTGGTGGTAATGGCATGTTGGGGTCTCCTTGAAAATCTATCCCCGCATAGGGGTAATCATCGATGGCAACTATCTGTCGTTGCCACCATGGAAAGAAATCAGCTGGATAGGGATTGGACACCCTACCTCCACCCAGTCTGCACATCACATCTGTCCAATGTCGTTGGGCTGGATCTCGAACCCCATGAAGAGGAACGTCAACTCTAGGGCTCAATCCTAGAAAACGCTCAAAGAAAAACGTGCTCAGTATGCTACTGAAATCAAAGTTTTGTACTCTACCCATCTTGCACTCACTGAGCTAGTGTTTCATGTTTCCCAGTAGTGTAGTGCTCCAATCGTACACTGTGGGTCTCATGCACTCCACCGCATAGAACATCAGAGGCCGTGAGGTTTGGTGGAGTGAGGCTAGCCCTACTATCCTACCCAATGTCAGTAGTATGGCCTTTAGGCCTAGAACCTGTATGGATTTAGTTGGGATCTGACTCTTGACCTTCTTCGTGTTCGGATAACAATACACGGCTATGTAGATTCACCACTTCCCCCCGTCGGGAAAGTCCAGCAATAAAGTATATGTCCTCCATTTCTATGGTGAGGGACATACCAACGATCTGGAAAGACTCTGAGTTAGGATCCCAGTAGTCTACTAGCATCTGCAATAGTCTTAGTTTGGCTCTTAAGCCACCAAGACACCAAAACTTGTAGAGCCCACATGCACGAAGAGCCTGTTATGCCATTAGATCACCACGTACTGCTTCTTCTACATCCCCGTGCTCACGTTCTCTCCATTCTAGAACCATCCTGCACATTTAAATCAAGTTTGGGTCATTAGAAGTCTTTAAAAAAATTGACCGTGGCCGCATACGTGACTTTGAGGGATTTTTTCGCGTATATCCAGCCCTATACATGGAAAAATCCTCGATTTCCATGTGGGTTGAGGTGCACACTTTAGGATGGCCTATAAATCAAAATAGATGGTGGAAAATTGAAAATTTTATTTGAAAATGAAAGAGCAGGGCATGGGAAATTACCTGGAAAAAACGGTGTCGGCTTCCATCGGCTGGATCTCCTGGAATTCACGTTTGAAGTTCTGAGCTCAATTGGGTAAAAATTTCAAATGTTATATAATGTTTTGAATTTTTTTACTATTTATAAAAAAATTTCAAAATTTTGAAAATTTTTACCCCCTTTTCTAAAGTTTTGGACCGTTTCTGATCGTTTTAGACCTTTTTTTACTAATATATGATGTAGGAGACCATTTTGAGCATCGTTTCGACCATTGTTTTGACCCGCTCATGCCGATTTTCGGTATCATGTCTAAACTAGCATATAAGTTAGGTTTCACCACCGTTTGCATTTTGCATGACCTTATGACCATTTCATCATAACTGTAGGTATGAACCCATTCTATCTTGTCACGGAACCTTCTTGATATTTTAGAAGTGGCATGATTTGAATGGTAAAGCTTGACCTTACATGGGTACCCTAATTAGCGCCTTATTTGCATTTGGTGCCCATGCCCATGCCGACAATTTTTTCCTTTAGGGTGTGGGAGTCCGTTGTATAGTATTGCCATGACATTTTGCAAGAGCCTCATACTCCTCTTGATATTTTTCCGGCCTATTTCCCCCGGACTCCCTTATGTCAATTTGTAATTGCATTATCATGAACTTTTCCTGCCTTATTGAGCCTTATGCCAGCTTCCTTGACTTTGAGTATCGGCCATATAGCCCAAGCTTGTCTCATGTCTAGCCACACAAAGCTATTTTATATATCCTTTGCAGCTTGATTCTCTATTTTTAGTGAGAGGGGACTTTCCCCCGAGTGCTACTATCCTACACATGTATCCTTGCATTGAGAATAGGTATGTTCCGCTGCTTGGAACTAGTTTGTTCGACTATTTGACACTCGTCTCCTCCTAGTCTATAACTTTAAAGCAATTTTATTATTTTTCAAGCTTTTCAAATATTTGAAAAGGTCCAAAAAATTTAAAAAACCAAAAAGCCGGACAAGGAAAGATGTTATCTTTGGCAGCAGTCGAGTCGTGTCGCCTTCGAACACAGCACTGTATATCACATTCGTTGATTGGGTTAATAGTTTGACTTTAGGAGTTGTACTCATTTATTTGAGTTTATCTCCATCGATTGGTTAAGCTTCCAGTCCCTACGAAGCCTCTATCGATGCCTCCTATGTCACAGAGATGTCCCAATTTTGCATATCGAGTCCAGGGATAATTTTAAGGAACCATACATATTTAAAAGTGTTCAAATGTTGGCGAATATTACCAATTCTTAAAACGCCAACTATAAAATTATTGGCGATATTTTTCAAAAAATATTTTAATTTCCAAGGATTTTATATCGTTTACATAATAATTTGGCGATTTTTAGGGTGAAAAAAATTTACCCCATCGAAATTGGGCGAAACAGGGCTTTAAAAAATGCAAAATGGCAATTTTTTTGGGAGAAAAACATGGAAAAATAGCCCACTGGGCTAAAATTCGCCCCTAAAATTATCCCTAATCGAGTCTATGCTACCTACATTTAGTCACCATTCACCTTTATGCTCTTGTTTGAAGGAATTTGAAACCTAAGTCAGCCATTCCATAGTTATCTTGACTTTGCATGTCGGCCATTCCCGATACAATTACTGGTTTGTGCACCTTATGATCGAGTCCTTCCACATTATACAACCGTTGTTGAGTACCTTGTGTTGGATTATGGGGGATTCCTTAATGCTCTTCTTCCAGCAGATTTCATCCCATCGACTTTAGATCATTTATTCTGGGATAGGAATCTAGAGTCGTTTTTGAGTTCCTTGAGACTTGCAGTCATTACTGGCAGGTTCTCTCGCCATCGACAATTTTTTGGAAATACATCAATGTCCCCTGATCGATGGATTCTCTCAAGTGAACCTCAACACATTTATTCACACTTGTTAGTTTGCACTCTAGTACCTTGATTCCCATTTTCATCATCGGTGGGTGATCTCGCATCTATTAACAGTATACATCAATGACCGGTAATCAAACAATGGACTACTATGTCGACCTCGACACCTCTATTCACATAGTAGGACATGTACTAGTAGTGGTTTTTGTAGAATACCTTCTAGACTGGTGGCATCTCTTATATGCTACCTCCTTGATCGTGCCAGTGTTCATGAGATTTCAGCTCTCGTGACTTGATTCCAGTATATGTCAGACATTTCCAGACATTATGGAGATCATGATCCTTTTTATATCTTCATCATGGAGATTCTAAGATTCATTATATTGTACGTGGCGATGACCACATATGTCATATTGTATCATGCCTATTCATAGCCATTGTTCTCTTATGTATCCGGGACTGCTATATGTACTTGTAGTTATGTGCAGAGTTGTATCATTGTATAGTGCTGATTGGATGGCTAGTTCTTCCACTGGGTTCTTCATCACTTCACTTCTAGGATGGACTTATAATGTATTTCGGCCATCATATGACCCCTCTAACCTCACACATTAGGGGGCATCTGTTATAGTTGATTTTACCACACATGGTAAATCACATTTTTATGGCCTTCCCTATCCCTCTGCAGACTCCTTAGACCCCATGGACCATATTTGTTCCTTTGATGTTTCGAAGATCATCCCTAAAAACATGCAAAATTTTCTATATGTGACTTTTAAACCCTTTCTCGTGTATATACGCGGGTTTGACCCCTAAAACCGTGTACATATAGATGTGTGCAAAAGGCCAAATTATTTTGGAGTTTTCCTTGATGTGGATCCGACTCACTTGTCTCCTGGACTTCCCTATGCCTTGAGATCGCTCGGATTTGACCTTTCATTACCCCATTGAAGAGCTATATAAGGAACCCTTTGGATACATTAAAGGCATGAAGAATTGAGAGCAAGAAAACTATAGTCCATTATTTCCAGAACTTGTTCTTGAGTTTGCATCCCTTTGTCCCTTGCAGCAATTTTGTGTTCTTCCCAAGCTTCCCTTTGCTTGTGAGCTTGATATCGAGAGATGGAGGATTAAAGTGGTGGAGGCCCAAGTGGGGGCTCAATTTCTCTGATTCACAGACGTGCCGACATAGGTTGTATTCATTGTAATCTTTGATTTTACATTAATAGAAATATCTTTTCCTGTCCAATAATGTGTATTTGAATGAATATTTGATTCATGGATGATTTCAAATGTTTATATGTTATTGATTATATATGCTAGAGTAGATCTAACATGATTATATATAGCATGCTTGTCTTGTTTATTGAATGTTGAGGAAGCAATTTATCAATTCAAGCTAGAGTTGGAAATCTCAACGGGGATCTACATCAACTATCTAGAATAAGGTACGAATCGAGATCCTTCAGTGTTAGATATTTGGTTTCTCTTGCATATAGGAAAGGATTGATTTCTAGATTCAAGCTGCCTGTTGTGGTACCCCAAGTCATAGGAAATTATCTCCGTAACAAAAGGACAAGGACAAGAAGAATAAAGATAACAACAAATGGACTTATTGTAACAAGGGCTGGAATCTAGAGAGTGCTTGCATGAAAAATACCATATAAATGATGGTGCATCTGCTTGAGAAGAACAACATTCCATTCCAGAAGGTGCAAGGAAGAAAGATGGTGGTTCAAGCTCAGACAAGAAAGAGTGGTGCCACGCTTTGGTTGCAAGTTCTTCAAGATATTCCTCCTTCATCATAGATTCAGGTGCCTCTAGGAACATGACCTCCATGAAAGATTCCTTCTCGGTCATGCATCCTTATAGTGGTCCATCCATTCTAATGGGTGATGATTCAGAAATACAAGCCAAAGGGATTGGCAGGATTTATCTTGAAGATGGGTACTTCAAAAATGTGTTATTTGTGCCTGATCTAGTAGCGAACCTACTCTCATTGTATCAAATGAAACACACTGGTGAAGCCAAGAGAGTAACATTTACTCCAAATGCAGTGGAGATATCATAATTATCTACAGGCCAAGTTGTGGTAGTGGGTTATGCTGAACATGATTCAAGAATGTACAAATTATCTCACTTCCTCCGCTACTCTTAAGGGAATGTACTCTTGTCACATGCCAATGAGACCAACAAGTTTTGGCATGAGATATATGGTCATATAAACTACAGGTACCTTTAGCCATTGATAAAATAATGCATGGTGTAATGGATTCCTTCTACCAAGTTCTCAAATGGCACATGCAAAGGATGTGTAGTGGGAAAGAATATTGAGCCCATAAATGAGAAAGGAAAGGCAAGGAGATCTATCCAAGTGCTTGATTTTTTTCATTCAAATCTCATAGAGCCTCTTCCCACACCCTCTTATGGAAATTCAAGGTATTTTTTTACCTTCATAGATGATTTCTCAAGGTATTGGTGGGTGTACTTTCTCAAACTAAAATATGAAGTTTTTGAGACTCTCAAAGTTTGGAAAGGTTTGGTTGAGAATGCACGTGGGAATAAGATCAAGGTCCTCAGGACTAAAAATGGAAAGGATTATGTGAACAAGATTTTGTAGTAGCTTTGTGAAGAATATGGCATCCAAATGCAGCATTCGGTACCCTACACACCACAACAAAATGGTGTTGTAGAGCGCAAGAACAAGGATCTTAAGGAGATGGCAACATGCATGATGGAAAAAAAGGATTTGAATCCTAATATATGGGTTGAAGCCATTAATTGTGCTGTGTATATTCAAAACAAATTTCCTCACAAATATTTGGATGGAAATACTCCATATGAGGCTTGGAGTGATCACAATCCAAGTGTTTCTCATTTCAGGGTATTTGGCTCAAAGGCTTGGGATAAGATTCTTTTATAGAAGAGAAATACCTTGCAACCTCAAAGCAAGGATTCCATAATGGTTGGATATGCTGAAGATTCAAAGGGATACAATCTCTTTGATCCCTCATATCATAAGACATTCATTGAAATGAGTCTACAATTCGAATAAGATCTCATGCAAGAGACCGAACTAGCTCAAGTGGAATGCTCACATCCTCCACTACATGATAATGTAAGTGATGAATCCTTCTCTAATTTTTCAGTTTATGTTTCTGACATGAATTCAGATCATGACTCACCCATTCAGCCCAAGTCAGCTGAAAAAACCATTGAAGCAATTGGGGATCTTGTTGGTGATCCACTAGATTCTAGGAAGACTAGATCTCAATTCCACAATGCCTATTCTACTTGTGAATTAAGTATTCCTGATAGATTCTTCATGATGGTTGGATATAATCCTCAAACATATTAGGAAGCATTACTTTACCCAATATGGAAAACAACTATGCAAGAAGAGTTCAATTCATTGCAAGGCAATTAGACTTGGGAATTGGTTCCCTTGCCATCCAAGAGGAAACTAATGCAGTGTAAGTGGATATATAGGACCAAAGTGGATTATAATGGTTCTGATTTCAAGTAATAATAGGTTGGTTTCTGAAGGATTCTCTCAAGTCCAAGTAATGGACTATATAGAGACATTTTCACCGATTGCAAAAATGGACTCTATCAGGCTAGTTTTAGCCATTTTTGCATCTAAGCGTCGGGAGGTTCACCACATGGATGTGAAGAGTGAATTTATTCATGGTGACATTCATGAGGAGATATATATGCAGCAAAATGAAGGTTTCATTGAGGATCCTTCACTTGTATGTAGGTTACAGAAGTCTCTCTATGGCCTCAAGAAAGCCCCCAGGGCTTGGTATGCCAAGATGGACAATTTTCTGCTTGCACTTGGAATTGAAAGAAGTAAATATGATCCTAATGTGTATTTTCAGAATGTTGGTGAATTATTTCAGGTCATAGTGTTGTATTTTGATGACCTTTTGATTACAAGTATCTGCACTAAATAAATTGGATCAATTAAGTCTTCTTTGCATAGTGAATTCTCCATAACTAACCTTGGATTGTTGAGGCAATTTTTTGGATTGGAAATTGAGAAATATGAAGTAGGAATCAAGGTCACCCAGACAAATTATGCTGTAGAGCTGTTATTCAAGTTTAAAATGGATGAATGTAAGGCATAAAAGTTCCCATTCCTTTCAGGAATAAAAATAGGTGAATTTGGTGCATCTCCATTGGTGGACAACTTGTTGTACATACAACTAGTTTGGATTCTAATGTATATTACACACTCCCCACTTGATTTGGAATATGTTGTAGGTTATGTTTCTAGATATATGCAGTAGCCTCATGAGATCCATTGGAAGGCTTCCAAACAGATAATGCATTATGTGCAAGGAACCAGACACTTTGGGGTACACTGTGTTGCTGGTTCTCCACTAGAACTAGTTGGATTTACTGATTCTGATTGGGTTGGAGATTCCATTGAAATAAAGTCCACTTTAGTTGATGTATTCATGATTTTAGATGGTCCCATATTTTGGTCAAGAAAGAAACAACACACTGTATCCCTCTCTTCAGCTGAGGTTGAGTACAGAGGAGCAGTGAACATAACTACACAATGTGTGTGGTTGTAAGGTATTCTTAGGGAACTTATATTTGCATTTGATTCACCTGAAATCATTTGGTGTGACAATAAAAATGAAATAATGATTTCCATTGATCCAATATAGATACATAGGACCAAACAAATTGAGATACACAAGCACTGCATTTGGATCCTAGTGCATGAGGAGGTGATATCCTTGTAGTATTTCCCATCTACAGAGCAAACTGCTGATATATTCACCAAGAGCTTCACAGAGAAGACATTCACCTGTCTGAGATCCCTTATTGGAGTGGGTGACACATGATTATGGCTGATATTCACTTTCATATTTTTCTCCATGTCCATTTTAGAGGGGAGGTTTTATTCCCATGTGGTTTTCCTCCTTACCTTGTTTTTTTATGGACAAATAATTTTTCTGTTGTATGAGGTGGCTTGAGCCTTAGTTTCCAAGGCCTCAATAATATTTTGGTATAATTTGTACTAAGTTAGGCTTAAGGGGGGGTTTTAGAGAGATAATCCACATTAGTACCATGATCATACACCTAGGATACATTTCATTTGCTTTTATGCTATGTCATATGGTCCAAACCTTAGGCTTTGTTGATCGTTTACTAACAGTTGAGGTGCTCCACTTTGATCATTCTAATAGTTGATGTGCTCCAATTTGATCATTTGGACTGAAGGTTCCATCATTAATGAAATTTTAGTCTTGGTGTGCTCCTCTATCCCTTAAATCATGGAATATGTTTTACCTTAGGCGCTAGTGAATGTTTGTGGTGGTTTTTGGCTTTCCTTGGGCATTTATTGCCTCCTAGAGCCACTCCCACTCACCCATGTGATCACCCACGCCTAGCATGACTTAATGTATGATCCAACATGCTCCATCCATGTTCACGCTAGCATTCGTGACCGTTTGGGATGGTTAGGGATCTGGTTGGTCCAACTAAGGGTGTTTGAGGGTCAAATCATAGTCTTCCATGTGTATGCATCCAGATGGCCTCCAAAGGCTAACAATTTATCCCTAATGTAATATAAATCTGATCCAGACATATTCACATGTTGTAGAGTCATAATAATATCAATTATTGACTACATTTATGTATGGTAATTTCACTCTTTCTATTCTTTTGTGCATAATTAGTGTGTAATATCGAGTTGTGAGAATCCCCTTGGCTCCTAGATCCTACTTTGAATCATTATCACATATGTTGACAAATATAATGCATAAATTAGATCCAATGATATTTTAAAGACATGTGAATGCATGACCATATCCTCAAACGTTGTCTGCATGATCACATTATTCACTAAGTGTGTCGTTCTTGGCATAGTTTGAATGTTGACTTCGCTGAAGAAGATCGTCTACCCTATTAACCGAGAACTAATTTCATTAATGTGGAAGCATCTTGAAGCATCTAGGAGAAAAACCCATTTCACCGATCCTCTTCTAGAAGCATGGGTATATTGCAAACAATGAGTTGGGATATAGGATCCCCTCGTAAGTTGCATGGCATGTAATGATTAAACCATCATTAGTAATAAAATGATCATAACCATTAATCTCTATAATTCGGTGTAGAAAACTAAAAGTCATTAAATTAAAAAATAATTAGCTTTTAGGTTTCATTGAAAGTATGGAAAAAAGAGTGATAATGTGGCAAAAAGGAGATGTTAATATAAGTTGAAATGACAACTAGAATTGACAATAACATCGAATAGAAATCCCAACATTCCCCAAGCCTAGTATTTTGACTTCCCTCATGGCAAAAAATGTGTATCTCATATAGTCATATCAAAAGTTTAAAAATTGGAAAAAATTTATTAATGTTGCAACTATGTCAAGTGTCAGTCCAAATAGCTATGTTTATATTGGATCGCTTTCTTTTGTTCTCTTCGCTGAGTTTCTTTTCCAATGTCATGTTATGCAAGGATAAAAATTGAATTCTCCTATACCACATATTGTTAAGTTTCCTTAATATTTTGTTCTTTGAAATTAATTTGTTAAGTTCCTCCTGTAACTCAAAGCTCCTTTTCTAACCTTGTTTTCATTATTCAAATGGTTATCCAAGATCTAGAATTCTTCAATTTCTACCTTTAGCTTTTCAATATTATTATTTTTCTTCCTTAATGTTAATTAGCCTAAATTTCTTAAGACATTGGAGTATATCGTTTTCTTCATAGGTTCAACAAACCCTATATTGTCTTCAAAATTATTGAAGACTTGGGATGATGGTTCAACATAGTCAAATTGTTTATGAACATGGATCTTAAAACCATCATATTTTGTTCTAGGATTATTGGGCCAAGGATTTGAAAGTTATTTCTCTTGAACATTAATATGCCCTATCCCTGCTATCTCATTATCTTGAAAATTACTATGCCATGTCCCTTCTAGCTTAGCATTCTAGTTTTTAGGCTCATCACTCTATTTTTTTAGGCTCAACACTATGTTTTTTAGTCTCAACATTTCATTTTAGTCTCAACATTTCATTTTTAGGATCAACATTATGATTCTTATGTTTTTTTTAGCCATACGAGTAGTCTGTCCACGTCTCTCCTCTACAGGATGTACTCTAGAACTCTCTCCACAAATATTGAAGGCTTCGAATTTTTGGAGAATAGGTTATTCACTATTATTTTTGTCATGATGTTGAATAACAATGTTCACTCCCTATGATATTTCCTCACGTGAAATAGAACCATCAACAAATCCATTACGTGCCAAGACCGGATCCCGATCATCACCTCTCTTATTTAATTCCTCCATGATCAAGATTTTAACATCATCATGATGATATAAGATACGACTAACATTTTTAGGATTTGATTGAATGTTTTTTCCGTTCGACTCAGACTTTGCAATAAAAAAAAATGGGAAATTCAAATGTTCATTAGATTCAAAATGCAAGAGAAGGAGAACGTAATAAAGGAAAGTAACGACATATTTTCCCTTGCATGTAACAACCTTTTGCAATAGAAACAATAGGTTCCTCCATTCCTCAATAATCCAAGGTGTAGGTACACCCTTTTTCCAATTCGGTCTCTGGTCCGTTGAGCATAAAAACTGAGTCCACACCCCCTTTTCAACTTGCTTATTTTTACACCACCTCTCCATGATTCGATGTGCTCCAGTGGCTTAACCTATTGAATCCTTCGTTACTGTCGTCACCAAATATCCGACACAAGCAGCATAACCATTGAACCCTTTTGTGAGTGATTTCATGACAGAGGCATTGGAGCCATTAAATTTCTTAAGGAATGGAATCCACCTTGCATCCCTATGTATGGATTTACTGGCATTGTACTCATGGTATGCTTCCAGTATCTTAACACACCATGGATATTTCGTGACTACACCGAGCTTCCCCATGACGCTTCTAGTACAAGTATGCGAGGAAATATATAAATTCTCTCCTTTGAGAAATTTATTTCCTTTGCCATAGGGTATACAAGGAATTTGTCATTCTGAAATAAATCAGTTTAGGGCTTATTTCGAATCCTCCAAGTGATTTGAAATAAGATATGATGATGATGATAAGTGGAGCGTCTTTATGAATGGACTATTATGAGTTTAAATTCCATTTGATAGAGAGTTTATGGTGTGGCATAGATATAATTCAGATGTGTGAGAGTGTAGATAATAACGTCCATGAGGGTAACAATTGTTCGAATAAGAAATGGTACCATATATCCTTTATGCATAAACAAAACAACATGGAGTATTCATTTTATCATTGTAAAATATGGTTGAAGATGCTATGTGTATGTTAATGAAATATAGAAACATCATTGTGATTCATTCCACTAATATAATAGATGCAGACTGATATAATAGATGCAGTCTGTAAGGTAAGAGCCTCATTTCATTAGTATATCATTAAGCATTAGGTGCACTAGTCAAGGTAAGAGCTTCATGTCATGATCCACATGATAATCACTAATTCTACCCATCAACGAGTGCCATGTAGAATTTATTTGCTTGTTTTTCCATTACACTGACAACCCTATTCATACAATTAGTTGTATAATTTAATGAGCATTTGTGTTACTTCCTATTGTGGTTAGATTGTGTGGTTTCATTTGTAGGTTATTTTGATTCATACCATGGTTAAATTGTTATGTTCTATGGATATATGTATAGGGTATGCAAGATAGGAATAAAATTTAGAGTTTGTAACTTAAGACTTTGCATATTTTTAATAAACTATAAAAATTAAAATTTTATATAAATATTTGACGTTTATTCTAATGTAGTTTGCGATTTTTTTTGTATTGGGATAATTATCTATCCTACTAAAACTAACTAGTAGATGAACTTCATATATGGAAACACATACTTACCAGTTTATTCCAGCTCTTCCTATAACTAATATAGGGATCTCGTAGCAACTGAAAATGTTGATTAACGTATTGCATAATGGTTACAATAATCACTGTGAATATTGAAAATGTAAATGTTGGAGACACTGTTGGAGAAGTCTAACACAATTATCTACATAATAATAATCTTTGAAACAATGGGAGATTATAAAAATCACATTGTCCTCATTGTTAATTTCTTAGTTGATATTTCATGAAGTGAAAAAATATTAATCCAAGGAAGTTGCATTTAAGCCATCCATTTTTCCCACATGTGGATAATATAGCATGCACCTATCCCATGTATTGATAGACCCACACAGATAGTCAATGAACCTAACCCATGAATGTAACCTACAAACAGAGTTTAACACACCAGTTATGTTTTTAAACACATGTGCCTATGGGTTAGTGATCAATTTGAGCATGTGAGGTACCCTTGTTGGTTACTTATATGGACACATGTCCTTTTTTTTATAGCATCCCTCACCTATCTTATATAATATATGGGAGGAGATGCCACTTGTAATCATTATTGAGTTGTATTTTTGTACTTATATTGGAGACATTAGGGTTCATGGGAGTATAATTTGGAACATGTAGGAGTCTCTTATATGAAGCACTTGGATAATGAACCATTATGAAATTTGTAGCATTAGAATACATCAAGGAGGGACATTTACCCCGAGGAATATCATGCTTAGAGGGTGTTTCATTTTGGGTGTTGAATAAACCCTAGATTCTATATTGTCATTTGTTCATCATGGTATTTTAGAGTGCTCCATGTGAGGTTGTGCTCTTGCTGGTTGCTTATATGAACAAATGTTGTTAATTATTACCTTTCCTATTTGTATATATAAGGGAGGAGAGATATTCTATAATCATAACCATTATTCTATTACATCTTTGTAAATGTCTATGAAAATAATATGACATTTAAGAAAATGGTAATTATTTTGGACCTTGGTGTAGGAAAAGAGTTTTCCACCCTAGTAGATGATATGTAGATGGATCTAACACCTAATATTCTATTGTATCCTTAACCTTATGGGATATAAATATAGGGTATGATCATAGAGAAATGATATTGATGAGTATTGATCTCAGTGTGGTTCCTTGGTCAAAACAAAAATTGGTTATTGCATCTTTGATGTTCCAAGATGGTAATGATTCTAGTGTTGATGAAAGAGTTGAGGACATACAGTTTGAGGAGTCACACCCTATGATGGACATGTACAATTAGTACCTAGAACTAGATTTCTATTGACATGTCCTTCTGTATTGAAATGTGACTAGGGTTTGGAAACTCTAGAAACTAGAAAACCATATTAATGTACATAAATCAAGAGTGATACAATATTGGTGTTGTGTCTAACATTGGTATTGTATACAATAACCTTTCTTTTCACCTCTTTTTCATCTTTGATGATTATATTAATTAGCTCACTAAATGAGACTAGTAATTTAATGCTATTTAGTTTTCTACATTGAGTCACATAAATAATTATTAACCTAGCACACTTAACACCTTCTCCTTTATTCATATATTTCCCTCTCTTACCATTTATAGGATTTTCCATTCCACTCTCCCTTTTCTCATGGTAGTGTGATCCTTCTCTCTAAGGGTCATATCGCTACACATTATAGTAGGGTTGACTTCCCTCTTCTAGTGAGATTAATCGAGGGATTGGTTTAGTATGTTTTAAGAATATATTTTGGGGGAGGTTCTAAAAATACCCCCTAAAGTTATTTTTGAAGGACGTTATGTAAACTGCCCCCCGAAAAAATCATGATAATTCTCTTGAAATTTGTTATTGGGGGGTTTAAATAATCGACTTAAAAAACACCTTTAGGGGGGGTCTTTTTAGAACCACACCCAAAAGTCCTAATATTTGGAAATTAGCAAGGCGTTGGGGGGGTGGGGTATTTTTAGAACCGCTCCCAAAACTCCTAATATTTGGAATTTGTGGGGGAGGGGGATTTTAAACAACATCCTTCAAAAACACCATTTTTTTAGGGGGGGGGGGGGGTCTTTCAAAAAATGCCCCCAAAAATTCCTAGTCAAAAGGATTCATTCCTCATGGGAATGTTGATTAGTTCAAAAACCCAATTTGAACCCTTAAGGCATTTGAGGAGTGAAATATGGCCAACATATATCTCATTATTCAAGTGGATATCTCAATCAAACCTGGTGTCACATAAAATATAAAGATAGGTGTATATTTCTCCCATAAATATATTGTTGCATACACAGTCTTCTTATAGGAATTTCGATATGTATTTGCATGGTCATGCACCAAAATTCCTAGCCTAGATCCTTCCATTGTTGAAAATCACATTGATACGTAGATGGATTTGGCACTAGTAAGACAAAATAAGAGACCCATTAATCCATCAAAAGTGCCAATTGTCAAGGATGAGATTGATAAGTTGAGCAAAGAAGGATTCATTTATCTTATTTCTTATTGAACTTGGGTATATAACCCAATCCCATTGAACAAAAAATAAGGCACTATTTGTGTCTGTACCAATTTTATGGTTTAAATTTGGCATGTATGAAATAAAATTTACCCACGCCATTCATCGACCATATTATTGATGCTTATGCCACCCATGAGACCCTTTCCATGATTGATGGGTTCTCGGGGTATAACCAAATCCACATGTTTGTTAAGATTCCATATGATAGCTAGATATCATTAGTATTCAATTCAATTTCACAACAATAGCATATGCAAGGTCAATGAAAGAAACAAAATCACAAGATAGACATAGATTTATCCTAGGAATCCCTCTAGGAAAAGAAAACCCAACAAAACTTCCTCTATATAGATGTATCAAAAGTACAAAGATAAAACCCCAAATAGGTTCTCCTTCACCTTGCATATATGTCTCTCTATCTCTCTCCTATGCACAATACACAAGTGTGTGTATGTTTCAAATGAGGAACATGCCTTGTTTATTTATACTCTATCTTCCACTTGAATTTTTCCCTAACAGGTCTGCCCCAATAAACTTATTGGTTTGACTTCACCTAGGAAGACACAAAACACTATAATATAATACTATGGAGGGATCTATTGACCTGACTTACAATGAAGGTTTTACCTCATGACTCTATGATGACCAAATACAATAGTAACATCCCGACGGAGGAATAAAAAATCTATGATAGATTACAACAATAAAATACATTTAGAATATTCTTCGATGTTGCAATATTTCAACACTCCCCCTTAATGAGAAGGGTTTTCTACTGACAACAATAACATCAACTGTATGAGCAAGGAGAGAGAATATATTCAACAACATCAAGGTGATACATCTATACATCATTGGAATTTTTCAACAATAATCAACAACTAGAATGGTTACTAGAACATATTCAACATATTTAGTACTGAAACATCATCTTCTACAACACTGAGTCTTCATATTTGATCTTCATCTTCTGCAACACTCGATCACTCGATCATCTATAGAAACACTTGATATTTCGATCAACAACATTATCATCAGTAGTAGCATATCCTGTGCACATGATCCAATTATGGTATGATCAACCCCTATCACTTTAGGACATAATTCCAAGGATGATGCAATCCTACAACAATGAGACAAAAAGTCTATAGATCCAATTATGGGATGATCAATCCATATCACTTCAAGAAATAAGTCCAAGGATGATGCAATCCTACCACTTCACGGAGAAAAAATTCTCTTTATCTAATTATGGGATGATCAATCCCTATCACTTTAGGACATAATTCCAAGGATGATGCAATCCTACCACTTCACGGAGACAAAAGTCTATGGATCCATTTATGGGGGGATCAATCCCTATCACTTGAGGACATGATAAGTCCAAGGATGATGCAATCCTACAACTTCACAGAGAAAAAATTCTATGGATCCAATTACGGGATGATCAATCCCTATCACTTTAGGACATAAGTCCAAGGATGATACAATCCTACTCCAACATAGAGACAGAAGTCTGTAGATCACTTTAGGACTAATGTCCAGGGATGATACAATCCCATTGAAACATCATCAACATGCTCCCACTTTCTAGGAGGGTCTACAACATCATCATCATTGTTACTCCATAAGATGAAGGTCCTTTCGAACCACACCAATATTTTCATGGAAGTATTCAAACTTTACTCAAGAGAAAGTCTTGGTCAATGCATCCCCAACTTTCTCATCGGTACTCACATACTGGAGATTTATAGAACCCTTCTATTGGAAATATGGATTATAGTTGTTAATGATGAAAAAGTAGTTCATGAATGAAAATGAATAAGAGAAGGACATGATGGCAGAGTGAACTCAATAAAAGAAAAAGGAAATACAAAAGGTGAACTCAGTATAAGTCAAACGAAAGATGAAGGTAGTGATGACTTGGCATGAATGATCAAACAGGAAGATATGATAACAAGGAATGTCATGGCATAGATGATGAGGTGGTATGAAGGACCATGGTATGTTATACCTTGTTATAATAGCTATTTATTAAAGGTCTCAATTTGAATTAAACATATATGAGGAGAAATATATGGGCCTGCCAAAACAGGGTTATACACCAGTGGAGATTAAATGACTAAGTAGTCTCAAGAGGATACTCACCATAAATTATGGGTTAGAGTAAATGCCTGCAACACATAGAGGTATTATAGACTTGTGTTTTCTCTATATGAAAATCTATTCAGATTGTCTTGGAAGTAGCTCAGGAAGAAGTTATGGACCTGCCAAAAGAATGTTTTTAGGTAGATTGGATCAGACTAAGAAATTTGTCCAAGTGTCATAACAAACGGCTGGAAGACTATTTTCAAATTCCTTCCAGAGGTTGTGTGTTTGTCATTAATATTTAAAGGTGATGTGGTCTTGTTCACTGTTGAAATGGATTTCTAGACTTGCTCTTAGTTTTCCTTATGGTAATCAAATAAGGAAAATATCAGTCTTCCAAAATGAAGAAAATGTACTTTAGGTACTAAAGACAGAAATTTGACTATGTCAAATTCATAGGGTTGAAAAAGGAATTTGGAAACGTCGACCAAGGTTTATCTGTGTGATGATAATTTTATCAGAAGAAGTAGGCATGTTTCCTAGTGAACTAGATACCCAGCCATGAAGTCAGATTCTCACTTTTCTCTCACATGTGCGAATTATCAGCCTCCCAAAAGCCAAGAAAAGTGTTAATTTACATGTCAAGATTAAAAATGGATAGGTGTTAAAACAAATCAAAGTGAGGATCTGCAACCTTCATCAGATCGTATATCAAAGGTTGAGAGCTCAGCCGAAGAGGATCGATGGTGCGAAAGACTTGAAGTGCGTAAAGATGTCTAAAACAATATGGTTTTCCGCTACCCAAAAGATCGATGGTCAAGAAGCATTCCCACACAAGATCCAACGGTTGAGGATCAATTTTGCATAAGATAGGTGGAAAGGTTGAAGTTCAACAAAGATCCAAGATCTAGTGGCTGAGAATCAGTCCATAAGAAGATCGACGGTCAATAGTAGATCCACAAGGAAAGTAGACAAGAAAGAATTTCCACATAGAACCGAGATCCAATAGCTGAGAAGTGATCCTCTAAAACAGATCGACGGTTTGGAAAATAAGTGTGGGTGCAGAACTACAAAAAGCAGAGAGTCAAATTTTTTGAAATACTAAGTTTCTAAATTCCGCATTCTGCAATACAGGAGCAGAAGTGCAGGTGTGGAACCACGAAAAACAAAAGGTCAAAGTTGTTGAAACATTGAGTTTCCGACTTCCACATCCCGTGATCCAGAATATAGAAGGCCAGAAATACTTCTGTGAGAGATCGATGGTGTAGAAATGCCATTGTGGAAAATTCAGTATGGGTGTAGCACCGCAGAAATCGAAAGGTCGAAGTTTTGGAAACATTGAGTTTTTGACTTCCGCATTTCGCAGTGCGAGAATAGAAGTGTGGGTGCAGAACCGCAGAAATCAAAAGGTCAAAGTCATTGAAATGTTGAGTTTACAACTTCCTCATCTCGTGAGCGGGAATATCGACGGTCACAAAGAATCCTGTAGGAGTTCAATGGTGTAGAATGTTTGGTGTGGAAATATTGGTTCAAAAATCATGGGATGATATTTGAAAAAGGCACATCCTGTATTCGATTTCCACCTCAGATCAACGGTCATGAAGAAACCCAATGGATATCAAGGGTGTGGAACGGTTGAGGTGGAAAGAAAAGTTTTAAAAGTCACAACTTGAGGTCAGATGGTGGAAATTAGAGGTGAATGAATATCAACGGCTAGAGGATATTTTGTTGTTCAACATGTAGGTGAGTTAACCACTAGGATGGGAGTGAAATCATAAAAATGATTTAAGTTTGGTTTGTTCTCCACTGTTGATTGAGGTGTTTGAAATATCCAATGCCTAAGAATGATTTGTCCCATTAAAATATCCACGTGTATAACCAAAAGACTATATCTGAAATTATTGTGGAATCCATATTTTTGCTAACCATATCAGAATCCCTGTTGTACGAATTCACAATGGTAAAGAAAAATGCCTGCATGAGGTAAGGGTAAGACCAAAGGGGGATAAGGATACCTGCAGGGGATAGGGTTAATCCCACAAGTGCCTAGGAATTTCCATAAAGGGATAAATATTCTTGTTGATGGTAAGGTCACTTAAGGAATCCTGCAGGAAGCCCACGGGATTGGGTTTGAGGAAGCCCATGGTAAAAAGAAGCATGTTTCCTGTATATGGAAGATGAGCCTGTGGCGAAGGAATCTCGCATCTATGAGATAAGAATCCCAAAACCTGAGAGGAATAGGAAGCTTATTGTCTTGGGATGGATCCCGTGGGTTTGAAGGATGATCAAATGAAATATTAATTAATTAATTAAAATCAGGAGTAAACAGATATTTGAAAAGGCACATTTGTGAATGGATGTGGCCATAGAAATAAGAAGACACATGATTGCATATAAACAAATTTTTGAATAGAATAATATGTGTCTCTTTGGGTGAATAATGAATATATAAAGAATAATACCACTAGTCAAGGAATGCAAAGTGAATCTCTGCAATCCAAACCTGTGTATCAGCAAGATAGTAGACCAAGTGAAGAAAGCCAGAAACAGAGTTTGAATAGGGTATAGCAATTTTATTGATATCAAGTTAGGGTGGAGGGGTGGTGCTAGGGAAGGCTACATGCATGCAAGGAGGTCTTAGCCTCCATCCAATAATGGCTAGAGAATCTGGGTATTGATGTATCCTTGTCTGTAGGTGCAAACATAAATTAGGGTATTGGTGTATCCTTATCTATAGGTGCAGAAAGAATTCAAGGTGTGGGTGAATCCTTCAGTGGTGGCTAAGAAACTTGGGGAATGTGGTCTCTTGCAAGTGAGCGCATGAAAATAACTATTGTAATTGTAAAAACAAAATTTTGAAGATAATAGAAACGTGTTGGTGGTTTACCTTATTAGGTTCCACGATAAAATATGTTTTCTGTGTATCTTTTTTATTCAATGTTTTGATTAAATTTTATCAAGTGGTTTAAAAGGAAAAAATTCAACAATACTTATTCCCCCCCCCCCCCACCTCTCAGTATTGACCAGCTATCAACAATTGGTATTAGAGTGAGACCTTCCCTAACATTTTAACCAATGGAAGGAATATCCTATTAAAAACCACTATGGATCAACAAGAAGAGATTTAAATTGAAAATGGATCTCCAATACTTGGAAAAGAAGAATACATATTTTGGAGAACAAGAATGGAAAGTTATTTGAAATCATTGGAACTTGGTGTATGGAATGCAGTGATCACTAATTACACCCCACCAAAGAGAATCAGGACTCCATCTCAAAAAAAATCCAAGAAAAATAATGCAGATGCAATAGAGGCCATATTAAATGGAATATAGCAATCTATCAAAAGAAATATTGGACCATGTGTCTCAACCAAGGAACTCTGGGTAAAATTGGAAACAATTTACTCAAATGAAGAGATAGCACAAACAAGCCTTGCTATTTGAAAGTATAATACTGAAAATATAACTGAATATGAAGAAAATCTATTCATAGGGACAATATCAGAAACTTCAGAAGATAATTCAAATATGGAAAGAGAGGTGAACTTAGAAACAGAACTCATAGGTGCCTTGGAATAATTGAGAAAAAACAGGAGGGAGAACAAGTATTTGAAAGAAAAAATTTCAAAGTATCAAAGAGAGCAACATTCAAATGAAAAGGAAGTCAAGACTCTCTGAGAAGAACTATACATTGCAAGACCACAAATTATGGCTAGCATGGAAGAGGCTAAGAGCCTAAAAATGGAAGTTTCTAGCTTCAAGAAAGAAATCAAGATGATGGAAGACCACATGCAAAATACCAAGAGATTAAGACAAGAAGTTACTTTTCTTAAGAATAAGCTTCATGAGGAATCTATTAAAGCAAATTTTGAGAACAATTCAATGATTTTAGATGACATCTTGAGGAGCCAGAAACCATCAAATGATAGAACTGGTTTAGGGTATGACAATGAAAGGAAGTCAAAGTGTTTCTCCTTCACTAGTCAAGAAATAAATAATAAAAGAGTTTGTTCTAATGCACTAAAGATTCCAATTGAGCATAGTCATAATTTTTTCCCCTCATACCATTATAATGACAGAACTGGAATGATACTTAAAAGAACAAGGACAAGCAGGGTCCGGCAAATATTTCCTGGTCATTATTATACATGTCATAATTTTGGACATATGGATAGAGAATGTAAGGTAAGGAAAAATTCTTCAATAAAAGTCTAAGAGCAAAGGAAGGAATGGAAGAGGATGGAAGCTGTGAATCAGAAAAGTCAAATATTTCTCAAATATGAAGGAATTTTCTATGGTTATTGTCACTATTGTCACAAGTTTGGTCACAAGGTTGTTGAGTGCAGAATCAAGAGAAAAGACCTAAGTAAGGAATCCAAGAAACAAACAAGGTCAGTTAACAAGGTACCTCATGGAAATATATGGAGAAGAAAGGAAGACTCCAAAGGTGAAGAAGAAACAAAGATTTCAAGCATCAAAGAATTTTCCCAAGATGATGTTAAGCATAATAGTGTTGTAGAAAAGAATAACATCCATTATAATGGAAAGAATGATGAAAATACTGAAGAAGAAGTTAGTGATGGTGATGAAGCTGAAGTTGAATGTATGTTCTAAAAATCTCGTGAGCATTAGAAGGGATCATAAACTCAGGGCGAGTTAATATCAGAAAATTGCAATTAATACTTAGAAAATCTATTTTGGTAAGAAGAGAAGAATTTTATGAAGTTGCCACCAAAACAAGAAGAGTAGAGCTGAAAAATTGGTCTCAACTACCACAATTGGATTTGATATCATCTTTGAAGAAGGAATATGTTTAGGAGAATCACTATGATAGGGGCAGTCTATGAACTAATAATCCAAGGTTCTTACTCAAAGAATCACTACAAGAAGGATGTTAATAGTATGATCATCACCATGTCCAAGATAATTGGAGGAAGAGAGACAAAAGAAGAAGATAGAAGAATTAGTGAGGAGTGAAGAGTACATCTTCTATGAGCAATTGTAATTCTGGTTGAATAAATGAAGAACATAGTTTACTCTGCAAGTTATTGAGTGTTTATACCTTCACTTCTAATCACCAGAAGTTTGAATTTGAAATTCTTTGTGTGCATGTGTATGTATGTACTTCGAACTATGATATAATTACAGAGAACAAATTGAAAATTCTATGTCAATTTAGTTATAGCAAAGGGCATAATAAGTTGTCCTTTATCATTGTTGTCAAAAGGGGAGAAGGTTTAGGTGTTTCCATTAATGCCAAAGGGAGAGATTGTTGCAAATATGGATTATAGTTGTCATTGATGACAAATTAGTTCATGAATGACAAAAGATAAGCAAAGGACATTATGGCAAAGTGAACTCAGTGAAAGACAAAGGAAAGAAAAAAGCTGAACTTAATATAAGATAAAGGAAATACAAAGGTAGTGATGACTTGAAATGAATGATGAAAAGGAAGATATGATGACAATTCATGGCATGACATAGATGATGAGGTGGAAAGAAGGACCATGGTAGTATATACCTTGTTATAATGGCTATCTATTAAAGGTATCAGTTTGAATTAAACATATCTAAGGAGAAATATATGGGCCTGCCAAAACAGGGTTATACACTAGTGGAGATAAAAATGACTAAGTAGTCTCAAGAGGATTCCCGCCATAAATTATGTGTTAGAGTAAATTCCCGCAACACATAGAAGTCTTGTAGACTTGTGTTTTCTCTATCTCACCATGTCTTCAAATTGTGTTGGAAGCAGCCAAGGAAGAAGTTATGGACCTTCCAAAATAGTGTTTTTAGGCAGATTGGATCAGACTAAGAAATTTCTCCAAGTCTCATAACAAAAGGTTGGGATACTATTTTCAAATGCCTACCAGAGGCTGTGTGTTTGTTAGTAAGATTTAAAGGTGATATGGCATTTTTCACTGTTGAAATGTATTTTGTATCCTTTCTCTTCATTTTCCTTATGGAGATTAGATAAGTAAAATATCAATCTACTAAAATGAAGAAAATGTACTTTAGGTACTAAAGATAGAAATTTAACTAAGTGTCAAATTCACAAGGTCTAAAAAGGAATTTGGAAATTTCCACCAAGGTTTATCTATGTGATGATAATTTCATCAGAAGAAGTAAGCATGTTGCCTAGTGAACTGGATACCCATCCATGAAGTCAGATTCTCACTTAGCTCTCACACATGTGAATTTTCAACCTACCAAAAGCCAAGAAAAGTGTTAATTTGCATCTCAATATTAAAAATGGTGGTGTTAAAACAAATTAAAGTGAGGATCAGCAACCTTCATCAGATCATGGATCGATGGTTGAGAGCTAAGCCGAAGAGGATCGATGGTGCGTAAGATTTGAAGTGCAGAAATATGTCTTCAATAGTATGGGTTTTCGCTACCCGAAAGATTGAAAATCATGAAGCATTCAAATAGGTAGAAAGGTTGAAGTTTAACAAAGATCCAAGATCCAATCACTGAGAATCAGTCCGCAAGAAGATCGACAGTCAATAGTAGATCCGCAAGGAAATTGGACAGGACAGAAGTTCAATGTAGAACCAAGATCCAATAACTAAGAAGTGATCCGCTAAAATAGATCTATGGTTTGAAAAATAAGTATGGGTGTGGAACTGTAGAAAGAAGAGATTCAAAGTTTTGGAAATATTGAGTTTCTGACGTCCACGTTCCGTTGTGAGGGAACAAAAGTGCGGGTGTGCAACTGCGGAAATCAAAAGGTTGAATTCATTGAAATGTTGAGTTTTTTACTTCTGCATTCCACAATCCATAAGGTCCACAGCTAGAAATAATTCTATGAGAGATCAATAGTGCGGAAAGACCAGCGCGTAAAAGTCAGTATGGGTGTAGAACCACAGAAATTGAAAGGTCGAATTTTTTGGAAACATTGAGTTTTTGACTTTCACATTATGCAATGCAGGAACGAAAGTGCAGGTGTGGAAAAATGGAAATCAAAAGGTCAAATTCCTTGAAACGTTGAGATTTCGAATTTCGCATCCCACGATCCAAAAGATCGACGGTCACAAAGAATCCCATAGGAGATAAACGGTGCGGAATGTTTGGTGCAAAAAGATTGGTTCGAAAATCATGGAATGATATTTGAAAAAGGCACATCTGATATTTGATTTTCACCTCAGATCAACGGTCACAAACAAAACTGAAGGAGATCAACAGTGAAAAATGGTTGAGGCGGAAAGCAAAGTGTGGAAAGTCACAACTCGAGATCGGATGCTAAAAATTAGAGGTGAATGAATATCAATGGCTATAGGAGATTTCAATGTTCAACATGTGGGTGAGTTAACCATCGGGATGGGAGAGAAATCATAAAAACAGTTTAATTTTGGTTTGTTCTCCACCATTGATTAAGGTGTTTGAAATATCCAATGCTTAATAATCATTTCACCCATTAAAATAGCCAGGTGTATAACCAAGAGATTGTATTTGAAATTATTGTCGAATCCAGGTTTGTGCTAACCAAATTAGAATTCCTACTGTGCAGATTCACAATGGTAAAGAAGAATGCCTGCAGGAGGTAAGGTAATTCCAAAGGGGGCTAAGGATGCCTAGAGGAGCTAGGGTTAAGCCCACAAGGGCCTAGGAATGTCTAAAGGGGGATAAACGTGCCCACTAAAGGTAAGGTCACTTAAGGAATCACGTAGGAATCCCACATGTTTGGGTTTGAGGAAGCCAATGATCAGAATAAACCTGATGCTTGTAGATGGAAGATGAGTCTGTAATGAAGGAAGCCCACATCCATGAGATAAGAATCCAAAAACCTGAGAGGAAGAGGAATCTCACAGTCTTGGGATGTATCCCATAGGTTTGAAGGATGATCAAATGAAATATTAACTAATTAATTAATTAATTAAAATCAGGAGTAAACATAGATTTCAAAAGGCACATTTGTGAATGGATGCAACCATAAAAATAAGAAGACGCATGATTTTATATAAACAAATTTCTAAATACAAGAATATTTGTCTCTATGGTTGAATAATGAATATCTAAAGAAAAAGATCAGTAGTCAAAGAATGCAAAGTGAATCTCTGCAATCCATACCTATGTAGCAGCAAGACAGTAGACTAAGTGAAGAAAGCCGAAAACAGAGTTTGAAGATGGTCTAGGAAGTTTATTGACATCAAATTAAGGTGGCAGGGTAGTGCTAGGGAAGGCTACATGCCTACAATAAGGTCTTATCCTCCATCTATTAGTGGTTGGAGAATATGGGTATTGGTGTATCCTTGTATGTAGCTGTAGACAAAAATTAGGGTATTGGTGTTTTTTTGTCTATAGGTGCAGGTAGAATTCAGGGTGTGGGTGTATCCTTCAGTGGTGTCTGAGAAACTTGGGGGTTGTGGTCTCCATAAAGTGGGTTCTTGCAAATAACTATTGTCATTGTAAAATAAAAGTTTTGTAGATAATAGAAACATGTTGGTGGTTTACCTTATTAGGGTTCCACAATAAAATCTATGTTCTGTGTATCTTGTTGATTCAATGTTTTGATTAAAGTTTAATAAGTGGTTTAAAAGGAAAAAATTCAACAATATTGATTCACCCCTCCTTTTAGTATTAACCAGCTATCAACACCTTCTATACCATATCTCATATGTGAAAATACTGGATTTCTATGTGCTTTGATTTTTCATGGAACACTGGGTTCTCCGTCATCTTTATACAACTCTGGTTGTCACATAGAACCACTATGGTATCCAACTCCAGGTCAATCAGATATGACATCAAATTTCGAAGCCATATGGCTTCACAACTAGCAGAACAAGCTGTTATATATTCTACTTTAGTTTTGTTGAGAGAAACACTAGAATGATTCCTGCTAAACCATGAGATCATGGAGGATCCCAAACAATAACATCCACTTGAGGTTCTCTTCCTGTCTCAGGAACTTCCATCCCAATCTGCTTCTGTATAACCAACAATCTAAAGTTATGATCTCTGACATTGAATAGACCAAAGTCTATCATACCTTTCAGATACCTCATCACATTCTTTGCAGTTATTAGGTGAACATGTCTAGGTTTAACTAGATATTGACTAATGGTGTTCATAGCAAAGAATATATCTAGCTTCGTATTTTTCATATAAATCAATGAATCAATAATCTATTTATACTAAGTCATGTCCAGTAACTCTAATGATTCATCAGAGAACAACTTCAGGTTGGTATCCATGGGTGTGGCCATGCCTTTACAATCCAACATATCAAATCTTTTTAAAATTTCCACAACATACTTTCCCTAGTTGAGAAATATTCCTTCTAGGCTCTACCATACTTACAAACCTAGAAAATAGTGCATCAATCCAAGGTCTTCGATCTCAAATTATTCAGCGAGCTTGTTCTTGCACTCTAAAATTTGTTTCTCATTTCCTGTCAGAAATAAGTCATCCGCATACAACAATAATATGATAGGTTCATCATCCATAACCTTAAAGTAAAGGTTAGGGTCAGCTTTACTTTTTGTAAATCCCAAGCTCGTCAATAATATATCTACCCTTCCATACCAAGATCTAAGAGCTTGCTTCAATCCATACAGATCCTTCTTCAACTTACATACATGAGTCAATTGGTATCCAACTTCAAATCCTTGTGGTTGTTGTATGTACACTTCTTCCTCAACAACACCATTTAGGAAGGTTGTCTTCACATCCATCTCATGTAAACTCCACTTCATCATGGATGCAAGTGCCATGATGGTTCTAATGGAAGTGTACCTTGCTACTAACGCAAATGTCTCTTCATAATAAATTCCCACTTTATGAGAGAATCCTCTAGCCACAAGCCTTTCCTTTTATTTCTCAATACTTTCATCATTTGCATGCTTTATCTTCGAGATACACTTTGAAGATACCACACTCTTGCCTTCTGGTTTGGGAACTATATCCCAAACATCATTCTTCATTGTTGATTGGTATTATTTCGTCATTGATTCTATCCATTCTTTCTTCTATACATATTCTTCATAGATGGTAGGTTCTTGATCTACAAGATCACACATCAAATATACATAACTAGAAAATGGCTTTGATCTCTTCCTTACACTTATGGAGCCTTCTAGAGCTCCATACTTGTCTGTTTATTGTATAATTTCTCTTACCCAATTAGGGTTTCTCTTTTTTGGTATATTTATAGTAGGAGTTTGTTAGAGAAATAATTTACCTTAGTACCATGGTAATACACCTAGGTGACATTTTCATTTGTATTATACTTATGTCATATGGTTTAACCTAGGTTATACTGATCAATCTTGGTATCTTAGGTGATTATGGTTCATTTACTCACAGTGGAGGTGCTCCACTTTGATCATATTGAGAGTTGAGGAACTCTAGTTTGATCATTCTATTAACCCAAGCACCCTCATTAATGACAAATTTTCTTGGGAGCGCTCCCCGTCCCTTAATTCATGAATCTTGTTTGACTAAGGGTGTTAGTGCATGTATCTAGTGGTTTTGGACTCTTTTTGGGAATTTATTTCTTCCTAGAGACTCTCCCACTCACCCATGTGTTCTCCCATGCCTTCATTTATGATCCAACATGCTCCAGCCATGTACACACTAGTATTTGTTACTTTTTGGTATGGTTATGGAGCTTATTGGTCCACCTAGTGGGGTTTAGGGGTCAAATCATATCTTGACACATGTATGCATCCAAATGGACTCCATAGGATAACTACTTTCTCCCAATGTCTTATAAGTATGTACCACACATATGTACATGTTGTACACTAATAGAAACATCAATTATTGGCACAATCTATGTGTGTTATTTTTCTCTCTTTTACTGTTTTCTTGCATATTTTGTAAATAACTTAGATTTTGAAGATTAAATTATCTCCTAGATCTCACTGTGAAGTAATTCTCACATGGTATCGGAGATTTGTGGGGTTTCAAATCAAATCTAGAGTGTTCAAGTTGTTTGTAACACCCTGGTTTTGACCCCGTTTGCATTTAAATATTATGATGTAAATAATCATGGTGTGCAGCTAGGAAAAATCCCCACTGTTGGTTTAGTGTTTATGTTTCAGCAATTAAGGTTGAGCCGATAGTATTTTATGCTAGCTAAACATTAAAAAGCTGGAAATCATGTTAAATTTGCAATTTTAACTAAAACCTCAAAGCCGACTATGTCAATGCAACTAAATGAGATGGGGGCATGATTTTTCCTAAGGATGAGGGTGTGCAGGATTGGAAAAGGGGGAAGAAATTCTAAATGGGAAGAGCACCATTTCTAGAAAAATGTTCTTAAATTTTCATGGTCAAGAAAACACCAAAAACGACCACCTTTCCCTCCTGTGGCAACGTTTCACCTTCCCTCACGATTTTGGAATGGAAAAACATTTTGGGAAAACCAATTCGGCATTCACATAGCAAAAAGAAAGAAAAAATGATCCTGATTCTAGACCCTTGGGGAATTTCTCCTATCCGGCGATCTGAATCCTTCACGATTTTGGTTTTCCTATGTGCATTTTTCTCTCTCACGTTTTCTCCCGTCTGCTGGTTATTTTCCTGAACATGATTTCCCTGAATCGGATTTTGTGTCTTTGATTTGAAAGACCAGTAACATTTTCATTTTAGTATTTTGTAACAGTCAGTCTGGCACCAACAATGTTCAGAAATTCATAAATTTTTGTGTGTGTATGTAATCCTTGGCATCTGCTACGTTTTGATAAATCCTAGGGCTAAGATAACTATGTGTGCATCCACGGTTGGCATCTAAATTGATTGAAGGAATGGAAATAGAGTGTAGACTTGCTTGATAAACCTAGTGTGTGAAAGGACCTCACAAACAAATCTAGAAAGCTAGTTTTCTTCTTTGCATGCCCTAAATAGCACTGGAAGGGAAGGCATAGCCTGAGGGACTGTGTAGCAGAGAAGGAAATGATTCCTTGTGTTGGGTGTGTAATTGTTTAGAAATCAATCTTGATCTAGTGTGGGTGTTCATATCTCTCGGGTTGAGCTCGCTAGCTTAGCAGTTAGTCTTTCCACCTCCTTGGCAGCCTGATAAACCCAACTGGAAGGATGGATTGGTTGGTTGCCTGATAAACCCATCTATTGGCTTGGTTGTGTCTCATGTGAATTTGACTGAATTTAAACCACTTCCTATGTAAGTTTGATAAACCCAACTGTGTTGGCTTGACTGAGTTTTATTGTATCCTGGGTTATGGGGAAAGTCTGCTAGTGTTCCTTATTCCTTGGGGAAAATCATGCCTAGTTTGGGGGTGTGTTATAGCTGATTTTACCACTCCAAGTGAATCACACTTGTATCTCCTTCCCTTGTCCCTCTACAAACTCCTTAGACCCCTTGGACCATTTTTTGTCCTTTGATGTTTCCTTGACCATCCCTAAAAGCATGTGAAAATTAATACATGTGACTTTTAAACCTATAATCGTGTATATACACGGGTTTTACCCCTAAAACCACGTACATCGGGATGTGTGCATAATCCAAATCCTTTTAGAGTTTTCCTTGACATGGATCCAACTCACTTGACTCCTGGCCTTCCATATGCCTTGAGATCGCTCGGATTCGACCTTTCATTACCCATTTGAAAAGCTATAAGAAACTCTTTGGTACATTGAAGGCATAAGAGAGAATTGAGAGCAAAGAAACTATAGTCCATTGTTGCTAGAACTTGTGCTTGAGTCTGCATCCCTTTGTCCCTTGGAGCACTTTTGTGTTCTTCCCAAGCTTGCCTTTTGCTTGTAATCTTGTTATCGAGAGATAGAGGATTGAGGTGGTGGAGGCCCAAGTGGGGGATTCAGTTTCTCCGATTCGTAGACGTGTCGACAAAGGTTTTGTCCATTGTAATCTTTGATTTTATATTAATAGAAATATCTTTTCCTATCCAATAATGTATGTTTGAATGAATATTTTAATCCATGGATGATTTCAAATGCTTATACATTGTTGATTATATATGCTAGAATAGATCTAACACCAATTTATAGTATGCTTGTCTTGTTTACTTGTTGTTGAGGAAGTGATTTATCAATTCAAACTGAAGTTGGAAAGCTCAACAGGGATCTACTTCAATCATCCAAAATAAGGTACGAGGTCTGATCCTTTAGTGTTAGATATTTAATTTCTATTGCATATTGGAAAGGATTGATTTCTGGAGTCAAGTTGTCTGTTGTGGTACCCCAAGCCATAGGAATTTCTCTCCGTAACAGAATTGGCGACCCCGCTGAGGAGTTCCTAGTAGTTGTCCTTTGGGGGTTTTCTATCAGAATTCATTGGCTTTGAATTACTCTTTTTCTCTTGTTTCTGTGTCAGGTCTGGGGGCATGTTTTCCTAGTGGTGTCTGATTGGTGTGAAGTTTGTCTCATCTTGTCTGTTTGCCTTTATTTTTTATGCACCTTTCTTCCTGTATGCGAGTTTTGAACTCACAGTCGCGTATACACACGGGTTTCACTGCTATTTCCGCGTACACACATGGGTTTACTGCGAATAGTCATGTACGCCCTTAGTTTTTCCTTTTAGAGGAAGTGGAATGGTTGCTGGGTGAATTTTGATGATTGCTAAGTCTCCTTTGATATTGTCAGAGTCTGTATACACCTCTATTTTTTACCAGAGACGTTTTTTTTAGGGTAATTTTCTTTTTTTAAAGAATGTTCTTGTCATTTCATTTTCGAATTTTTGTTTTGGGATTAGTGCATTAGAATTCTTTTACCTTATTACTTTGCTTGAGTGCTGCTTGAGTGTGCTTGCAGAGTCTGGGGGTTGTAGAGCCATTCTTTTGCTTTTATATCTCATTTTTATTTCAAAAATTCCAAAAATATTTGCTTATGATCATGCATTGCATCTTGCATTTTGCATAGTACTTGCACTAGTTTTGCTTCAGAGTATTAGTCAGGATTTCATATAGCAAAGCTTGCATTTATCATTTGAAGAAAATTGTGCATTTCACGTAGTAGCATACCCTATTTTGCATGGACAGAATGCATTTGCATCGATTGTTAGGTGTGCATTTTACTTCATGTTGTGTCATAACACCATTAGTTGCATGGCCATATACCTCTTTTGAGTAATAAAGCCAATTAAAATCAACGCTTAATTAAAATGAACTACACTATTTTATTTGATAGGGTTCACCAACAAGATTAGGTTTTTGGGTCTTGGAATAGTTCATTGTGAGTTTATCCTCCAAGACCACTAAACAACAACATGTATGTGTCTGTCCAGGTGAGTGTGTGAAATTCCTTGGTATAACTAGTGTTTCTCAGGATCCTCCTCTCAAAAGGGAGTTAAGCACGAGGCAGTGTGAGCGGTTATTTATTGGGATGACCCCTAGTCATAACTAAGTAGCACCAAAGATATTTCTAGGATTGTATTCGTATCTGGGGGCTCTTTCGAGAGTTTCAGGCTTTGCTACCTTGCCCATATGGTCAATCCCACCTACGACTATCCACCTGAGCATTGATTAAATTGAGGTGACCTTAGTGACCTTACCTAGGATATCGAGGGGGTACTTTACAGGGGTTATTCTGTGGGTGTCCCAGCCAAGTTGGGGTCAAAAAGCACAGTCGCTTTATGCATTGAAGCTGAGGGCCACAATAATTTGTTCCGTACCTCCGCTTGTTGTGTATGGGAGTCTCAACCCTCTCCTAGGCGAGACATACCTTCTTCATTCGGGAGCTCACTTATCCTACCCTTGATTTCTTGTGGTTGACTTTAGATTTTCTTGGTGATTGCTTTGTGCATGATAGCTTTCCTAGGGTTTGCATAGATAGAGAGTCTTTGATATTTTTTGAATCGTTGTGGATTTGGGTGTGGCTCATCACCATTCTTGTTGTTTAGCAAGACTTTCACCTTTCACATCTCCTCCTCCTTTGGGAGAGAGAAATAGACGGTCCAGGTGGACTACTTCACACATTGATTCACACACCATGGGAGACCATATAGAAGGTATTCCTGAACCACCTTCTCCCATTCATGTGGAAGATGGGGAGTTTACTTCTAACTATGATCCTTCACCCGAATTAACTGATTTAGGTCCATTGATTTCTAAGATAGGAACCTTTCATGATAGACCTACTTACTCTAGGGTTGATTCCCCATTGACACATTGCCAGTATGGAATGCTGGAGGATGATGAGACTCATTTTGAACCTGCGAGCACTAGTTATGGTACTTATGGAATGTCTGGTTTTCCCACACATGATTTGGCATTCCATGTCGAATCTGAGTTTGAGCCTAACACTATGCCTGGGGGCACTCTCATTCCTTACCATGCGGAGAGGTTTGGGAGCACAAGTCACATTACACCTTCCATCCTGGCAGTGGAAGCTACATCACATATTCCTCCTAGGTCTAGGGTTAGTGATCCTATTAGGATACCAAATATGAGAAGAGTGACTATAGGGAATAGAAAGTACATAATTACACAGATCCCTTCATCCTCTGTCCCTCGTTCTTCGAATGTTCACCCTCCACCTCATTCACGTGGTCCTTCGGGCCAAAATGTTGCTACGAGTCATGTCAGTACTGCAGTTACTAGACCAGTTGTGTCTCAAGTACATGCACCGCCCATTATTTCGGGAGGTCATGGCCATACTTCTAGAGGTCGCATTCCTACTTCCTAGACATATATTCCTACTTCTGGAATGTATATTCCTACTTATGGAGTGTCTCATGAGACATCTCATGCGATGACTTATGGACCCTATTATGGGACGTAGTATGGACAAGATTCTTCACCTTATGGGGGTAGGTATCAACAACCTGCTTACTCTCCAAATTACAGCTTTGTAGCTCTGAATAATCAAGGTACACCACACTATGGTACTTCGATGCCACCCTATATGGGTCAAACGGGAGGAGGGCACTATGGCCAAGGCCATGGTAGTAATCAGACCTATGTGAAACAGAACTACCAGGGAGCGGTCCATCGACCTCATCCTCCTAGGATCCCTTCCCTCACAACGATAAATCTTCCTGACTTGTCGAGATTGACCAACGATCCTATAGCTCATGACCCGGCTTGGCTGGCTGTCCCTACTAAGCTTCCCTCGAACATACCCAAATTCGAGGGCAAATCGGGAGAGGATCTGAGTGAACATGTTACTACCTTCCACCTATGGTGCTCTTCGAATTCCTTACATCAGGACTCAATCCGTTTAAGGCTGTTTCAACACACCCTTATAGTGCCTGCCGCAAAATGGTATATAGAGCTACCTACGGGGGCATTCGCTCTGTTCGATGACCTAGCGATGACTTTTCTTAACCACTTCTAGCTACCAGTGTGTTATGACATTGGTACTGAACTCTTGTCAACATTTCGGTAGGATAAATCCACACATATCTCAGATCATATCCAAGATTGGCGTAGACAGAAGAGGTTAATTAAAGCCTTTATACCACCAGAATTCCTCCTCGAATGCTTCCTTAAGTCATTATTTCCATATATAGCGAAGGATGTTTCTACATCTAGAGTGAAAAATGAGGAGCAACCCATTTTTAGGGCACAGGAACTGGATTTGGTTTATGCTCAATATGGTTTGTTATATGAGATCATTCCCAATGCTCTGCATTCTAGTTTTGACCCCAAAGTTAAACCTGGACCACATGGTGATGGCATTGTTGGTTGTGTGAGTGATAAACCTATGGATTTGGTTGCAAAACAAGTTAGTCAATTGTTAATCAACCAATCTACTTTGGGACAAGCTAGGGCTTCATCTCAACCCACCCAAACGGTGAGTGTGCTTTCAGTACAATCATCAAACCAGAAGGGTAACCAGCAACCCGGACGGAATAAAAAGAAAGGTAAGAATAATCATAAGGGCGGGAATAGGAATGAAAATGCTAATAATAATGACAAGAATGCCTGTAATGCTGGGGGGAACAAGCAAGCTAAACGTAAGGTTAAATTTCCTTACAAGTTGTGTAAGGACGATCACCTCACTTACTTGTGCCCTCGTATCGATGAAGCCTCGAGATTCTTTGCATAGGGCCCAGCTGTGCTAACAAACCCTTTACCTGACAATCAAAATATGAACTCGAGGACCCATGATTAGTCTGGCGATGATCAAGATATGTCAGAGGGTAGTGGTCATGGCTGCATTAACATGGTACATGCAGCGAAAGTTGTGACTCGTGTGAAAGACTATGGTTCGTCACAACCCAGCCTAGGCAAGGAACCTGATCCACTAGGGACTCCTTTGCGTATTGAGAAACCTGTCGATAAACCTGAAGCTGCACCTCACATTCCTAAGGGAGTCCTTAAGTGTTTGGGGCACAATCCTAATGCCCAAGCCACCCAAAACTATTCAGTTGTTGAGGATTTGGACCACACTCCTTGTGCGATGTCTGCACTGGAAGTGTTTCAAAGTTGTCCTTCACAAAGGAAGGATTTTCTTTCTTCCCTTGGTGTGAATGATGATAATTCTTCCTCCATGATTAAATTTGAAGCCGCAGGACTTCAGCCTCACTTTCCTTACTGTGTGTCTCTTTTGATTAATGTAGAATGTCTTAACATGACCGTCAAGTGCACTGTGATTGACTAAGGCGCTGCTGCTTCTGTGATGTCTTTATCACGTTGGAAATCAATGACCATGTTAACTGCATTCAATGGGAGATCATTTATGCCACACAAGATCCTTCCTTCCCTTAAGGTCCATTTGGGAGGGAAGACTTTTGCGATAGAGGTCAAGGTGGTCGATGCACCCCTTGACTACAATCTCTTTCTAGGTAGGAATTGGATGTACAGTATGCAAGCCGTAGCTTCTTCCCTATTTCACATTGTATGCTTTCCATTTAATGGGAATATAGTCACGATTGATCAAATGTCATTCAAGAATCCGTCGATTACCGCATCTTCGGGAGCTTCGATCTCGATCATTGAACACTCTTAGCCGGCAACTGAGAGTGTGGGTGTAGGAATGTATCCATCCCTCATATGAAGTTTTAGTTGCCCTGCATCAATCCTTATGATAGGGTCTAGTTCTGGTGAGGCTTCAACATCTATGAGATCGGTGTCTTTTCGCACAAGTCATATGGAAGATCCTTAGATTCTTCCTACACCAAGTACTCCAAGTGAGCCCATCATGACGGACGTGCCATTGCCTGCAACTATGGTAGCTTATCAAGCTAATCTTGAGAGTGTTGCAGAGCCTAGTCCTTCCTCTTCGCGGATGAAGGAGGAGGACCCTTATGTGCTACTTGCATGGGTGGTACAGCCTTCTCACGCACACGACTGCCTTGATAGTGTTTTCCCTTTAGACGAAGCAATTATTGAGGCCATGTCGGGAGTTAAGCCACCATGGGAAGAGCTCCATCATAGATCTTACTTTCTTCCTAAGCTTGACCGCTTGGAGCATGAGGATTTTAAGGAGGTTCTTAGTGAGAGAATTGGTAGTCCTATGGTTCCATTAAGCTCTCTTGATCCAATGGCTAATGGAAACATGGCAAATATATCTTCAATGATTCCTATCAATATCTCTCGCGATCCTGGTAGGATAGAAAATGTCTATATTGGGGCAGAATGTTCCCATGCTGAGATTCAAGAATATACCAAGCTGTTTAAAGAATTCCATGATATCTTTGCTTGGTCTTACGATGAAATTCCAGGTATCGAACCTTGTATTGTCAAACATGAGATTAATACCTATCCCAACGCTAAGCCTGTTCGACAATGCTTGCATGCATGCGGTGAATCCTAGGAAAACACCCGTGATTAAGGCAGAGATAGAGAAACTATTGAAAGCTATTTTTATCTATCCCATTCCCTTGACAGAGTGGGTTTCAAACCTCGTTCCGGTTGATAAGAAGCAGGGAGCGATCCGCATATGTACTGATTTCTGTGATTTTAATCATGCCTGTCCTAAGGACAATTTCCCCACACCATTTATTGATCAAATTTTGGATGAGTGTGTGGGTAGAGAGGTTTTTTCCTTCATCAACGGCTTTTTCAGATATAATCAAATACAAATTAAACCTAAGGACCAACATAAAATGGCATTTATTTGTCCTTGTGGAACTTTTGAATATCAGAAAATGCCTTTTGGCCTTAACAATGCCAGAGCTACTTTTTAGCGGGCCATGACCTTGATCTTCCATGATCTCAAATCGATTATCGAAGTATTTTTGGATGACCTTGCTACTTATTCTCATATGAGAATGCGTCATTCCTATCATTCGAGATTGGTATTCGAAAGATGCCGCCATTATTTGGTCAAGTTAAATCCTCACAAGCGCTTCTTTTGTGTGAAGTCAGGTCGCTTGTTAGGATTCATCATTTCTAAAGAGGGTATAAGAGTCGACCCTTTGAAGGTTGAGGCAATACTTCAGTTGTCTCCCCCAAAAAATATTCGTCATCTTCAATGTTTGCAAGGCATGGAAAACTTATTATGGAGATTCATTGTCAATTTTTCCAATTTGACTAGAGGGGTCATGTTTCTTTTGAAGAAGGACACCACCTTTTGTTGGGATGAGCGAGCCCAGGAGTCCTTTGATGTGCTCAAGCGAGCCCTAGCATCAGCCCCGGTGATTAGTCCCCCAAACTATAGCTGTGATTTTCTACTTTATGTGGCCGCGTCCATGGAGACGTTTGGTATGGTTTTGGTTCAAGACGATGAGGAGCTCCAAGATCATGTCATATACTATCTGAGCTGGAATATGATTGATGAGGAGATTTTTTATTCTCATGTTGAGAAGTTTGCTTTAGCTACCGTACATGCGGTTCAATGGTTGAGACATTATATTCTCCTTCGCCAGACCTTGGTTGTAGCCCATGGCAATCCGTTTCAATTCATCCTCACTCAAAGGATGATTGGGGGAAAATATAATAAATGCATTGTCATCCTGCAAGAATTTGATCTCGAGTTTGTTTCGGCAAATTCGAAGAAATCGTTAATTATGCAGAGCTTATATCAGATTTCCCAAGCTAGGCCGAGGAGTTGGTTTGTGAAGATACATTTATCGATGAACACATCTTCTTAATCTCAACTTTAGACCCATGGTATGGGGATATCATTATATATTTACAAACATTGAAGGTCCCTACTCACCTCTCATGGGATGAACGGCGACGATTACATCATGTGTCTAAGAATTACCTCATAGTGGATAACACTTTGTACCGCCATGGGGTAGATTCCATTTTACAACGTTGTTTAACTCATGAGGAGGCTGAGGTAGTGCTGAATGATTTCCACAGAGGGGCATGTGGTGGTCATTTATCTGGGCTTTCTACAACCCAAAAAATCTTAAGAGCAGGTTATTTCTGGTCGTCAATCTTTAAGGATGGTGTTGATGCGGTCAAGAGGTGCCACCCTTGCCAGGTGTTTGCATGAAATATGCACTCAAAACCTACCCCATTACATCCCATCATCACCGCCAGTCCCTTCACTAAGTGGGGGCTCGATTTTATGGATTGCAACCCAGCTTTAGCTAGGGGGCATCATCATATCATAGTGGCTATTGATTACTTCACCAAATGGGCTGAGGCTATTCCTACAGTTAAATCCAATGGTGAGACAGTCACGCACTTCATATTCAACCAGATTATTACTCGGTTCGGGATTCTGAAAGAGCTTGTCACTGACCATGGTTCTCACTTTTAGAATCATATGATGGAAGAGTTGGCATCAAATTTAGGGTACAAACAAGAGAATTCCTCCTCTTACTACCCTCAAGCAAATGGACAGGTAGAAGCAGTGAACAAATCACTCAAATCCATTCTCCAACGAACCATCGCACAAAGCAAGAATAATTAGTACATTATGTTATATCCTACTTTGTGGGTGTATAGAACTGTTGTTAATACTTCCACGGTTTTTTCTCCATATCAACTTGTACATGGAGTGGAGTCGGTATTACCGGTTGAGTGCGAGATTCCTTCTTTGAATCTAGCTGTAGAGCTCTTACCAGACACTTCCCCATTGGAGGAGAATTTGGTCCACCTTGAGCAACTTGATGAGCAACGTCGAGATGCCTTGGTGGCTCTAAAAGTCAATAAACGTCACGTAAAGGTCCAGTATGATAAGTTTGTACGTCCAAGGAGCAAGGATGGATGAAACAATTAGCCTGTTTGGTGATCCTTGGGTCAATGAAGTTGTGAGTGCTACCAGAATCAATGAGTATTATAAGAGGGAGTTTTTTGAAGAACCCTTTGATCCACATGGTTTGTGGGGTGGTGACTACGGCTAAGGCATGGAGAGATATCTCTGGTTGGTCCTCTAGAGCAGGAAGTTGTTGAATGTCACCATCATCATCTATGGGATCCTGAGCATCATAAAAAAATTCAGGTGCGGGTGGAGAATCCACATCTAAGAGATAGAGCTTTTGCTCAACACATCTATGTCCTCGGGTGAATTTCTCCTAACAAATATAACAAAGCCCTTTTTCCCGACATTCCCGCATCTCTACTTCAGACAAATGCTTGATAGGAGTGGTTCTAGGGGATGGAGAATTTTGGGTTCTTTGAGGAACCATAGGTCTAAATGGAACAAGAGTGGATTTGGAGCGTTGTTGAGCCCGGATCTTGTCCTCTACTAGCTCACCCAACCTGAGGGCTTCCATCATTGTGTTGGGGCAGAACATTTTAACCTCATAGCATATTGCATCCTTCAAACCACTGATAAAACAACTGAGGTAGAATGCATTAGGTAATCCCTCTGTGTGATTGGCGAGTTTCTCAAATTCTGTCTGATACTCCCGCACAGTGCCCGTTTGGTGAGTGCTCATGTGAAGTCATCAAAATCACTAGGACCAAATTACTACAAGAGGAGTTGGGAAAAATCTGTCCAGTTTGGCTCAACATGAGCCTTCATGTACCAACGGAACCATTGAAGTGCTTCATGTTCCAAATGAAAGGATGCAAGGGGGACTTTATTGACATCAAAAGTGTTATGAAAACTGAAATATTGTTCTTCCCTATAAATCCATTTAGTTGGATCATCACCATTGAATTGAGGAAAATCCATCTTCGGCCCGTGGAAGTTGCTAAACGATGAGAACCCAATGTCTGCAGAAGATAGAGGCTGGCAGGGGTTGTTCATGGGTGAATACTAAAGTTGGAGGCTGAGAATTTTTTGATCTAGATCCTCAAGTTTGGACTTGATGATGGCAAGTTTTTCTTCCATTTGTTTATTTGCTCCAGTGCAAGTGACAACCATAACTAGCTTTTTTTTTCTTTTTTTCTTTTTTTTGGCAGGCAATGGGTAGAAAAACAAAAACGGAGAGGGTTTTATAAAAGGAGATTTTTTATTTGGGAAAAATTTGGGGGGGTAATTGGGGTTTTACAAGGTTTTGGACATTTTTTTAGGGACAAGAAGCAGAAAATGGGAATTTCAAAGGTGGGATGAAGGAATTGGAAAATTTGGCAGAGAGGGACAATGAAGCAGAAATTGAAAACGAACACCATGGAAAAATATGAAGGTGATTGGGTGAGAATCAGAGAAGTTATGACAAATGTGGAATTTTGGCCTTAAGGAAGTGAAATTGGGGATAAGGGCCTCAATGAAGGAATATGTAGAATGGTATCACGAGGGTGATAGTGAAATTTCAAGGAAAACAGAGCTAAATTAAGGAACATATGGCTCAAAAACAAATATTGCTGCAAGAACTGTAAGTTGCACAGAGCCAGGAAGCACAGCATGGGGAAAAAAAAAAATTCCCGAAATGCCACCCCCAAGAAAGTGCTATGATACCAGATGTGGACAACCTCCTGCAATGAACAATCAAAATGCACGATATAATAGAAATATTTGAGCCCAAAAGAGATTTTATTAATCACAGGCCACTTCGAGGGGGAAACCTCCTTTGAGAAAGCTCAATACAAAATAACTATTTGATGCTTTCATTAGCCTCAACACATACTTATATACTAAGTCTAATCTAAACAACTATTACTCCACATGCATGTGGGATAATGCAACCTATTAACTAGACGACTTAACAACTATTACTTACTCCCCATGAATGTGGGATAATACATCATACTAATGGGATGAGTTACAAAGCATATACGTCCAACAAAATAAAGAGGGGGGTTGACACGGGTTCTTAAAAGGATGAAACTCTTTATATGTGGGGTGGATTAATTTGATTACTAAAATAAAGAGTAAAAGTAAACAAGTGTAAATCTTTTTATTATCAAATAATTTCTCTTCATTATTAAAAGTCATACTCTAAGAAAAAATTATTTAAATAATAGTAAATTTTATTATTTATTTTATAAGCATTTATTTACAAAAATTAGGTTTTAAAATAGAGTGTTTATTAAAAGTCATACGCTAAGAAAAACTCATTTAAATAATGGTAAATTTTATTATTTATTTTATAAGAATTTATTTACAAAAAATATGTTTTAAAATAGAGTGTTGAAGATTTTTTTTTCCTAAAGGAAGAAAAATTTCATAATTATGTTTATATGTGTTTAAGTATTATTTGATATTTTGTACTTCCTTGTTGTGTACAAGAGAGATTCATTTCATGGTCGTAGTATCTTGTTATTACGCTCATAGGTGTGTTGCTATGGCAGTGCTTAAATGCATTTTGATTGAGATTTAAATAAATAAGCTTCACTTAAGTGGATATCACTTTTTGTTTTTTGTTTTTTTATTAAATAATATTTTTTTTTAAGTTTATATTAATAAGTTTAATGTTTATTTTATACCATAAATGGATAACTATAATGATCTAGTAATTAGTTTAATGTTTTGTTTAATAGCCACCCATCTCCACAAAACTGAGTGGTTGCGTGAGTCTATTTACTGACCACTTTAGGCTCAGTGTAACAAGTGTAGAACCGATATTTATTTCAGGGTCGTCCTATCTTATGCTTAGATGCATCTTGATTAAGATTTAAGTAAGCTTCACTTAAGTGGATATCATTTTTTCATATCAACTTTTGTTTTTTTATTAAATAGTATTTGTTTTATATTTATATTAATTAGTATAATGTCTATGTTAACTATAACAATATGGTAATTAGTTTGATGTTTATCTTTTGTTTAACAAGTAGTCATTTCCAACTAAGTGGTTGGTTTCACCTATCCATGTTTAGTGGCCACTTGTGGTTGTGCCATTACTAATCATAGTTTAGCCTTGTTTATGATGATGATGGTGATTAATATCCACTCAGAACAACTTTGTTATAGTGGACCTTAAGAATGATAATACTTTCTTTACTTTAAAATAGTGTTCCTATGCCCAAAAATATTTCCAAGCTCACTATAGTTTTGGAAAGTTAGGGGCTTATAAATGTTTGTATTGTAGCAAATACTATGAAACGTAGATTGTTGACTCACCAAATTGGAACTCTTTGCATTTCTTTGCATCCTCCAAACCCACTTTTGATCTCTTTGTTTGATCCTTTAACCCCATAAATCCCTTTATATTTTCACATATCTACCCAAATAGCCAACAAGTATCGTAAGGTATGATAATTCATCAAATACCTTTGATTTCCTCTAATTTAATGATTAAATGTAATTCTAGGAAGATCGTGACTAATTATATTAGATTCTGCAGCATACTTTGATTTCAGCAGCAGATTACATATCATGAAGATTCGTTATACTCCAGGGGATGACATATTTCTCAAGTAAAGTCGAATCCATCCAACTCAATTCTTGTTGATGACTCACGTATAATCAATGCAATCTTCATCTCTAGGCACTACGTGCCATAGAGATGAAGATATGTTATGACATAAAGAATTTAGAGAATCTCGAGCATGAAGAAGTTAGTCATTAATTGACATAATCATTTACCTTTTGAAAATAGTTGTATTATTAAATAGATGATAGGTTTTGATTACTGAAAAATCCGGATTAGTTATCCTAGATCTTCAGCTATAAAAGCCATGGATCAAAATGTAAAAGGGAAAAATATATATGGAGGATTAATAGAAGAATTACGTTGCTCAGGTGTTGGTTTTTTGAATTGAACGGAGTTCGATTCATACAATGTTGTTCTTATTATGTTAAGTAATGATACATATGTTTCTTTAGACTCTAATTTGATCTGTTTTTTGTTGTTAATGTTTTATTCATTTTAGAATCATGGTTGTAGCTTAGAGTTTAGTCTGTAAGTCATTTAAGGACTTATGGCTTTCTTGGTAAGGATCCACCAAGAATATCATAAGCCCTTCCCATGTAACCTTAATTCCGGTATAGTCTATATAAGTTAATCTATGTTTTCATTGGAAGTAAGAATTGTATTTAAAGTAGCTGTAGAAAGTACATTTACATACCTTTGAAATTAGTTCGTTCATTATGTGATGGGTATTGAAATAATGTGCACAAATGTTTGATAGGATTAAGAATCGAGCTCAAATTAATACATTTATAAGATTGAGTTGAGACATTCTTTAACTTTTTTCAGTTTCATAGATTTGATTTCTTTATTGAAGTTTTGGCTTTTAGTTCAATTAAAATAGTTCTGACTTTAGATTTTAGCTTAAATACAGTTCTTTTGCAAGCCTAAATTCTTGAATGTAGAATATTTAGTTATAGTATTCCAAAATTCATTTATCTCGCTATAGTTGTAGATGTGAGTTAGTATTAGATATTTTAGCTCCATAAGACTGTTTAATTTATATATTGCTTTCTGTAAATTTGATCTTTTTTAATGAAATAGCCTTAGTTGCATTCAACTATAGGATCTACAGATCTCATTTTGCTTTATCATAGACTCTAGGTTAATTCAAGTATTTCTTTTAGTATAATTGGATTCTTTTGAATATAGCTTTAGACTTGGTAAAGTATCCTCTACAAATTTCATTTATCATGATGTAGTTTTTAAATGCAAGTAGTTTCAATTACCAGTAATTTACAATAAAAATTGAATTGAAAAGTGAATTCTGTACTAGTATCAAACTTATTAAAACTCATACTAAAATTAATTCATCAATTTGACAAAAGCATTAAGTATTAAATGAGAAATTAATTTCCCATTTCACTTTCTGTCATGCATTCTATTTTCTTTGCCAATAAGAAGTTTTCTGCTTATTTAGTCTAGTTTCTAAATTGTGTTAGAATAAATGGTTCTCACTAGTTTATGATTTAGTATTAGAATTATTTTGAAGACAGATTAAAGGGTATTTCTATTTTTGCTTGGCATTTGAATGCTTTGTTGATCTTAGATGTGAGAGTATTTAGTCAACATTAGGATTTTAAATTCAAATGAATTTGATGATTAATAGATTAGGAATCTTAGTAGTAAGAATTTCAAATAATCTCTAGATTATATTAAATCAACTTAGATTAGATTAGATTAGGATAGGCCCTAATCCTGTACATATAGTTCCTCTGCCTCAAAGTTTACCTCCCTGGGTTGACATTTTATGAAGGCTATTTGTAGTGATATATTTAGCTGAACATTTTGGTGTCATTGCCAGGGACGTGCTAAAGGGGTTGTAATCTAGGTATATAGGTTGTTTTTACATTACACAACAAGGGGGAGGGGAGAAAGGTAAGACGAGAGGTAAGAACCTGCATATCCACGATAGTGGGGTGCCCCAAATCCTTGTTGTTCTTCTTATCCACAAATTTGTTTTTATGCAACATTTGATTTATTTAGGGCATGTTTCCCTTTCTGCAAATATAGATAGTTAACTCACATAGGAAAGCACCCTTGCATACTATTGAAAGGAAAAACACACTTGCCTCAAAAGTAACTGTAGGAAATGAAACTACCTAGATTTCAAAATTAAGATTTCTTTCAAGTAGGAATGTTTTTTTTTTGTTTATGGTGTAATTGCTTTCATTTCAATATTAGTTTTTGATTGCATAAATATTAGGCTATTTTGCACCCACAACACTTAATTCAGACTTAGTTTCTTTTCTTTTGAGTTATTTACAATTTTTTGTAATACATGCATTTAATTTTCTGCATAAACAATTTTTCTACAAATAGTTTAATTTTAGCTTTAAAATTTGAACTTCAAAAAAATCCATTGGGGTGTTGTAAGAACCTTGTTACTAACCCATCTATGAAGCAGGACATTTGAACTAATACCAGTCTTAAGGGTGCTCAAAAATTTGTTGAGTAGAGATGGGATTATTACTGAAAGGAGATTCTTAAATCCTTGAGGCAGTATTAGGTCCATATCTGAAGAATAATTCATCTTCCCAAGTAGGAAGAAAATCAATAAGTATCCTCAGCATGAAGATCTAGATCTATTCATCCCTACTTCTTCATTTGGTGAAGGAACCCAAGGATCATGGATATCAGCAGAGGAAGAAGATCAAATAGAACCTAAAATTGCAGAATTTCTTGCTTCCCTTGTATTAGAGGAAGAATATCAACTTGGCTTAGAAATAAATGATACAAAAGAAGGAATCCAAGCAAGTCAAGAATCTATTAAGTCATGGACTAAATCGGTTTTCCAACTCCAGATTTACTTTTCAACAATTTTTGAAATCCAGATCATATGAGAAGTTGTTTCTTCATATAATCTGGGTATTTGTTCATATACACTATGTGAATGAGAATGTTTTAGAAATCCTGATTTATAGGTGGTTACACTGAAAGTATGCATATACTTGAAATAATATTTTTACTTCTAGTAGAATAGGGTAGCATAGGAAATAAATAAAATAAAATAAAATAAAGATAAAATAAAAGTAAAGAGAAAAATAAGCTTTACTATGAAAACTAGTTGTTTGGCACAATCTAGCAAGGGTTTAGTTACAAAACCAGGTGACTAGATGGCTAGTCTCCATAATAAAACTTGTTGGTGGTGTCTACTTCATTTCTGCAAAAATATCTTTTCTTTTGTGCTCAGCTGGATGATGGGAAATTTATTAAGGCTCTCCTTCCAGCAAGTTTTCAACCCATCGACTTCAAAAAAAGTTATGGGTCTGAAACTTGAGACATTTTTAGGTACCCTGGAGCCTGCATTCCTCAATGGCAGGAATCCTTGTCCTTTGCTAAGGAAATCCATTAATTTTTCTTAGCAAGTGAATTCTATAGTTCATTCGACTCCAATAAATCTATTCATGACTGCTAGGATGTACCAAGTGCCTTGATTTCCATTAACATTAAGGGTGGAATATCTCACATTGGTTAACAACTCTCCTCATTGGTTGGTAATCCAATGATTTATATATATGTTCGACACCAACAAAATTCATTCACATTGGTATATTTGCACAAAGAAAAGGATGTGGATGAATACCTTACAGTTCTTTACTCTGTAAATCATGGATAGTTTTAGTAGTTGCAGCTTTTATTTTGGGTACAGAACAGTCCCTTCCTCCATTTTCTACAGAAATCCAATAACATTCAGCACAGTGGAAAACCTATTAGAAGAAAAATTATTAGTTTTGTAGTAGCACAATCTTTGGAGCAAAGCAAGAGCAGCTTGTCAGAGAAATTCCATTCTTTCACAGTAATTACAACATCCAGCATAAACTTTTGACAGCCAAGGTATTTCTTAAAAACTTGGTCTAAATAAGGTAAATCTTATATGAGGTAACGACCTTTTCTGTGAATATGTTTATTTCATTAAAATTAAGGAAATTTTAGTATGGATTATACTTACATACTTGCTAAGCCTATACCCTCATATAATTTATACCATACTTTTTCTTATCATCATAATTCTATCTTTGTTTGTCATCATACTTTTACTTTTTTGAATATAAATCCTTTTTACCCTACCTCTATTTGTCATCATTCTACAACCATATTTATATCTTATAAATAGATATTCATCTCTATGGCACATAGTGCCTAGAGATGAAGATCTTATCACCTTAAAAATGTATGATTACGCCTTTGTTTCCTCTATCCATGCAACACTCAATTCATTCATTCATGTCTTCATACACAACAATTCATCATTGCATTGGCAGTTCAAGATCTTCATAAACTTTTCATGCGTCATGCATTTGAATGATCGTTAAATACAAAGATTATGAATTATCATTACATCCAAAGCATTAGAAGCTTCGAGAAACTCTGTTGAGACTTATTATATGCCTATCCAATAACCTTCATCATTTTCCCAGTTTATGTTTCATCCTCTATTTCCTATCCAAATTACAGTCTTAGATAAAATTATGGGGCAGAAGGGAGTCGAATTCCATGAGCCGAGTTTTGTTTCTATGATGGAAGGTTTTCCTGAATTCAATGCATGCAAGAAAAATTTGAAGGCATCTGGTATCAATTTTTCCAAAACTTTCAGGGGTATGATGACGAAATCACGTTGTATTTCGCACAGGGATTTGATGGGAAGGTAGTATACATTGGAAACTTTATTATGACAATGTCTGAGAAAAAAATAGTTCATGCCACTGGTCTTCCTTATCATGGGGAGCATTGGCTTAAAAATAAAACCATAGAGCATGCAGTTTGAACCAAGTTTTTAAAGGAGGAGCATCAGTATGCAAGCTAGAAGAAGGGTTTACTTCAAGATTGGATGCAGGATGAATGGCACAATGTACTTTATGTATTACATAAATATTTGACTTGCGAAAGGAGGTGTGTCACCACTTTGAATTACCATGTCCGACTACTTTTGCATTTTGAATCTGATTTGGAAATTAATTTCCCGTAATTTCTATGCAAAAGTCTAGCTAAGATGTCAAGACGAGTTCAGAAGCACTCTAGTAATCCTTACAATAGTCTCTACCATCATGGTTTGATTAAGATTCTTATTGAAGATGAATTGTGTGTTCGTAAGAATACCTAGGCTAATTTTGTGGGTAGAATTTGGGGGTCTCCCTTCATCTGAAAGCCCTCATTCTCCACACATACCAGTTTCTCCTGAAACTAAAGGTCATCAATTAGAACCTATTCCTGACCCAGATCTAGAACCACCCCTAATTGATCTTTTCACCTTTGTATTACATAAATACAAAAGGCAATGACCTTAGCTGAAAAGCCACAATGTCGCAGAATCGAAAATGCTTTGACGAACCACCAGAAGTATGATAAAACAACTTGTTAAACCCTCTAATCTAGCCTTCAATGTACTACAACCGTATGTTTCAATTGATCTAGAAGAATCCCCTGAGTCAGAGCCAGATATTCTTGAGAGGAAAAATCAAAAGAATACTCCAAGTCCACTTCCTCCATCGTCTCATCAGAAATTTGACTTTGTATATCGTGAACATTTCGATTTTATTCTTCCTGATTTTTGTTATGAACATGTATACCCTTATTTGCATGTAAATCCTCTTGTTTCAAAATATGGCTCATGGAATATAATCCTGAACTATTTAACCCTCAATAGTTTGACTATGGGTCTCCTGAAGATAACTCACCTACACGAGAACCATGTGGTGAACATATACCTGAAGTTTCTACCACTTCAGCTATACCTTCTATAATTGCCCAGCTGCAAAAGAAAAATAAGAAGATTAAGAAGCTTAAACCAGTACTCAAGTCATACAAACAAGCCCAACATGAAAAAGACTTATTGATTGCAAAATCTAAGAAATATAATGAGCAATGGAGATATTCTAGTCTTAAGCTCCTACAGAAGAATGAGAAATTGAAAGGAAAGCGTGATAAAGCGGTTGTGAACATAAAGCACCTTCATAAATTAGTGAGGAATTGGAGAGTTGATGCCTCTAAAAACTTATCACATATCAGTATGTTAAAGAAGAAATTGAAGGAACGATCAAATACAGCTAATAAAAAACTGGACATCATGGTCAATGCAGCATAAGCCCTGTCAGTGGTATTGAAACTCAGTTTTGAAATTTTGAAGATTTGAACATGTATGTTTGCATGGGGACATGGAAATAGATAGGTGTAGGAGAGTTTCCAGAGAACAAGATAGTGAAGAATTGGATATTATTGATAATACATCATAAATTTTGTTAGAAGGATTTGAAATCAGTTGAAATTTTTGAAATTATGAAAAGGAATGTTTGCATGAGGAAATTAAAATACACGGGTGTGGCAGAGTGTTGGCTCACCAAATTGACACTCTTTGCATCTCTTTGAATCCTCCAAATCCACTTTTGGTCTCTTCATTTGATCCTTTGACCCCATAAATCCCTCTATATTTTCACTTATCTACCCAAATTCCCAACAAGTATAGTAAGGTATGATAATTCATTAGAACTCTTCTATTTTCTCTAATTTAATGATTAAATGTAATTATAGGAAGATCATGTCTGATTATATTAGATTCTGCAGCATACTTTGATTTCAGCAGCAGATTAAATATCATGAAGATTAGCTATTCTCCAGGCACTACCATCTTTCTCAAGTAAAGTTGAATCCATCCAGCTCAATTCTCCCTTTGACCCCATAAATCCCTCTATATTTTCACATGTCTACCCAAATACCCAGTAAGTATAGTAAGGTATAATAATTCATTAAAACCCTATGATTTCCTCTAATTCAATGATTAAATGTAATTCTAGGAAGATCGTGACTGATTATATTAGATTCTGTAGCATACTTTGATTTCAGCAGCAGATAAAATATCATGAAGATTCACTATACTCCAGGCGCTGGCATCTTGCTCACGTAAATTCGAATCCATCCTGCTCAATTCTCATTGATGACTCACATATAATCAATGCAATATTCATCTCTGGGTACTACATGCCATATCGATGAATATCTATTATGAGATAACAAATTCAGAGCATCTCGAGCATGAAGAAGTTAGTCATTAATTGACATAATCATTTACCTTCTGCAAACAGTTGTATTATTAAATAGATGATAGGTTTTGATTACTGAAAAATTGGGATTATTTATCCTAGCTCTTGAGCTATAAAATCCATGGATCAAAATGTAAAAGGGAAAAATATATATGGAGGATTAACAAAAGAATTTCGCTGCTCAAGTGTTGGTTTTCTAAATTGAATAGAGGTCGATTCATGCAATCTTGTTCTTATTATGTTAAGTAATGATATGTATGTTTCTTTAGACTGTAATTTGATCTATTTTCTATTGTTAATGTTTTCTTCATTTCAGAATCATGGTTGTAGCTTAGAGTTTAGTCTACAAGTCACTTAAGGACTTGTGGCTTTCATGGCAAGGATCCACCAAGAATACCATAAGCCCTTCCCCCGTGACCTTAATTCCTGTATAGCGTAGATAAGTTAATTTATGTTATCATTAGAAGTAAGAATTGTATTTAAAGAAGCTGTAGAAAGTAGATTTACATATGTTTGAAATTAGTCCTTTCATTGTGTGATGGGTATTGAAATAATGTGCACAAATGTTTGATAGGATTAAGAATTGAGCTCGAATTAATACATTTATAAGATTAAGTTGAGACATTCTTTAACTATTTTTTAGGTTCATAGATTTAATTTCTTTATTGAAGTTTTAGGTTTTAGTTCAATAAAAATAGTTCTGACTTAGCTTTTAGCTTAAATACAGTTCTTTTGCAAGCCTCAATTCTTGAATGTAGAATATTTAGTTATAGTATTTTGGAAACTTCATTTATCTTGTTGTAGTTGTAGATGTGAGTTAAAATTAGATATTTTTAGCTCCAAAATATTGTTTAATTTATATATTTATTTCTGCAAATTTGATTTTTTTAATGAAATAGCCTTAGTTGCATTCAACTATAGGATTTGCATATCTCATTTTTCTTTATCATAGACTCTAGGTTCAGTAGAATTGGATTTTTTTGAATATAGCTTTAGACTTGGGAATAATATCCTCTACAAATTTCATTTGTCCTGATGTAGTTATTAAATGCAAGTAGTTTCAATTACCAGTAATTTAAAATAAAAAATGAATTGAAAAGTGAACTCTATGCTAGTATCAAACTTATTAAAAATCATACTAAAAGTAAGTTATCAATTTGACAAAAGCATTAAGATATTAAATGAGAAACTAATTTCCTAGTTTACTTTCTCTCACCTATTATGTTTTCTATGCCAATATGAAGTTTTCTGCTTATTTAGTGTAGTTTCTGAATTGTGTTAGAATAAATGGTTCTCATTGGTTTCTACTTTAGTATTAGAATTATTTTGAAGATAGCTTAAAGGGTATTTCAATTTCTTCTTGATATTTGAATGTTTTGTAGATCTTAGATTTGAGGGTATTTAGCTAGCATTAGGATTTTAATTTTAAATGAATTTGATGATTAATAGATTAGGAATCTTAGTATTAAGAATTTTGAATAATCTTTAAATTAGAGTAAATCAGCTTAGAGTAGATTAGATTAGGATAGGGCCTAATCCTATACATACTGTTCTTGTGCCTCAAAGTTCACCTTCCCTGGGTTGACATTTTATGAAGGCTATTTGTAGTGATATATTTAGCTCAACATGGATGTAATGTGGGTTTAAGAAAGACACTCTAAGAGAATTTTATTTTCATCATCAACACTCATAGGTTCACATTGATGGAAAACCCTTTCCGCCATGGAGTTTTAGGAATAAACCAACGCCTTGTTTCGCTACGGAGTTCATGAGAGTTCATTGTAATCTTGGGATATATTAATTTTCTTCTGTGAGCTAGTTACTACCAAGAAATACTTATGATCTTCCAAGTTAGGATTAATGATCTCCTTATAGTATCTTAATTTTATCTCAACCACTAAATTTTTCTCACACCAGAATTTATCTTTAAACTTAGAAGTAATAATATTTTTGACATTATCAATGTTCTACAAAATGTTGTTTCCCTCAATGCCCCAATTGTTTAACCAAGCCATGGTATCTTTACACCAACACCGCTTGAGGGGTAGATGGTTTTGACTTGAGTTTAAAGTAATTTTAGGAAGTCTCTCATTTCCCATGTTATTTATCTTATGCTTGTACAATAGGTACCTAGTCATAGCCATTCTCTCAATGGGGGAAAGACCCACTTCTATCATGAGAATAGGATAAGGCGTATTGATTTTGATTGTTAGTTCATAAGTTTTAAACCGCTTCTGGATTTGCTTAATCTTCCTCCAAGATTCTCTAGAAATGATGCACCCCCATACTTCACAACCATACAAGATAACAGGGATGACAATAGTTTCAAAGAGGAACTTCTTTTTATCCCACATGACTAGATTGGATGATTTACAATTATTTTCAAGACCAAAATAAGCTTTATGCCCTCCATTAATCCTTTTCTCAATGCTATAGTTCCAATTGAGCTTGTGATGAATATCAATTCCAAGGTACTTGTAAGAAGTAACTTCCTCTAGATTTCTATTATCATAAATAAAATTTGCATATGTGTCTTTCTTAGATTTTAGAATCATGATTTTTGTCTTGTCGGTGTTAAAAATCATACCCATGTTAGAGAAAAAAGATTTAAGAATTCTTAATTTCTTATAAAGATCATAAGGATGATTTGTCATAAGAACAATATCATCAACATAAAGTAGGAGTATGATATCTATCCCAGCTAAGATTGCATTAGTGTAACCTGCTCCATCTAAACACTTTTCTAGCTTATCAATGTAAATGCCAAAATGGGTAGGGGAGAGAGAGAAACCTTTTTTAACTGCAATATTACAATTTATATCCATTGTCCACCCCTCATTATTCTTAAACTTGGAAATGACCTTTTCGTATAACCGTATCACGACAGCTCTCAGCTCAAAAGGAACCTTAATCTCCTCTAGCCTATTCCACAGGTTATTTCTAGGCACTCTATCAAAAGATTTTCTAAAATCCTCAAAGCAACAAAATAGGCCAGACATATTATTACGACATTCCTCTGCAATGATCGTAAGCATACTGAGGTGGTTCATGGTTGAATGATTCCTTATAAAACCTGCTTGTCCTTTAGCCCGCTTACCTTCCATTTGTAGCCATTCATTAATATTCTTTCCTAATATAGTACCATAATAACTTAGATAAAAGAGGGCTAACCATAATAGTCTGATAATTAGAGGGGTAATTTTTATCACCACTTTTGAAAATAAGAATAATGAGGCTTTGACTCTAAGGTGTAGGAAACCCTTGCTTGACGGCTAGATTAAAGAGTTTGTGGATGTGCACGATGAGGACATGCTCTCCAATTTTTAAGATTTCCACTTGGTAGCCTTCAATGTCTTTGGTTTTTCCATTTTCTAAGAGCTTAACCCTAACTAGAAAAAATATTTCCTCATAAGAAGGGTTTGAATGTTATCTTATGATATATAGGGATTCATAAATATTTTTAAGATATAATGTCAAAGACTTCCATTTAAATTATCTTGTCAGGAAAATCCTATATACTTACAATAATGGGTTAAAAAGAGTTCAATTCATACAAAATATATATGGTATTGGACAATTAACTAGCTCTTAACCATTTAGAGTAAATTAAATTAACAACAACAACACATTATGCACAATAAATCAATTTATCTTAATTTCATACATGTAACTAAATGTTACTTATAATTACTATTTAATTTTATATTAAAAGATATATAAAATTAAAATTAAAGTTTAATTTTTTTTATTAAATTTTAATTTGCACTGAGAGAAGCGAGGTGCTCTCGAGCCCAGTATGGGAGAGATATGTTGTCACTTTGTACGTGACACTTTAATAAAATAATTATAAATTTTATACCCAACATGTCAGCCTACACAAAATTAAAATTAATAATAAAAAATAAAAATTTTAATTATCTCCCCAAAACAATGTCCACCATACAAACAACCCAATATGGGGATATGTTGTAATGTTCATACCTAACAAAATAATAATAAATTAAATAAATAATTATCTGCAAAAAAATGTTGAAACCATGTGCAAGGACTCCTAAACAATCCATGGTTTTATTGTACATGGTTTAGTAGAGCCTTGCAAATGGTTTTAAAACCATGTGCAAGGCATCCTAAACAACCCATGGGTTTTATTGTACATGGTTTAGGAGGGCCTTGCAAATAGTTTTAAACCAATGTGCAAAGCCTCCTAAACAACCCATGGTTTTATTGTATATGGTTTAGGAGGCCCTTACACATGGCTTTAAAACCATGTATAAGGTAGATGTTTTGAATACAAATATACTTTAATTTATTCAATAAGTAAGAACCATAACATGATTTTACATCTCAATAAGGATAGTATTGCAAGGTTTTAAATTAGAGTTTTTAAATTATGGGACTATGAAATATAACTATTAAAATATGGTTTTTTAATAGTTAATCATTTATAATAATAAAAAATATTTAAAGAAATGTTTATCAATATTTTTTTTTTCAATTATATTTTAAATATGGTTTTTAAATATAATTGAAAATACAGTCATTTTATAAAATAGTATAATTTTATAATGTTTTAACAGATATAATGTTTTAATAGTTTGAATAATAAAAATGTTTTAATTTTTTTTTTAAATTTTTAAATACTTGAAAACATTAAAAATAACAAAATTTCTCCTTATTATAGGTATATCATCATACATAACAAATGAAAAAAAATATTAAAATAAAATAAAATAAAATCTAATCCAAACATAAAATAACCAAATATAAAAACATGTTCAAATAAATTATAAATTATATTTATTTAACTTTATATTAAAATTTCAAAATTTTAATAACCATAACCCATTATACTTATTAACACTAAAAATCAAAATTAAAAAATATTTATAATCATTACACATTAGAAAAATGTTTATAATCATTAAACATTAGGAAAAATGTTTATAATCATTACACATTTAGCTAATGATAATACTTTATTTGAAACACGTTTAATCAATTATATAATTTATTTGAAGTTCAAAAATTTAATAATCTGAATGAATACATGTAGTTAATCATAATACTTTATTATTGTATTTGGAATACTTTTATCTAATCGATTTAGAGTAAGTCTAACTATTCATAATACTTTATTTCAAGATCTAACCAAAGTGTTTTTGACTGCACATTATTTCAAAAGGAAATTCCATGTTGGACTCATTTACTTGGTGATGTTACATTATCATCTGTGTTGTCATTGTCAGCGGACGAAAATATCTCGTGCTTCCATGTAGAGAAAAACCTGTTTAGAACGCAAAATTTACGTTGGATATTCCGTGGAGAGAAAAACCTGTTTAGAACGCCAAATTTACATTTGAAATATCCACGCTAATTTTAGACTGCAGCCATGAATCAAAACCTTTGCCATGTTTAGAGCATCAACTGTCACGTTACTCCTCTGTGTTGAAACAAGATACAGATGGAGAGTGTTTCAGAGGCTGACTGTTGTGCTAACTTTATCTTTTCAGCCTCCTGCCCTTGGAGCTCTTCATTTAGTTTCCTCTGTGCTTCTTCGGCTGCTTGCCTGGCTGCCTCTTCTGTTTCTCTAGTTGTTTCTTTTGCTAGTTCAGCTGCTTCCTGGGTAGCTTTCCTTTTCTCTTCTTCTCCCTTCTGCAGCCACTCTGCAGCCTCATTTTCCAGCCTCTAAGCTTCCTCCCTTATCCTTTTGGCTGCTTCTTCAAATCTAGCTTGTTCAGCTTTGGCCTGCTCTGCCCCTTTTCCACCTTTGGTGGGGTTCTTTGGTTTGAATCTTCTGCTGAGTGCCGTCATGTTTGGAGCTCTCCAAAAAATAGATTCATCCTTATCATAATGATGGGAATATTCAAAGAACACTTTATGCTTCTTGCAGTGCTCAGCCACTTTACCAAGAGTGTCATTGCGTCGGAAAGGCATCTCCCCAAAGAGGAACCTCCCTAGTTCCTCTATGAATTCGGCTGCTTGTTTCACATTGGCGAATCTGCAACTACCTAAATTGAAAGGTAAAGGGGGATATGCAGCGTTCTTATGCTGGAACAGGAAATGACCAACTCCATCAATGAACACTTTTCTGACCGCCTCTTTATGGATTATATAATCCGTTGCATACTTTAGCAGTAGATAAGGTGTCTTTGAGCCTCCATACATTCTAATATACATACCATTGTCTGTCAAGAAATAATCTCCATACTCCTCTATTACCTGCATAGCATCTTCCGACATGCAGTCACATTCCTTCCAGAAGATAAGCTTGTATAGTGGCATAATGAAATGCTCACATACTTCTCTGTAATAACTGTGGTACTGATGAGCCCATAGTGGTTTGTAAGCTGCATATACAGGCATTTTCTCCCTGTCCTAGGCACACTTGAGGTCGGGGAAAGGCTGGTTACATAGTATGCAGTCTATCAAAATTGCACTCATATAGAATTCAGATTTCTTACGAGCTTCTCCTCCTCCCAAGGCTCCAGCTACGCAAGAAGAGAGACTGCTTGATACGAGGCTGGCCCAGTTGATGATTGTTCCTTGGGTCGCCACATGGAACATAATGGGGACCCATTCAAATTTGAAGAGTCTGCCATTGGCTCTACCAAAGATCTTGTTTAGCATCAGAGCTATAAATCTGTAAGGATCTCTTAAAATCGCTGTATCATAATCCTCGATTGCTCTGTGTCGATAGAACTTTCCTGGCAATAGCATTCTCTTCAGGGTTTCTACCAAATCCATCTTGAGGTTATCCAACCAATCATTTGACAGGAAGATTTGAGTCTCTGGCAGGTGGTAAGCCAGCGCCACATATCCTGGGCTAAATGCAGCATAGACCTGACCTTTGACATTTCCTATAAGCATTGTGTCGCTGTTTGTGTGGGGCAGAATCCATCTCATAACATCAGAGCATGGGAACAGCTCTGGTCTGGTAGCCACCTTCATGATGGCGGATTTCTCTATGTTGGCATAAATGGGCTCCTCTTCGAGACCCATGTCTGGGACTTCCCTGTAGGAAATCAATCTGTATATCTCATCCCATTTATACTCAGGTTCAACACCCGAGATGCATTGGGTGTCCTCATATATATATTCCGTCTGTATGATGACCTCTATTGCTGATTGTTCTTCGACCATAGGGGCCTTCTTTTTCTGCCTTTTGGACATTGTAAGCTCTTCCTGCCATGTATAACATTATGACATTAAGCAATTCGAATTTGCGAACATTGTGCAGCAGTTTATTCATCCCAAGTGTATTATGACTGTAACGAAATTAAGACATAAGCCCTTCAGGCTGAAGAATTGAACTAGTATGCAATACTGTGCAATGTGCTAATATCCTATGTCTAGTATGATAATAACCTGTGCAACAAACGCATGCATTGCACAGCTCTATGATGCCTTGAGACTAGGGTGCAATATTTCATGACTTGATTTATGTGAAGCATACACAGTTCTGAACAATCTACCATGGTTGCATACTATCAAGCTTATCAACTATGTTTGAGATAGCATTAAATCTACACCATTATGTGACGTGCCATTTAAAGTGAAAGCAGGCCTAGAAACTAATGCATGTATGCACAACCCAAGCATGCCCTGATTATCAGAACTACTAGCATCAAAAGATTCAGCCCTGGGAAATATAATGAGCAATGTCCTTTTTCTGTATGATACTAAAACTTGATCAATCATTATTGGGCTATCATTAAATCTACATTATTTCACAGTACGCCACTTCTCTCATGAAAATAACTCATACAACAAATGTATGTATTTCCAACGCAAGGTGCAAATGTAACTATCCCACAAATCATTAGGGTGATCTATTGCATAACGAAAGAAAACTGGAGGGGGAGAATATTAAAGTTATGCTAGCCGCCTAGGTTTTCTTCATCAAACACTTCGACCAAAACGATGCCCGCAGAAGCTAATTACATCAATTCGACAACATGCTGTAGGCATTAGCATCGATTTTCTGTACACGGTGCTCTCCCCAGAACCACTTTCCATGCTATCGGTAAAAAAGCAAACCACCACCACAGCACATCCCCCTTTGACCTCCTAGGTTTTCAGAGCAACAAGAAACGTTGGACTGCGTGGGACGGCGTGGGCAAGAGGCTGGGACTTGAAACCGGGCAAATGGAAAAACGAATAATGGTGGAACCATTTAAACCACAAGAAAATTGTGCAAACTACCTCTGAACCTCATTACCACAAGGGGAAGACAGGTGCAGGCCGCATAACGACCGCCTGCACCGCCTTCATCCACTGCGCGTGGGTGAAATAATATGGCCGAGATCAAGAAAAAGATATTATGCGGGTTTTAAAGGAAAAACGCTGGTCCCCCCTAACTGATATTAGTTAACGTAACCGTGAAATCTCAATATGGGCGCAAAACATAAGAAAAAAAAACTATGGCACATAGCCGCGGGGGAAAAAAAAACTCCATGTGCAAGAAGAAAGGGAAATGAGGGCACAAACCTAGTAATACCCCCACCAAAGCAAACATCACCCAATCAAAAACCTTGAATAGCAAGAGGTATGGCGATACCGAGCCTACCTGGAAGTAATGCACAGCTGGTGAGGCGACAAAGGTTGAGCTTCCAACCTACACCTGGACGCGGGTACAAGCACGGAGCTCCACAAAGTTCGCAGGGTCGACAGCGCGGAGAGGACGGTGAGAGCTCGGGCCCAGAATAACAATAAAAAATATAAAACCCCCGCCCCCCATATATATAAAAGAGTCGCACGTGCGAGAGCTCTATATCGGCTGTGAAACCAAATCTGATTCGGGCGGCTAGAACCCCAGACCATCCGCAACAGCGGATGGTCCCCAGCACCAACTCACCTGCAACGGTTAATAGAACGTGTGAATCACAATGATCGGGCGTCGGCGAGGACCGAGATCGGAGACCAAGAACCCGGACTCCCCCGAAATGGCGAATATTGATAAGTTGAACTCCGCCCGCAACGGTAGAGAGAGGGCTCCGATACGCAGCCGGGAGAAAAACAAAACGCAACTCGGAGGGTGAGGGAAAGTCAAAGCCCAAAATGATCCGTAACAGCGGTCACCAAAAGTGAAGATCTGTCCGCAACGTCGGACGAGGGAGAACTCAACCCCTCCGATGAAGAATCAAAAACCACCCGAAATGCCAAAGAATTGAAAACCACCCGCAGCGGCGGGACAATCAAAAAACCATCCGCACGGTGAAGAATTGAAAACCACCCACAACGACAGACAGTCAAATATACTTAACTCCCGATTCAAAACGGTTTCGAAAGATATGCAAAAACAACGATGAGCTCGATCAAGGATGGGATTCTTTCAAGCATTAAAGGAGCAAAACAGATCGATTAATATCAATTCAAAGTGCTATAAAACATTCCAAAAAAAATCCAATAGACCAAAAGTCACCAGACTGAAAACAGGAAGAAAACCAACTTATTCAAAGTAAAGGAGGGTCCTAAAATTTTTAGAATTTTGGGAACTTGTTGCAGGTGCAATAGAGGGAACAGCCTTGGCGCAGCCTAGAAATGGGCTCTATCTCAATAAGTACTATGCATGATTTTCAGCCAAGGCTAGTTATTTTATATTATTTTACAGTTTTGCATAGTTAGGTCTTTTTCTTATCGTGATCGGGTTTGTGATTAGTTTTTGTTTCTTTTGCCAGATGTCAATGGAATCTTCCACCTTCATAGGATTCACGGATGGTGCGAGTCATCACACTCAACACTCAGCCTCTGTTGCTTGGGTGATTTATACTCCTATGGGTCGGGTATTGTCTTCAGGAGGCGTATGTCTATGACCATCTTCCAACAATATTGCTGAATATAGTGTCATTATTGAACTTCTATGGGATGCCATTTCACATGGAGTTCCCTCTCTTGAGGTACGACTTGATTCAGAGTTAGTAGTGTCACAACTTAATGGTTTGTACCATGTTAGAGATCTGACATTGTTTAGAATATTCTTATGTGTGAGTTTATTAGAATGACAATTTGACAATATAACATACATACATATTCCAAGAATTAATAATCAAGTTGCTGACTCATATGCTAACTATGTGTTAGATTGGCATTTTTTTCATACACAATAAACTCATCACAAACACAAATTTTTACACATGTAAATAAATAAACCGATCATCATAAAAGTTTTTATATACATCCAAAATGTGGTAATACATAGTGTCATAGTACAAAAATGGGGCCACCAAAATATAGTACACGGTAATACAAAATGTAGTACACGGTAATACAGTATAGTACACGGTAATACAAAATGTATCACTCCTAGGTATCTAATCCTGTGGAGGAGGGGGGGGGTTGTGATCATGGAATGTCACTAAGGCTCTAGCTAGCTGTCAAAATAATCACACCCATGCTCGTGGTACACCCACCACCTAGCACTGCATGGCCTCAGGCAAGTCCTCAACTTGTGCCATGGGAACTCTATGTATCAGCCTCACAAAGTTGGTATGAATGCTCTGGAGCATCCACTCCACATCCACACCCATGATATCGTCTCCTCTTCCCCTTCGTCTATGACAAGGGAAGCCTTCAGGCCATTTTGGTCCCACATCTGCATGCATATGGTAGATGTCACTATGTATTGTAACCCAAAAACATATCTTTTGATTCCATATAATCAGAAAACACAAAAAATTAAATAACTCAAAAATTTTAAAAAGAGAGGGTCGAGATTTGTTACCTATGTCTCCGTATGCCGATCCTGGTGGTAGCAGCATGTCCAAGCCCCCATGGAAATATATCCCCACATAGGGGTATTCATCGATGGCAACTATTTGTCCTCGCCACCATGGAAAGAAATCAGCTGGATAGGGGTTGGATACCCTACCTCCCCCCAGTCTGCGCATCGCATCCGCCCAACGCCATTGGGCCAGATCTCGAACCCCGTGTAGAGGAACTTCAACTCTAGGGTTCAAACCTAGAACACGCTCAAAGAAAAACATGCTCAGTATGCTGCTGAAATCGAAGTTTCACACTCTTCCCATCTTACACTCATTGAGCTGATGTTTCATGTTGTCCATTAGTGCATTGCTCCAATCGTATACAGTGGGTCTCATACACTCCACTGCGTAGAACATCAGAGGCCTTGAGGCCTGGTGGAGTGAAGCCAAGCCTACTATCCTGCCCAATGTCAGTAGGATGGACTTTAGGCCCAACACCTGTATGGATTTAGTTGGGATCTGACTCCCCACCTTCTCCGTGTCCTGATAGTAGTACACGGCAATGTACTCATCTATAGTCAGGCCACCTCCGGGCCCACGAGAACATAGGTTCACTACTTCCCCCAGTCGGGAAAGTCCAGTAATAAAGTATATGTCCTTCACATCTATGGTGAGGGACATCCCATCTATCTGGAACGGCTCTGAGTCTAGATCCTAGTAGCCCACCAACATCTACAATAGTCCTGGTTTGGCCCTTAAGCCACCAAGACACCAAAATTTATAGAGCCCACATGCACATAGTCACTTGTTGAGACATTAGATCAGCCCTTACTGCCTCTTCTACATCACCATGTTCATGTTCTCTCCATTCTAAGACCATCCTGCATAAAAAAATTTGAGTTTTTCCCATTAGAACACTTGAAAAATCTTAAGCCCGCATACATGACTGTTTGCCAAATAGTCACGTATATACGTGGGTTTGGGGGCATTTTCCATGTATATCCAGTCCTATACACAGAAAAACCATTGATTTATGTGTGGGCCGCAACGCCTATTTTGGAATGGCCTAGAAACCAAAAATCACCATGGAATTTGACCAAAAATGCATCAAAATGGAAGAGAAGAGCATGAGTAAGTACCTGGAAAAAACGGTAGTGGATTCCATCGGCTGGATCTCCTAGAATTCATTGTTGAACTTCTGAGCTCAAATGGGTAAAAGTTTCAAATGTTTTATAATGTTTTGAAATATTTACTATTTATAGAAAATTTTCAAATTTTTGAAAATTTTTACCCCCTTTCCTATAGTTTGGACCATTTCTAATCCTTTTGGACTAATTTATGATGTAGGAGACCTTTTTTGAGTGTCGTTTCAGCCGTTGGATTGACCCGTTTGTGCCAATTTTAGGTAGCATGTCTAAACTGGCATATAGGTTAGGTTTCATCGCTGTTTGCATTTTGCATGACCTTATGACCATTTCATTATAGCCTTAGGTACGAACCCACTCGATTATGTCGCAGAACCTTCTTGTTGTTTTAGAAGTGGCATGATATGAGTGGTAGAGCTTGACCTTACATGGGTACCCTAGTTAGAGCCTTATTTGCATTTGGTGCCCATGCTGACATTTTGTCCCTTAGGGTGTGGGAGTCCGTTGTATAGTATTTCCATGACATTTCGCAAGAGCCTCATACTCCTCTTGATCTTTTGTTGGTCTATTTCCCTCAGGACTCCCTTGTGTCAAGTTGTAATTGCATTATCATGAGCTTTGCTTTCCTTATTGAGTCTTACGCCGGCTTCCCTGACATTGAGTTTCAGCCTTATAGCCCGAGCTTGTCTCATGTCTAACTATGCAGAGCCATTTTATATATCCTTTGCAACTTGATTCCCTATTTTTACCGAGAGGGGATTTTCCCCTGAGTGTCGCTATCCTACACATGTATCCTTGCATTGAGCATAGGTATGTTCCACTACTTGGAACTAGTTTGTTTCCCCTTATGACACTCGTCTCCTCCTAGTATGTAACTATAAAGCAGTGTTATTCTTTTTCAATCTTTTTAAATATTTGAAAAAGTCCAAAAAAATCAAAAAACCAAAAAGTCAGACAAGGAAAGATGTTATCTTTTGGCAGCTGTCGAGTCATGTAGCCTTCGAAAAGAGCATTGTATATCACATCCGTTGGTTGGGTTATAGTTTGACTTTAGGAGCTGTACTCATTTATCTGAGTTTATCTCCACCGACTGGTTAAGCTTCCAGTCCCCATGGAGCATCTGTCAATGCCTCCTGTGTCACTAAGATGTCCCAGTTTTATATATCGAGTCTATGCTGCCTTTGTTTAAGTCACCATACGTCGTCATGCTCTTGTTCGAAGGAATTTTAAACCTGAGTCGGCCATTCCTCGGTTATCTTGACTTTGGATTTCAGTCATTCCTATTACAGTTACTGGTTCGTGCACCTTATGATCAAGTCCTTCCACATTATACAGCTTTGCTAAGTACCTCGTGTTGGATGATGTGGGATGCCTTAATGCCCTCCTTCCAGTAGATTTCATCCCATCGACTTCAGATCATTTATTCTGGGATTGGAATCTAGAGTCATTTTGAGTGCCCTAAGACTTACAGTCATCAGTGGTAGGATCTCTTCCGTCAATAGTCTTTGGGAATACATCAATGTCCCCTGATCAATGGATCCTCTCAAGTGTTTGACCTCAACACATATATTCGCACTTTTTATCTTGCACTCTAGTACCTTGATTCCCATTTTCATTATCGGTGAATGATCTTGCATCTGTTAACGGTATACATCAATGACATGTAATCAGACGATGGACTACTATGTTCGACCTCGACACCTCTATTCAAATAGTAGGACATGTACTGGTAGCGGTTTGTGTAGAAGACCTTCTAGATTGGTGGCATCTCTTATATGCTACCTCCTTGATCATTCTAGTGTTCATGAGATTTCAGCTCTAGTGACTTGATTCCAGTATATGTCAGACATTTCCAGCTATTATGGAGATCTTGATCCTTTGTATATCTTCATCATGGAGATTCTAATCTATGTATATTGTACGTGGCGATGACCACTTATGTGATATTTTGTATCATGCCTCAGTCATGGCCATTGTACTCTTATGTATCTGGGACTGCTAGATGTATTTGCAGTTATATGCAGAGTTGTATCATTGTACTATGCTGATTGGGTGGCTGGTCTTCCATTTGGGATCCTTCATCACTCCACTTCTGGGATAGACTTATAATGTATTTCGGCCATCGTATGACCCCTCTAACCTCACACATTAGGGGGCATCTGTTATAGTTGATTTTACCACTCCAGGTGAATCACACTTGTATGGCCTTCCCCTATCCTTCTGCAGACTCCTTAGACCCCTTGGACCTTTTTTTTTCCTTTGATTTTTCCTAGACCATCCCTATAAACATGTGTAAATTCATATACGTGAATTTTAAACCCCTAATCCTGTATATATGCGGGTTTGACCACTAAAACCGTGTACATCGAGATGTGTACAAAATCCAAATCATTTTGGAGTTTTCCTTGACATGGATCCGACTCACTTGACTCCTGGCCTTCCATATGCCTTGAGATTGCTCGAATTCGACCTTTCATTACCCCTTTGAAAAGCTATTTAAGGAACTCTTTGGTACATTGAAGGCATATGAGAGAATTGAGAGCAAAGAAACTATAGTCCATTATTTCTGGAACTTGTGCTTGAGTGTGCAACACTTTGTCCCTTGGAGCACTTTTGTGTTCTTCCCAAGCTTGCCTTTTGCTTGTGAGCTTGCTATCGAGAGATGGAGGATTGAGGTGGTGGAGGCCCAAGTGGGGGATTCAATTTCTCTGATTCACAGACATGCCGACAAAGTTTGTATCCATTGTAATCTCTAATTTTATATTAATAGAAATATCTTTTCCTGTCCAATAATGTATGTTTGAATGAATATTTTATCCATGGATGATTTCGAATGCTTATACATTGTTGATTATAATTGCTAGAATAGATCTAACACTAATATATATGGTATGCTTGTCTTGTTTACTTGTTGTTGAGGAAGTGATTTATCAATTCAAGCTGAAGTTGGAAAGCTCAACGAGGATCTACTTCAACTATCCAGAATAAGGTACAAGGTCTGATCCTTTAGTGTTAGATATTTAATTTCTATTTCAAATTGGAAAGGATTGATTTCTGGAGTCAAGATGTCTGTTGTGGTACCCCAAGCCATAGGAATTTCTCTTCATAACACTCATTTATAAATAAATGGGTATTAGGTCCAGAGAATCCTCGTTCAACCTAGCCTTAGGATATCAGATTCCAATAGACCTATAAGATTCCACCCCGTTACCCGTAACTCAAACTTAGTGTGATGAACTTTTCCTCTTCAAGTGCCACCAATAGTGAGGGGAAGTTACTGACCAAATCCTAAAAGCTCAAATAAATTCCAGAGCCTAAGATCCCTAATTTCTTTTGGATCCTGAAATCTCAAACAGTAGATCCTGAGAGGTCCAATATTTCTTTATTTATGAGCCTGATAGCTCGGTCTTTCTAGAGACTGAAATCTCTTCTTTCATAATAAAGTTTTTTCTTCCCTCGGCATGGCTTTTATTTTCCAGGACTTTCTTGTCAGTAACTAACTCCCCACATTGGCCACATGTCCTCATAGAGATGAGTAAAAAATAAACAATTGACTTAAATACAAATTCTGTCAATTCACAACAAGGATTTTCTTAACCATACATTAATTTTATTAAAATTATTAAAGAATAAATTATTTCCATTATCACTTAATGTCATAAACTTTATAAATGATATTTACCGCTATTTACATGTTCACATGAGTAATTTAACTTTTTAACAAGGGGTATTACAAAACAAAATCTTCAATCCTACCTTAGAAAAAAAAAATTAATTATGTCATGTTGATATTTAAACATTTTCTTTAATTTGACATTAATCTTAATGTCATTTACCATAATTTTACAGAAAAATAGAAGGTTTACCAAAATACACTTCAAATATAATTCAAGTCTTTCTTCATGTATATATTAACATGGCTTACATTTGTATAAAAAAAGGATTCTCATTAAATGAATTTTTGATAAGGTAAATTTTCATTTCAACCTAACCTTGTGACACTTAATTCAACTTAACTTTTGGATACAAATTTGAAAAGGATCTATAAGAGTTTAATATGTAAATCTCTACTATGTGCTCAAATACCTAATATATAAATTATCGTTGTTCATTCTTTAACCCAGAGTTCAGTACTTAGAAAATTTTAGGAAATCTGTGGTTGAATTTTAATTCAACAAGTTTCGAACCTTTTAAGCAGGTTCATCCTCAAGATAATGCAATTTCGAAATTGCATTATCCTGAGGATGAACCTGCTTAAAAGGTTCAAAACTTATCGAATTAAAATTCAACCGCATATTTCCTAAAATTTTCTTTATAAATTATCGTTTATTGATGATATTGCAAGTTTTTTATTTACTTAATATTTTATTATTTTATTGAGATGCCATGTGTAAGCTTCCATTTTATACATGATCTTATTGAACACATAGATTAAATATCTCAATATTCATGTATTTATTTTTCATGGAAAAAATAAATTTAGTTTTACATATAAAAACAAGTTACTTTCTTCAAAATCAAAACAAGGATCTTATCTCAAATCTAGTCACAACAAAAGTATTTTTATTAGGCCTTGAACCCTTTAAAAAAAATTGATAACTCTGGAAAGTATATAATCCTGACTATGGTCATCAAAACTTTTCAAAAATATTACATAAACTATAATATAGTCACATTATGCATGTTACAATCCTCCATAAGTCAAAACATAATCATGAAGTTTACATTTCAGTATCTAAATCTGCCATAAAGCATATTTTGATTGTTTCCCAAAACAATTACAATCCGCAACAGTAGTCCTAATAATTTCAGCTCCCAACATGCCCAAAATCCAAAGATAGTTCAAGGAGGGTCCTATAAAAATGATTGGTCATACTCTACTATCATACTTAAATTCTCTAATATTGATGTATCTATGAATAAGTATCCATATACAATATTTTCACTACCATAGCATAAAAGTATATGAACATACCTTCCACTTTTTAAAAGAAATTCAGGACTCCTCCAAGTAAGCAATCATAGAGGGACAAGCTCCTTCCTCTTTTTGACCATATATATATTTTACAATATACATTTCATTCTTACAATCTCATTGCATCTATCTAAAGGCTATGGCCTAAGAACCTATATCTCTACAATTATCTATAATGTTAAAACATCTTGATTACATCCAATGCATTTGTCATATATATATATATCATTTTTTTAATAGTCAACATAGGATACCATTGTCCCCCATTTTTCTTCTATTCTAGTTATGTCCCCGACAAGGGGATATATATGAATTGGTCAGGGGCATTATTTAGAGTAATTTGTAGTAACTTTAATAAAAACATGTAATTTAGATTAAGGTTGTGTATTATATTTTTATTTTTTTATTTTTTAAAACTATTTTTGTGCCTATTCATTGGTTAGTGCAGGTGACGTTTCTCTAGGATCTTGTGCCCTAGGACTTAGTGGCGAGCTTTGGTTAGAAAAAATTAAATACAGCCAAAGTTTTAATGCAGCAATATATAGCTTCGGTATGTGTGTGCACTTCTGCAGGCCATTTTCAATTTTTTGATTGGACAAAAGTAACTCACATCTTCCTAGATTTTCCCTTCCCAAAACCAGACCGAGAGGTGATCTTAGCATTGGTTGTTGAAATACTTTTTATTCCATATTGTGCTAACATCTACTAACATATTAATTGCGCGTAGTTCATGGTACAATTGCTGCCGTGACAACCATTAAATGCTGGGTAGTGAAAGATTTTTATAACTAGCACTCTGTCATTTTAAGTAGTCATTTGAAGGTGCATGGAACACTCCACCTGGAAATGATGTTCTCAAGGAGCATGCAACATGTTCTCAAGGAGCATGCAACACTCCACTTGGAAATGATGTTGGATCTACAAGGTGGATTCCTCATGCTATGTACATAGGGTCTTAAGTATTCCATTACTGTAGTATGCTCCATTCCAGCTGGTCTTTTGTGGTGCCCTGAAATAGTTTTATAACAATGTCTTGCAATCTTCCCAAAATGTGGTATCCACTATATTTCAAACTTGGTCTTTGTCCTCACAAAAAGTATCCATTATATTTGATTTCCTTTGTATTGTTAATATTAATAATAATATGTTTCTTGCTACATAGTTGCAAACTTTCTAGCAGCACATACAGAAGTGGATTTTAGCATCAATTTCATTTTGGATGTTGAGATTTGTACATAAAGAAAGCTATATTTATCCCACCAGACCCGAATGGGCATTGGAGCTCGTCTTTCTATTGATCTTAGTTTTTAATTTGTGGTATTCATAAATATACAATACTCTTTATCTCTTGTTTTAGTAATACTAATTTTATTTTCAAAATATTTTCTAGTGAGGCGAGGCATGGGAAGCTGGTGAATGATATCACGGAAGAAGTCGAAACAAGAGTTGGCAATGTATCCATAAATCACTGCTCGGGTGTACATATAATGTATGCTATCCATCTCCATAGAAAAAATTATCTAGCCATGTCCATCGACATTTCTGGTCTTTTGCATTATGCTATTTTCAAAATGTTGTCTCCACTATGTTGCTAATTAAAAATAACAATGTATTAAAGTTTCCCTCGATTTTGTTTCTCTTGAGAATTTACAAGAATGTATTTTTTGGTATAGATCTGCGTGCAAAAAACAGATATAAACCAATCTAACATTGGATATAAGTGTGTTTAAGACCAATATGGCAATAATCGATCAAAGATCAAACCCAATTTAGATTCCCAAAATTAAATTCCATGCCCAAGTTTGATGCACTATAGGCAAAGAATATTGGTATATGCACACTTGTTTATGGTACATGCACACTTGTTTCCTACCCATTCAGAGATTTATTCATTACACGGGTAGAAATTTTTTTGGCAATGTGAATAGAGGACTAGGTGAATGGTCTTCTTTAGCACCATCATATAAGAAGAGGAAAATTCCAGCATAAAATCTGAATCAACATTCCTAACATTTTCAACTTGAACCTGGGGACATATATTAGACGCAGTGGAATCGGCCTTGAAAGAATTGAAGGAACTCACCAAGGATTCAAACAAGGGAAAGTATCCGGTGTTGTAGAAAATGTGGATTCAACCTTGCTGCTGTTCTCTATGCAGTGAATTTGGCCTTGCAGGAATTGAAGGATCTCACCGCGGAATCAATTAAATGCAGTGGAATCAGCCTTGAAGGATCTCACTAAGGAATCAAACAAGGGAAAGGGACTGGCATTGTAGAAAATGTGGATTCAACCCTGCTGTTGTTACAACTTTGAGCCCCCCAATCTTTTGAAAAAATTACAAACCTTTTGGCTTCTGTTTTGAAAAAGTTTGCCAAATCCTTTTTCTTCTGTTTTGAAAAAATTTGCCAGATTTTGTGCTCCTGTTGTTACGCAAAGCTTTGAAATCCCCCAATCTTTTGAAAAAATTACAAACCCTTTTGAAAACGTTTGTGTGATCCTTTGGCTTCTCTTTTGAAGTTGTAAAAGGTATTGTATTCTCTTCAAATAATATAGTGTTTCTTAATAATAAATTTCATGCAATTTTCAACCTGTGGGAAATAATATATGGTGTTTCTTAATACTCAATTTTATGCATTTCTCAACCTATGGGATGAAAACACAAAGTTGTTTTGTGTTTTCTAAAATGCATTCTCATGCAGTCTGCACTCAGTTTGATAAGTAGCGATGTGACTATTTATTATATTTATAAATTTTAATTTCTTAAATGATTTGTTTCTTTAATAAGTTTGAAGAATAAATAGTATATGTCCTTTTTCTTAAGAGAGATTTTTTTCTCAAATTACATTCTTTTACTTTAAAAAACTTCAAAATTAAGAAAATAAAGGCTTTGCTCTAGTTCATTCTAGACGTAGGGATTTTTATTTACAAGTTAAACTCTATAAATATTTGGTATGTCAACGTGTTTCTTCCTATAACCTTGCCCTACCACATGGTTTCAAAATCCTTGTAGAAACCCTAGATTACAAGGACGTGGAATTCTCCATCACAGCTGCTTATGTTTATTATTGTTCATAGGCATAAAAAAATTTGGGAGATCAGTATATTGTTACGAGGAGGACGGGTTGTTTATAAATTATAACATTTAATTATAATTTAAATGTTAACAAGGTAAGTAAACAAGGTAAGTTTAGATTTCTTGTCCAGTTTATGTGAGGGTACGAGTTTGTTAGAGCAACAGTGTCGAAAAGAGTTATTTTCTCGGAAATCTGAGAGAGTGGAGATCCAATGGGGTAGATATCAACCGTCACAATTAAACTTACAACACCACTTAAATTAAACACACTATATTATATAGACTAATTAGTAATATACTATACTCATGCAATGACTTTACAACAATCTTGAAAAAATATTTTGTACTTATTTACTCTAAATTTATTAACTGCTTTATTCATGGATTAATATATTATATTCATTTACATTTGTTAATGGTATATCCAACCTATGGCATTTGCAACTAAATTATTTCATTTACAACTAAACTTCATCTTACAATTTGTCTTGATATTTACAATGTATTATTACTCATGACAACCTCAATATTCATTAAAATATTTTAGTATAAACCAATGCAAATTGTTGTGATCTCTGAGTTCTAAGAACACACAACATTATATAATGCCGAATTTCAATGGACAGGTAATGCGGTGACCTACACCATTTGTTCTCTTACTGTGAAGAGTTTAGCTTCAAATTACCCTCTGATGGTTATAGCAGGACTTGAACTTGTGACTACCCAATGCTGAGCTACCTGGACCACTTTACTCCATATAAAAGTAAAGGCATCTCTATTAGTTCGGGCTGGAACTACACCAATAGCTAGTTCTCGTCCAATCAATACCCAGTCCTCTATCTCCAGTCCACTAATCAATGCCCAGTCCTTGATGTCCAATCCTATATATTGCTTGGTGACTGATGTTTCGGTTCAACGAATCAATTAAATAAGTGCTCTATGTGAGGCTGACTAAACTATATCCCGCGAACCCATTATTGGGCAATCAATCCTAAAATCGCTGGGAGTTCACCCTACCTGGTGTACACCCTTATTTGTTTCCTTTCTTTATGATAGAAATATTTTCAAAACACATGTTTCCCCCCCTTTACCAAGGTCATTGCTACTTAAACTTCAATCTGGTTGTGATCCATCTCGAATTGCTAGGGAAGACTAGATTGAGATCCACCTCGAGTTGCTGGATGATTCACATTCACCTCCATCCTCAATAAGTTTATCATACACCTTGGAACTCGAAGGACCAAGCAACTCCACCCCAAATTACTGGCTGACAAATCATGAATAATGGAGCTGGAAAATTCCTCTAATAAACCTGGCCTATGTAGATGGTAAATATTCTAGCAGAGACGCTTACTTAGCAGCATCGGTCAACAAAATGATTCAAAGTATTTAATTGGTTGAAACGATTCAAAGTATTTAACTCGTTGAAAGTGTTGAACTTATATTGATTTATTTTCACATTTTATAATATTTTTTATGAGATAAAAATTATAATTGGGAAAAAAGAGAATTTATAGCAAGCCAAAAAGTAGAGCGCGCTAGGAATCGTAGGAGGACAAGCTACCTCACAAAAAGGATGACAAAGGGCCAGTTGACGCGGCAAGCTAGACCAATGAAACTACCCCTTTCTGATTAAAATTGAGCTCGCCAGATTATGAATGAGATATTCAGACGTAAGCTTGAAGGCTACAATTTCGTTCTTCTGTCTAGATTCCTTGTTGCAAGGATGGGTTTAGGATTTTTTTTTATAATATAAAATTATTAATAAATATAAATTAATATTTTTGATAAGTTACAAATTATAATCTTTTCTTTATTACAATATAAAATTATTAATAAATATAAATTAGTAATTTTTTGAGATAATTTTAAGTGACATTAAAAGGTTATTAGAATAGTTGAAATTATTAATAAATACAATTGAATATTTTTTAGAGATGATATTAAGTGACAATAAGTAATTATTAGAATTGTAATTAGAATGATCTAGTCAAATTTCAAAATCCTTCATCATTATAATGTTACAAGTGTATATGTGAAACCCATACTTGTAAATTTCTTTAAAACTAATCTTATTGAATCTAAATTTCATAAATTAGAGTTAAATCATTAATATAAATTGATAGAGTTAAACGATTAATATAAGATTTATAAATGATTTTAAATTCTAAAAAAGCAATATTTATTTTCTAATAAATTTATCTTTATATGCTTATTTTTAGATTCTCATGGTTTTTATTTTGAATCTTGGACACACATTTCTTTAAGTTATACTTACACAAAGAGTTCATTGGGAAGATTTGTGTTTTTATTCAAATGGAATACAAAATTTTCACATGGTGTGATATTAATAACTTAATTCTGAAATAAGTTTTTTTACTACAAATTGCTATTGCATAATTGTTTGTTATGTTAGGAAATCAAAAGATGGTGAGATTGTGTTTCCATCATCCATGTCTAGAAATTATAAAAATATCATTTACTTATGAAATTTGTGCTCTCCTCATTTCAAATAGATCTTGTTATCGAATATGTATTTTATTATTAATGGTTATATTTTATTGTGTATAAAGTTAAGTATGTGTTTAAGTTTTATATTTGTAAAAATTATTAATTATTTTTTTTAAATACCTCTTAGATTTACTTTTTGTTTTTGTTGATTATTTCTACTTTTTAAGTTTAGTTTGGAGAACCTTTGAATAATTTCAAAAAGTCCTGAAGAATAGGAAAATATTAGCAACACAAAACATAGAGATTAAAGATCTACAAACTTCAAATCTCTCTTAGCTATCTCATATATGTTCCTCGATAGTCATTTTATCCTAAAGAGTGTTCTTGTCTAGAAAGTGGTTACCGATTATTGTATGCTAAAACAAATGAAGTATTGAAAATTATGCTTCGCATTAGGAACCTTGCTACAAATTTCAAACCTCTCTTACCCAATAGTGTTTCATATATGTTCCTCGATAGTCAGTTTATCCTAAAGAGTGTTCTTGTCTGGAAAGTGGTTACCGAGTATTGTATGTTAAAACAAATGTGAAGTATTGAAAGTTATAATTCCCATTAGGCACCTTGCTATGGAAATTATTGAATGGTGTTTACTATGATACGCATTGAAATTGGGCAGCCATGAATCCTAAACTATAATTGTTGGACGACCACTAAACACAAAGTATAATTGTCGGGGAGCCACGAAACACAAACTATATAGTTCTTTGAACAAATCCCAATTGAATAACATAGGGATGCAAACATGAGAACTAATCTATGTTATTTTGCTAGTTAGTTTTAATGAAATGCATTCCTTTGTTCTATTCAAGTCATTTCCACACATAGTAATTTCAAGATTAATGTGTTATTTGTTTTCATGATTAGGGATATACTACTTTTAATTGGTTTCAATAGCCTCTCTACATCTCTTTTCCTAAAACGACCCTTCAACTAACAATAGTAGTTTTATATTCTAGAATAGATGGTGTTTCATAAAAAAAGTGACAATGTTTCAATCAAGTGCTTCTCTTTTATAAAGATGAGATTTAAGAATTGATGATGTTTCATAAAAATATTAAAGAAACCTTGTAGAAGCATAAATGCTTTTTTTATTATTATAGGAAATTGCTTTGTAAAGGCTATTTTAAGATATCATTGTATCTATGGTTATATATTAATATTATAATATAGAGTCTAATTTCTAAACTTAAATTTTATTTTATAAAATATTAATATTTATAAAATATAAATTATAAAACTTATTTGCAAATTATTATTTGTTATAACAATTACTATAAAACATTTTATTAAAAAAGAATATCCATTTTTATAAATTTTTATTTTACCTAATTTTTATTCCCGAATACTTTTTCTTTCCCAAAAAACTAAGAACAAAAAAAGTATCAAATCACACCATCTCTGTAATAGGTAAATGCTTCTTTTTCCCATAAACCATAATACACCTTTATCGTGGAACTCTAATCAGTCTGAAAATAACATTAAAAAGAAAAACAATTTTATCTGCAATCAAATAAAAAAAATGTCACTAACACATTAATAAAGACTTTAATTTTAAAACAACCATAATGACACTATATTGATATATTATTAAAAAAACTATATAAAACAACTATAATGAAACTATATGGATACATCATTAAAGCAACTATGTAATTTATATTTTTAATTAATTTCATTTATAAAACATAAACAAATAGAGAGCAGAAGTCTTGTTAGTTTCGTATGTTCAAAAATACATTTAAAATAGTTGTCTACTAATTATGATTAACAATCACTTGTTAAATATTTAATTTGTGAAAATGCAATGCTCTTTTTGGTCTCAATACTTCGTGGAGGTGCAAGCTTAAATGTTAATGTTTTGCTTCTTCAAATATTTGAGCAATAATAAATTCTTAATATTTGTTTTAATCCCTCTACTTATTGCTTATATTGTGGATAAATTTGATAAGGTTTTAAGGCTAAAACATTTCAAAGTAAGTGATGTCTAAGTTACTTTCATCCTACACCTCTCTAGTAGGGTCCTATGTCATTTCAATGGCTTTTCCCTATATTGTTAGTGGTCTCATGTAAAAGGTTATTTTCTTTGCTATTAGCTTCTTATCATTTCATTTTATAGCTACATCTATTAGCAAGGTCTAAGACATTACCACCTCGTAGCTCTTGTTTATATACATATCATTTAATACATATACTTAATAGATACATCAATACAAATATACATGAATGCTCACATAATATACCAAGTAATATATATATATATATGAGAGTGTATTAGTATGCATAAAAGATTAATATAATGCCACTAATTCAATGTATGCATATCTATCATACTTTAGGTCAAATATACTTTTAGGTATATATATAAAAAAGAGAGAAAGGGGGAGTGGAGGTCTAAAGACGTGATGTTTTTCCCTACCATTTTTTTCTCACTAGTTTTAGTATGTTTTTCTCTACCATTTTTTTCTCACTAGTTTTTTTACTAAATTTAGCATTAAATTTTTGGAATTCGAGATAACATCTCTCAATCTTGCATAGTTCGTGCGCCCCATGGTTTTTGAAAGTGCTTTTTAACATTCAAATAAATGATTTGAATTTGGAAGAAATCATATTTAGAGAAAAACAATTGGCCAGCTTGTGGTCATTAGCTTTGCTTTTGACTAACAATATGTTGTTTTAAGTAACCTATTTCATATAAACGGGTGGAAAAGATATAAATATCATATAAAATATATAAATAGAGTGTTTTTAATGACCCAACACATTATTAATTCATTGGTAAGGTCTGAAACAAATTTAATTCTAAATATGATAAGTTTATGATGTACAAATGATTAAATTGACTTTAATTTTTAATGTTATAAAAGAGTAAGTTATTTTTTCAACGGATATGAAAATAATTTTTCACATTTCTTTGAAAATAGTGTAGATATATATGTAAATAATAATTTTAATAAATTTGTTTAAATGAAATAATATGTTTATGAATATTTTTTAATAAAAATATCGGTAATAAGATAATTTTTTGAAAAACAATTTTTCTAAAATTTTAAGACATCTAAATTTATGTATAAAAAAATGAAAAAATAATTTTTTTTATAATATGAATTGATATAGTTTTTAATAACATTTTTTTCTAATTTATATGATTTTGAAAACTTTTGGAATCTGAATTTTGTTGAATTTATGGATGTGTGGAGAACCTTCTATAATTGTTGAATTTATGGATGTGTGGAGAACCTTCTGCAATGAACAATCAAAATGCACGATATAAAAGAAATATTAGAGCACAAAAGAGATTTTATTGATCACGGGCCACTTCGAGGGGGAAACCTCCTTTGAGCAAGCTCAATACAAAATAACTCTTCGATGCTTTCATTAGCCTCAACACATAGTTATATACTAAGTCTAATCTAAACAACTATTACTCCACATGAATGTGGGATAATGCAACCTATTAACTAGATGACTTAACAACTATTACTTACTCCCCATGAATGTAGGATAATACATCATACTAATGGGACGACTTACAAAGCATATGTGTCCGACAAAATATACTGACAAAATAAAGAGGGGGGTTGACAGGGGTTCTTAACATCCCCTCCCTCTTAGAAAAAGCTTTGTCCTCAAAGCTTTAGATGTGGAAACTGCTACTAAATCTGAAGGAGTGGTTCCCATGTAGCATCCTCTGGTTGTATGTTGTGCCACTAAATTAAGACCTCTGTGATGGCTCGAGAGCGAAGCTGACAAGTGCGCTTATTGAGGATGGCCTCTGGTTCCAAAATGATGGGGCCTTCTATATCTAGCTCTGGTAAAACAGTTTGTGCTCTGATGTTGGAGTCAATCACTTTCTTGAGACAAGAGACATGAAAGACCCGGTGAATGCGAGAAGAAGGAGGAAGTTCCAATTTATAAACAACGGACCCAATCTTCTGAAGAACTTTATATGGCCCATATAAATTTGGAGCTAGCTTCTGATGCCCTTTGATTTTCAGGGAGGATTGCTTGTAAGGTTGCAAACAAAGAAAAACCATATCACCAACTTGAAAGGTGCACTCAGGACGGTGTTGATCAGCTTGCTGCTTCATGCAATTTCTTGCCATGTGAATATTCTCTTGCAGAATGTGAAGAATCTGATCATGGTTGTGTAGAACCATGTCAACTGCCTAAACTGGTGAACTATGGAGGGTGTATGGAAGGAGCACTGGGGATGGCTACCCATAAACAACTTCATATGGAGTCATTTTAGATGCAGCATGGTAGGAAGTATTGTACCACCATTCAACGAGAGGGAGCCACTTTTGCCATTGATGTTGTTGTTCAGAGGTGAAGCAATGAAGATAAGTTTCCAAGCATTTGTTGGTGACTTTAGTTTGACCATCTGTTTGTGGGTGATATCCTAAACTCATTTTCAGTTTGGTTTCAGTGAGGCGAAAGAGTTCGGTCCAAAAATGGCTTGTGAAAGTTGCATCGTGGTCTGAGGCAATGGAAGAAGGGATACCATGAAGATGGAATATCTGTTCCATGAAAATTTGTGCGACTAAGGAGGCAGTATATGGATGGCTAAGAGCACAAAAATGACTATATTTGGAGAGTCGATCAACCACAACCAAGATTACAGTCTTCCCTCTATATTTAGGGAGCCCGTTGATGAAATCCATCAAAATATATGTCCAAATCCTTGTAGGGATGGGAAAGGGTTCGAGCAAGCTGGGGAGGAGTGTAGTTTCACCCTTGTGGCACTGGAAGGTATTACATTCAACAACCATCTATTGAATTTCCCTTTTCATTCCCTTCCAAAATAAGTTACGTCGTGCCTACTCATACGTTTTGACGAACCTAGAGTGCCTTGCTACTGGAGAAGCATGGATTTCATAGAAGATAGCCTGGTGAAGATCTGTTCTCTGGGGAAGCACCAAGCGACCCTTGTATCATAGAGAAGAACCATCCCAAGAGTAATGCAGTACAAGAGAAGGATTACTGGCCAACTATTGGATGATTTGAGATAAGGAAGAGTCATTGACATAGCCTTGCTGAACAGATTGTAACCAATTTGGAATAGGCATAGAAATAGATGAAAGAGAAGCATGGTCATCAAATGTGTGGGAAAGAGCATCTACCACAAGATTGTCCTTACCCTTCTTGTAAGTGATCTCGTAGTCATAACCCATGAGTTTGCTAACCCATTTTTTTTGTGTTGGGGATGAGACCCATTGTTCCAGGAAATATTTTAGACTCTGGTGATCAGTCTTGATGCAGAAATGATTCCCTAAGAGGTGTGGACACCACTTCTATACGGCATGAAAATAGCCATCATTTCCTTTTCATATGTAGAGGTGGCTAAATTCTTACCAGATAGGGATTTGCTCGTGAATGCAATGGGATGTTCGTCTTGGAGGAGGACAGCACCAAGTCCATTGTCACAAGCATCACTCTCAATAGTGAAGGGCTTGGAAAAATTAGGCATAGCTAGAACAGGTGTGGTACACATAGCTTGTTTCAGTTTCTCAAATGCACACGCAATAGCAGGTGTCCATGCAAAAGCATCATTTCTCAGTAGAGTTGTTAATGGAGGTGCAATCTTCCCATAATCCTTGACAAACTTGTGGTAGTAGCCAGTAAGTTCCAAAAACCCATGAAGGCTCTTTAAGGTCTGAGAAGGTGGCCAATTTTTCATGGTATCAATTTTGGCAGGATCGACACAAGCCCCTTGTGCTGAAACAATATGCCCAAGATACTCTACTTCCTTCTACCCAAAAACAAATTTAAATTGTTTGGCACATAGATGATGATCACAAAAAAGTTGTAGTACAAGATCCATATGTTGGAGATGCTCAGCCCAGGTTTTACTATAGATGAGGATATCATCAAAGAAGACCAAAATGAAGTTTCACAAGTAGGGCCAAAATATTTTATTCATCAATGCTTGGAATGTGGAAGGGGCATTTGTGAGGCCAAATGGCATGACCAAAAATTCATAATGGCCATCATGTGTGTGGAAAGTTGTTTTAGGGATATTATCTGCATGGACACAAATTTGGTGATACCTAGAACGAAGATCCAACTTGGAGAAAAAATGAGCACCATGGAGCTCATCCTTAATTGTGATGTGATTAAGTGCTTGAAAGTCGATGCAAAGGTGCCATGACCCATATTTTTCTGGACTAGAAGGACCGATGAAGAGAGGAACTAGTGCTAGGGAAAATAACACCTTGCTTGAGTAAGTCGCGAATAAGCATCTCAATTTATGTCTTGTGGTGAAATGGGTAGCGATAGGGCCTGATGTTGGGAGGGACACTTCCATGAAGGAGCAGAATATGATGGTCCTCAGGTTGGGAAGATGGAAATCCCACTGGCTCAGCAAACACACATGCATATCAATCCAAAATTTGTTGGAGATCCAATGGAGTAGTTGAGATTGTTGTAGGTTGCATCTGAATGAAATGGAGTTGAGTGATGACAGCATGTGAACTTTTATTAATAATATTTTCCATGCGATGTGAACTGATGAGGCTGAGAGACCCTGGTTGTAAGCCCCACAATGTGTGTTTGGTACCATTGATCGAAAACTGCATCCAAAGTTCAACAAAATCCCTTAAAATGGGTCCAAGTGTGCGTAACCATTGAGCACCCAAAACCACATCACATCTACCTAAGGGCAAGCCAAACATGTTAGAGCACAAGTTATAATACCCCATAGAGATGCGCACATTACGACACTTCCCTTTGCAAGGTAAGGTGCCCCCATTGGCAATCATGACTTCAAAGTTGGAGCAAGGATGGATGAAACAATCAGCCTGTTTGGCGATCCTCAGGTCAATGAAGTTGTGTGCTACCAGAATCAATGAGTATTGTAAGAGGGATTTTTTAAGAACCCTCTGACCTGCATGGTTTGTGGGGTGGTGACTCCAGCTAAGGCATGGAGAGATATCTCTGGTTGGTCATCTAGAGTAGGAAGTTGTTGAATGTCACCATCATCATCTGTGGGATCCTGAGCATCATAAAAAATTTCAGGTGTGGGTGGAGAATCCACTTCCAAGAGATAGATTTTTTGCTCAACACATCTATGTGCCCGGGTGAATTTATTGTCATAATTATAACAAAGCCCTTTTTCCCGACATTCTCGCATCTCTGCTTCAGACAAATGCTTGATAGGACTGGTTCTAGGGGCTAGAGGATTTTGGGTTCTTTGAGGAACCATAGGTTTGAATGGAACAAGAGTGGATTTGGAATGTTGTTGAGCCTGGATCTTGTCCTCTGCTAGCTTAGCCAACCCAATAGCTTCCATCATTGTGTTGGGGAAGAACATTTTAACCTCAGAGCATATTGCATCCTTTAGACCACTAATAAAACAACTGAGGTAGAATGCATCAGGAAATCCCTCTTTGTGATTGGCGAGTTTCTCAAATTCTGTCTGATACTCCCTGACAGTGCCATTTTAGCGAATTTTGGTGAGTGCTCCTGTGAATTCATTAAAAGCACTAGGACCAAATCACTGCAAGAGGAGTTGGGAAAAATCTCTCCACTTTGGCTCGGCATGAGCCTTGATGTACCAACGGAACCATTGAAGTGATTCATGTTCCAAATGAAAGGATGTAAGGGGGACTTTATTGACATCAAAAGTGTTATGCAAACTGAAATATTGTTCTTCCCTATAAATCCATCTAGTCGGATCATCACCATTGAAGAAAGGAAAATCCAGCTTCAACCCGCGAAAGTTACTAAACGATGAGAACCTAGTGTGTGCAGAAGACTCAAGCCGGCAGCGGTTGTTCGTGGGTGAATGTTGAAGTTGGAGTTCGAGAATTTTTTGATCTAGATCCTCAAGTTTGGACTTGATGGCGTCAAGATCTTCTTCCATTTTTTTTATTTGCTCCAGCGCGGGTGACAACCATAAGTAGTTTTTTTTTTTTTCATTTTAGGCAATGGGTAGAAAAAAAAATGGAGAGGGTTTTAGAAAAGGATATTTTTTATTTGGGAAAAATTTGGGGGGGTAATTAGCGTTTTACGGGGTTTTGGACACTATTTTAGGGACAAGAAGCAGAAAATGGGAATTTCAGAGGTGGGATGAAGGAATTGGAAAATTTGACAGAGGGACAATGAAGCAAAAATTAAAAATGAACACCGTGGAAAAATCTGAAGGTGATTGGGTGAGAATCAAAGAAGTTATGACAAATTCTAAAAATTGACAAATGCGGAATTTCGGCCTTGAGGAAGTGAAATTGGGGATAAGGGCCTCAATGAAGGAATATGCAGAATCGTATCAGGGGGGTGACAGTGAAATTTCAAGGAAAACAGAGCTAAATCAAGGAAGATATGGATGAAAAATAGATATTGTTGCAAGAACAACTGTAAGGTGGACAGAGCCAGGAAGCATGGCAAAAAAAAAAAATTCCCAAAATGCCACCCAACGATCCCAAGAAAGTGCTCTGATACCAGATGTGGAGAACCTCGTGCAATGAACAATCAAAATGCACAATATAACAGAAATATTGGAGCACAAAAGAGATTTTATTGATCACAGACCACTTCAAGGAGGCAACCTCCTTTGAGAAAGCTCAATACAAAATAACTCTTTGATGCTTTCATTAGCCTCAACACATACTTACATACTAAGTCTAATCTAAACAACTATTACTCCACATGAATGTGGGATAACGCAACCTATTAACTAGACGACTTAATAATTATTACTTACTCCCCATGAATGTGGGATAATACATCATACTAATGGGATGACTTATAAAGCATATGCGTCCAACAAAATATACCGACAAAATAAAGAGGGAGGTTGACACGGGTTCTTAACAGGATGAGACTCTTTATATGTGGGGTGGATTAATTTGATTACTAAAATAAAGAGTAAAAGTTAACAAGTGTAAATCTTTTTATTATCAAATAATTTCTCTTCATTATTAAAAGTCATACTCTAAGAAAAATTTATTTAAATAATGGTAAATTTTACTATTTATTTTATAAGCATTTATTTACAAAAATTAGTTTTTAAAATAGAGTGTTTATTAAAAGTCATACGCTAAGAAAAAATCATTTAAATAATGGTAAATTTTATTATTTATTTTATAAGAATTTATTTACAAAAATTAGGTTTTAAAATAGAGTGTTGAAGATTTTTTTTTCCTAAAGGAAGAAAAATTTCATAATTATGTTTATATGTGTTTAGATATTATTTGATATTTTGTACTTCCTTGTTGTGTACAAGAGAGATTCATTTCATGGTTGTAGTATCTTGTTATTACGTTCATAGGTGTGTTGCTATGGTAGTGCTTAAATGCATTTTGATTGAGATTTAAATAAATAAGCTTCACTTAAGCGGATATCACTTTTTGTTTTTTTGTTTTTTTATTAAATAATATTTGTTTTATGTTTATATTAATAAGTTTAATGTTTATTTTATACCATAAATGGATAACTATAATGATCTAGTAATTAGTTTAATGTTTTGTTTAATAGCCACCCATCTCCACAAAACTAAGTGGTTGGGTGAGTCCATTTACCGACCACTTTAGGCTCAGTGTAACAAGTGTAGAACCAATATTTATTTCAGGGTCGTCCTATCTTATGCTTAGATGCATCTTGATTAAGATTTAAGTAAGCTTCACTTAAGTGGATATCATATTTTCATATCAATTTTTGTTTTTTTATTAAATAGTATTTGTTTTATATTTATATTAATTAGTATAATGTCTATGTTAACTATAACAATATGGGAATTAGTTTGATGTTTATCTTTCATTTAACAAGTAGCCATTTCGAACTAAGTGGTTGGTTTCACCTATCCATGTTTAGTGGCCATTTTACTTGTGGTTGTGCCATTACTAATCATAGTTTAGCCTTGTTTATGATGATGATGGTGATTAATATCCACTCAGACCAACTTTGGTCTAGTGGACCTTAAGAAGGATAATACTTGGTTTACTTTAAAATAGTGTTCCTATGCCCAAAAATCTTTCCAAGCTCACTATAGTTTTGGAAAGTTAGGGGGTTATAAATGTTTGTATTGTAGCAAATACTATGAAACACATATTGTTGGCTCACCAAACTGACACTCTTTGCATTTCTTTGCATCCTCCAAACCCATTTTTGATCTCTTTGTTTGATCCTTTAACCCCATAAATCCCTTTATATTTTCACATGTCTACCCAAATACCCAACAAGTATTGTAAGGTATGATAATTCATCAAATCCCTTTGATTTCCTCTAATTTAATGATTAAATGTAATTCTAGGAAGATTGTGACTTATTATATTAGATTCTGCAGCATACTTTGATTTCAGTAGTAGATTAAATATCATGAAGATTCGCTATACTCTAGGCGCTAACATATTTCTCAAGTAAAGTCGAATCCATCCAGCTCAATTCTCATTGATGACTCACATATAATCAATACAATCTTCATCTCTAGGCACTACGTGCCATAGAGATGAAGTTATGTTATGAGATAATGAATTCAGAGAATCTCGAGCATGAAGAAGTTAGTCATTAATTGACATAATCATTTACCTTCTGCAAATAGTTGTATTGTTAAATAGATGATAGGTTTTGATTACTGAAAAATCTAGATTAGTTATCCTAGATCTTGAGCTATAAAAGCCATGGATCGAAATGTAAAAGGGAAAAATATATATGGAGGATTAATAGAAGAATTGCGCTGCTCAGGTGTTTATTTTCTGAATTGAACAGAGTTCAATTCGTACAATGTTGTTCTTATTATGTTAAGTAATGATACATATGTTTCTTTACACTGTAATTTGATCTGTTTTTTGTTGTTAATGTTCTCTTCATTTTAGAATCATGGTTGTAGCTTAGAGTTTAGTCTGTAAGTCATTTAAGGACTTATGGCTTTCTTGGTAAGAATCCACCAAGAAGATCATAAGCCCTTCCCATGTAACCTTAATTCTGGTATAGTGTATATAAGTTAATCTCTATTTTCATTAGAAGTAAGAATTGTATTTAAAGTAGCTGTAGAAAGTACATTTACATATGTTTGAAATCAGTCCGTTCATTGTGTGATGGGTATTGAAATAATGTGCACAAATGTTTGATAGGATTAAGAATTGAGATCGAATTAATACATTTATAAGATTGAGTTGAGACATTCTTTAACTGTTTTCAGTTTCATAGATTTGATTTCTTTATTGAATTTTTAACTTTTAGTTCAATAAAAATAGTTTTGACTTTAGCTTTTAGCTTAAATACAGTTCTTTTGCAAGCTTGAATTCTTGAATGTAGAATATTTAGTTATAGTATTCCAAAATTCATTTATCTCGCTATAGTTGCAGATGTGAGTTAATATTGGATATTTTAGCTCCATAAGACTGTTTAATTTATATATTGCTTTTTATAAATTTGATCTTTTTTAATGAAATAGCCTTAGTTGCATTCAACTATAGGATCTACAGATCTCATTTTGCTTTATCATAAACTCTAGGTTAATTAAGGTATTTCTTTTAGTAGAACAGGATTCTTTTGAATATAGCTTTAGACTTGGTAAAGTATCCTCTGCAAATTTCATTTGTCCTGATGTAGTTTTTAAATGCAAGTAGTTTCAATTACCAGTAATTTACAATAAAAATTGAATTGAAAAGTGAACGCTGTGCTAGTATCAAACTTATTAAAACTCATACTAAAATTAATTCATCAATTTGACAAAAGCATTAAGTATTAAATGAGAAATTAATTTCCCAGTTCACTTTCTGTCACCTATTATGTTTTCTCTGTCAATATGAAGTTTTCCACTTATTTATTATAGTTTCTAAATTGTGTTAGAATAAATGGTTCTCACTGGTTTATGATTTAGTATTAGAATTATTTTGAATATAGATTAAAGGGTATTTCCATTTCTGCTTGGCATTTGAATGCTTTGTAGACCTTAGATGTGAGAGTATTTAGTCAGCATTAGGATTTTAAATTTAAATGAATTTGATGATTAATATATTAGGAATATTTGTATTAAGAATTTTTAATAATCTCTAGATTAGATTAAATCAACTTAGAGTATATTAGATTAGGATAGGCCCTAATCCTATACATATAGTTCTTGTGCTCAAAGTTTACCTCCCTGGGTTGACATTTTATGAAGGGTATTTGTAGTGATATATTTAGCTCAACATTTTGGCGTCGTTTCCATGGAGGTGTTGAAGGGGTTGTAGTCTAGGTAGATATGTTTCTTTTACATTACACAACAAGGGGGAGGGGAGAACGGTATGACGAAAGGTAAGAACCTACGCATCCACTATAGTGGGGTGCCCCAAAGCCTTGTTGTTCTTCTTATGCACAAATTTGTTATAATGGAAAGTTTGATTTATTTAGGGTATGTTTCCATTTCTGCAAATATAGATAGTTAACTCTCACATAGGAAAGAACCCTTGCATACTATTGAAAGGAAAAACACACTTGCCTCAAAAGTAACTGCAGGAAATGAAACTACCTAGATTTCAAAATTAAGATTTCTTTCAAGTAGGAACGTTTTTTTTTGTTTAGGGTGTAATTTCTTTCATTTCAATATTAGTTTTTTATTGCATAAATATTAGGTTATTTTGCACCCACAACACTTAATTCAAACTTAGTTTCTTTTCTTTTGAGTTATTTACAATTTTTTGTAATACATGCATTTAATTTTCTGCATAAACAATTTTTCTGCAAATAGTTTAATTTTAGCTTTAAAATTTGAACTTTAAAAAAATCCATTGGGGTGTTGTAAGAAGCTTGTTACTGACCCATGTATGAAGCAAGACATTTGAACTAATACCAATCTTAAGGATGTTCAAAAATTTGTTGAGTAGAGATGGGCTTATTACCAAAAGGAGATTCTTAAATCTTTGAGGCAGTATCAGGTCCATATCTGAAGAAGAATTCATCTTCCCAAGTAGGAAGCAAATCAATAAGTATCCTCAGCATGAAGATCTAGATCTATTCATCCCTACGTCCTCATTTGGTGAAGGAACCCAAGGATCATGGATAGCAACAAAGGAAGAAGATCAAATAGAACCTGAAATTACAGAATTTATTGCTTCCCTTGTATTAGAGGAAGAATATCAACTTGGATTAGAAATAAATGATACTAAAGAAGGAAGCCAAGCAAGTCAAGAATCTAATAAGTCATGGACTGAATCAGCTTTCCAACTCCAGATTTACTTTTCAACAAATTTTGAAATCCAGATCATATGAGAAGTTGGTTCTTCATATAATATGGGTATTTGTATACACTATGTGAACGAGAATGTTTTAGAAATCCTAATTTGTAGGTGGTTACACTGAAAGTATGCATATACTTGAAATAATATTTTTACTTCCAGTAGAATAGGGTAGTATAGGAAATAAAAAAAATAAAATAAAATAAAGATAATAAAAAAAGTAAAGAGAAAAATAAACTTTACTGTGAAAATAGTTGTTTGGCACAATCTAGCAGGGGTCTAGTTAGAAAACCAGGTGACTAGCTGGCTAGGATCCATAATAAAACTTGTTGGTGGTGTCTACTTCATTTCTGCAAAAATATCTTTTCTTCTGTGCTCAGCTGGATGATGGGAGATTTATTAAGGCTCTCCTTCCAGCAAGTTTCATCCCATCGACTTCAAAAGATTTTCTGGGTCTGAAACTTGAGACATTTTTAGGTACCCTGGAGCCTACATTCCTCAATGGAAAGCATCCTTGTCCTTTTCTAAGGAAATCCATTAATGTTTCTTGCCAAGTGAATTCTATAGTTCATTTGACTCCAATAAATCTATTCATGAATGTTAGGATGTACCAAGTGCCTTGATTTCCATTAACATTAAGGGTGGAATATCTCACATTGGTTAACAACTCTCCTCATTGGTTGGTAATCCAATGATTTATATATATGTTCGACACCAACAAAATTTATTCAGATAGGTAGATTTGAACAAAGAAAATTATGTGGATGAATACCTTATAGTTCTTTACTCTATAAATCATGGATAGTTCCAGTAGTTGCAGCTTTTATTTTGGGTACAGAACAGTCCCTTCTTCCATTTTCTATAGAAATCCAATAACATTCAGCACAGTGGAAAACCTATCAGAAGAAACATTCTCAGTTTTGTAGTAGCACAATATTTGGATCAAAGCAAGAGCAGCTTGTCAGAGAAATTCCATTCTATCACAGTAACTACAACATGCACATAAACTTTTGACAGCCAAGGTATTTCTTAAAAACTTGGTCTAAATAAGGTAAATCTTATATGAGGTAACAACCTTTTCTATGAATATGTTTATTTCATTAAAATTAAGGAAATTTTAGTATGGAATATACTTACATACTTGCTAAGCCTATACCCTCATATAATTTATACCATAATTTTTCTTGTCATCATCATTCTACCTTTGTTTGTCATCATACTTTTACTTTTTTTAATATAAATCCTTTTTACCCTACCTCTGTTTGTCATCATTCTACAACCATATTTATATATTATAAATAGATATTCATCTCTATGGCACATAGTGCCTAGAGATGAAGATATTATCACCTTAAAAATGTATGATGACGTCTTTGTTTCCTCTATCCATGAAACACTCTATTCATTCATTCACGTCTTCATACACAACAATTCATCATTACACTGGCAGTTCAAGATCTTCATAAACTTTTCATGCGTCATGCATTTGAATGATCATTAAATATGAAGCTTATGAATTACTGTTACATCTAAAGCATTAGAAGCCTCAAGAAACTCTTTTCAGACCTATTATATGCCTATCCAATAACCTTCATCATTTTCCCAGTTTCTGTTTCATCCTCTGTTTCCTATCCAAATTACAGTCTCAGATAAAATTATGGGGCGGAAGGGAGTCGAATTCCATGAGACGAGTTCTTTTTCTATGTTGGAAGGTTTTCCTGAATTCAATGCATGCAAGAAAAATTTGAAGGCATCTGGTATCAATTTTTCCAAAACTTTCAGGGGTATGATGACAAAATCACGTTGTATTTCGCACAGGGATTTGATGGGAAGGTAGTATACATTGGAAAATTTATTATGACAGTGTCTGAGAAAAAAATAGTTCATGCAACTAGTCTGCCTTATCATGGGTAGCATTGGTTTAAAAATAAAACCATAGAGCGTGCAGTTTGAACCAAGTTTTTAAAGGAGGAGCATCAGTATGCAAGCTGGAAGAAGGGTTTTCCTCAAGGTTGGATTCAGGATGAATGGCACAATGTGCTTTATGTATTACATAAACATTTGACTTGCGAAAGGAGGTATGTCACCACTCTGAATTACCATGTCCACCTACTTTTGCATTTTGAAGTTGAATTGGAAATGAATTTCTCGTAATTTATGTGCAAAAGTCTAGCTAAGATGTTAAGACGGGTTCAGAAGCACTCTAGTAATCCTGACAATAGTCTCTACCATCATGGTTTGATTAAGATTCTTATTGAAGATTAATTGCGTGTTTGTAAGGATACCTAGGCTAATTTTGTGGGAAGAATTTGGGGTCTCCCTTCATCCAAAATCCCTCATTCTCCACACATTCCATTTTCTCCCCAAACTAAAGGTCATTAATTAGAACCTGTTCTTGACCCAAAGCTAGAACCACCCCTGATTGATCTTTTCGCCTATGTATTACAGAAATCCAAAAGGCAACGACCTCAGCCGAAAAGCTGCAATGTTGTAGAATCCAAAATGTTGCAGTGAACCACCAAAAGTATGATAAAGCAACTTCTTAAACCCTCTAATCCAGCCCTCAATGTACTACAACCGTCTGTTTCAGTTGATATGGAAGAATCCCTTGAGTCAGAGCCAGATATCCTTGAGAGGAAAAATCAAAAGAATACTCCAAGTCCACTTCCTCCATCATCTCCTCAGAAATTTGACTTTGTATATGGTGAACATTCTGATTTTATTCTTCCTAATTTTGGTTTTGAACATCTAGACCCTTATTTGCATGTAAATCCTCTTGTTTTAAAATATGGCTCGTGGAATGTAATCCTGAACTGTTTAACCCTCAATAGTTTGACTATGGGTCTCCTGAAGATAATTCACCTACATAAGAACCATGTGGTGAACATATACCTGAAGTTTCTACCACTTCAGCTATACCTTCTATAATTGCCCAGCTGTAGAAGAAAAATAAGAAGATTAAGAAGCTTAAACTAGTACTCAGGTCATATGAACAAGCCCAATAGGAAAAATACCTATTGATTGCAGAATCTAAGAAATATAATGAGCAATGGAGAAATTCTAGTCTTAAGCTCCTATAGAAGAATGAGAAACTAAAAGGAAAGTGTGATAAAGCAGTTGTGAACATAAAGCACCTTCATAAATTAGTGAGGAATTGGAGAGTTGAGGCCTCTAAGAACTTATCACATATTAGTATGTTAAAGAAGAAATTGAAGGAGTGATCAAATCCAGCTAGTAGAAAATTGAACATCATGGTCAATGCAGCATAAGCCCTGTCGGTGGCATTGAAACTCAGTTTTGAAATTTTGAAACTTCGAACAGGTATGTTTGGATGGGGACATAAAAACAGATAGGTGTGGGAGAGTTTCCAGAGAACAGGACAATGAAGAATTGGATATTATTGACAATACATCATAAATTTTGTCAGAAGGATTCGAAATCAATTGAAATTTTTGAAATTTTGAAAAGGAATGTTTGCATGAGGACACTAAAATACATGGGCGTGGGAGAGTGTTGGCTCTCCAAATTGACACTCTTTGCATCTCTTTACATCCTCCAAATCCACTTGTGGTCTCTTCGTTTGATCTTTTGACCCCATAAATCCCTCTATATTTTCACTTATCTACCCAAATTCCCAACAAATATAGTACGGTATGATAATTCATCAAAACCCTTCAATTTTCTCTAATTTAATGATTAAATGTAATTCTAGGAGGATCATGTCTGATTATATTAGATTCTGCAACATACTTTGATTTCAGCAGCAGATTAAATATCATGAAGATTAGCTATACTCCAGGTGCTGCCATCTTACTCAAGTAAAGTCGAATCCATCCAGCTCAATTCTCCCTTTGACCCAATAAATGCCTCTATATTTTCACATGTCTACCCAAATACCCAGCAAGTATAGTAAGGTATGATAATTCATTAAAACCCTATGATTTCCTCTAATTTAATGATTAAATGTAATTACAGGAAGATCGTGATGGATTATATTAGATTCTATAGCATACTTTGATTTCAGTAGTAGATTAAATATCATGAAGATTCGCTATACTCCAGGTGCTAGCATCTTGCTCAAGTAAAGTCAAATCCATCTCGCTCAATTCTCATTGATGACTCACATATACATTAGAGGAAATTTCAACTCAAAATGGGCCTTTTAACTTTTATTCAAATTCCATTTCATCATGTGTTAACCAATGAAATTGCTTTAAATTTGAAATACCGTATAGGTCTTAAACACTTTTTTAATATATATTTGGGGATAGGTATCATAAAAAAAACTACTTTTTTTGTTTGTATTTTTGACATATCTCCCTGTGTTTTTACTCAAATTTCAATCAGGAGAGCTCATTGGATGCGGAATTTAATTCCACATCCAACGAGCTCTCCCGATCAAAATTTGAGTAAAAACACTAGGAGATATGTCAAAAATACAAACAAAAAGTAGTTTTTTTCTTTTCTTCCTCCAAAATTAATAAATATTATTTTATTGATTTTAACTATTATTTTATTAATTCATTTTAGGAGGCCCATTTTGAGTTGAAATTTGCTCTAATGATCAATGCAATCTTCATCTTTGGGTACTACGTGCCATAGCGATGAAGATCTGTTATGAGATAACGAATTTAGAGCATCTCGAGCATGAAGAAGTTAGTCATTAATGGACATAATCATTTACCTTCTGCAAACAATTGTATTATTAAATAGATGATAGGTTTTGATTACTGAAAATTTGGGATTAGTTATCCTAGCTCTTGAGCTATAAAAGCCATGGATCGAAATGTAAAAGGGAAAAATATATATGGAGGATTAACAGAATAATTTCACTGCTCAAGCATTGGTTTTATGAATTGAACAGAGTTCGATTCATACAATGTTGTTCTTATTATGTTAAGTAATGATACATATGTTTCTTTAGACTGTAATTTGATTTGTTTTCTATTGTTAATGTTTTCTTCATTTTAGAATCATGGTTGTAGCTTAGAGTTTAGTCTGCAAGTCATTTAAGGACTTGTGGCTTTCATGGCAAGGATCCACCAAGAATACCATAAGCCCTTCCCCCGTGACCTTAACTCCTATATAGTGTAGATAAGTTACTTTATGTTATCATTAGAAGTAAGAATTGTATTTAAAGTAGTTGTAGAAAGTAGATTTACATATGTTTGAAATCAGTCCTTTCATTGTGTGATGGGTATTGAAATAATGTGCACAAATGTTTGATAGGATTAAGAATCGAGCTCGAATTAATACATTTATAGGATTGAGTTGAGACATTCTTTAACTATTTTTCAGTTTCATAGATTTAATTTCTTTATTGAAGTTTTAGCTTTTAGTTCAATCAAAATAGTTCTGACTTTAGCTTTTAGCTTAAATATAGTTCTTTTGCAAGCCTGAATTCTTGAATGTAGAAGATTTAGTTATAGTATTCCAAAATTCATTTATCTTGTTGTAGTTGTAGATGTGAGTTAATATTAGATATTTTAGCTACAAAATATCGTTTAATTTATATATTTATTTCTGTAAATTTGACTTTTTTAATGAAATAGCCTTAGTTACATTCAACTATAGGATCTGCATATCTCATTTTTCTTTATCATAGACTCTAGGTTTATTCAGGTATTTCTTTCAGTAGAATTGGATTCTTTTGAATATAGCTTTAGACTTGGGAATAATATCCTCTACAAATTTCATTTGTCCTGATGTAGTTATTAAATGCAAGTAGTTTCAATTACTAGTAATTTACAATAAAAAATGAATTGAAAAGTGAACTCTATGCTAGTATCAAACTTATTAAAACTTATACTAAAAGTAATTCATCAATTTGACAAAAGCATTAAGATATTAAATGAGAAACTAATTTCCTAGTTCACTTTCTCTCACCTATTATGTTTTATATGTCATTATGAAGTTTTATTCTTATTTAGTGTAGTTTCTGAATTGTGTTAGAATAAATGGTTCTCATTGGTTTCTGCTTTCGCACTAGAATTATTTTGAAGATAACTTAAAGGGTGTTTCCATTTCTTCTTGACATTTGAATGTTTTTTAGATCTTAGATGTGAGGGTATTTAGTTAGCATTAGGATTTTAATTTTAAATGAATTTGATGATTAATAGATTAGGAATCTTAGTATTAATCATTTTGAATAATCTTTAAACTAGAGTAAATTAGCTTAGAGTAGATTAGATTAGGATAGGCCCTAATCCTGTACATACAGTTCTTGTGCCTCAAAGTTCACCTTCCTTGGGTTGACATTTTATGAAGGCTATTTGTAGTGATATATTTAGCTCAACACAGATGTAATGTGGATTTAAGAAAGACAATCTAAGAGAATTTTATTTTCATCATCAACACTCATAGACTCACATTGATGGAAAACCATTTCCACCATGGAGTTTTAGGAATAGACCAATGCCTTGTTTCACTATGGATTTCATGAGAGTTGATTGTAATCTTGGGATATATTAATTTTCTTCTATGAGCTATTTAATACCGAGAGATACTTATGATCTTCCAAGTTAATATTAATGATCTCCTTATAGTATCTTAATTTTATCTCAACCACTAAATTTTCCTCACACCAAACTTTCTCTTAAAACTTAGAAGTAATAATATTTTTGACATTATCAATGTTCTACAAAATGTTGTTTCCCTCAATGCCCCAATTGTTTAACCACGCCATGGTATCTTTACGCAAACACCGCTTGAGGTGTAGTTGGTTTTGACTTGAGTTTAAAGCAATTTTAGGAATTCTCTCATTTTGGCATGTTATTTATCTTATGCTTGTACATCAGGTGCCTAGTCATAGCCATTCTCTCAATGGGGGAAATACCCACTTCTATCATGAGAATAGGATAAGGTGTATTGATTTTGATTGTTAGGTCATAAGTTATAAATCGCTTATGGATTTGCTTAATCTTCCTCCAAGATTCTCTAGAAATGATGCACCCCCATACTTCACAACCATATAAGATAACAGGGATGACAATAGTTTCAAAGAGGAACTTCTTTTTATCCCACATGACCAGATTGGCTGATTTACAGTTATTTTCAAGACCAAAATAAGCTTTATGCCCTCCATTAATCATTTTCTCAATGCTATAGTTCCAATTGAGCTTGTGATGAATATCAATTCCGAGATACTTGTAAGAAGTAACTTCCTCTAGATTTCTATTATCATAAATAAAATTTGCATAGGTGTCTTTCTTAGATTTTATAATCATGATTTTTGTCTTGTCGGTGTTAACAGTCATACCCATGTTAGAGAAAAAATATTTAAGAATTCTTAATTTCTTATAGAGATCATAAGGACGCCTTATCATAAGAACAATATTATCAACATAAAGTAGGAGTATGATAGCTATCCCAGCTAAGATTGCACTGGCGTAACTTGCTCCATCTAAATACTTTTCCATCTTATCAATGTAAATGCCAAAAAGGGTAGGGGGGAGAGAGAAACCTTGTTTAACTCCAATATTACAATTTATATCCATTGTCCACCCCTCATTATTCTTAAACTTGGCAATGAACTTTTGGTAAAACCTAATTGCAACAACTCTCAGCTCAAAAGGAACCTTAATCTCCTCTAGCCTATTCCATAGGTTATTTCTAGGCACTCTATCAAAAGATTTTCTAAAATCCATAAAGCAACAAAATAGGCCAGACATATTATTACGACATTCCTCTACAATGATCGTAAGCATACTAAGGTGGTTCATGGTTGAATGATTCCTTATAAAACCTGCTTGGCCTTTACCCTGCTTACCTTCCATTTGTAGCCATTCATTGATATTCTTTCCTAAGATAATACCATAATAACTTAGCTAAAAGAGGGCTAACCATAATAGTCTGATAATTAGAGGGGGCATTTTTATCACCACTTTTGAAAATAGGAATAATGAGGCTTTGACTCCAAGGTGTAGGAAACCCTTGCTTGACCGCTAGATTAAAGAGTTTGTGGATGTGCAGGATGAGGACATGCTCTCCAATTTTTAAGATTTCCACTTGGTAGCGTTCAATGTCTTTGGCTTTTCCATTTTCTAAGAGCTTAACCCTAACTAGAAAAAATATTCCCTTGTAAGAAGGGTTTGAATGTTATCTTATGATATCTGGGGTTTATTAAATCTTTATAAGATATAATGTCAAAGACCTCCATTTAAATTATCTTGTCACGAAAATCTTATATAATTACAATAATGGGTTATAAAGAGTTCAATTCATACAAAATATATATGGTATTGGACAATTAACTAGCTCTTGACCATTTAGAGTAAATTAAATAAACAACAACACATTATGCACAATTAATCATTTTATCTTAATTTCATACATGTAACTAAATGTTACTTATAATTACTATTTAATTTTATATTAAAAGATATATAAAATTAAAATTAAAGTTTAATATTTTTTTATTAAATTTTAATTTGCATCTAGAGAAGGTAGGTGCTCTCGAGCCCATTCTGGGAGAGATATGTTGTCACTTTGTACGTGATGCTCTAATAAAATAATAATAAATTTTATATCCAACATGTCGGCCTACACAAAATTAAAATTAATAATAAAAAATAAAAAATTTAATTATCTCCTCAAAACAATGTCCGCCATACAAACAACCCAATATGGGGATATATTGTAATGTTCATACCTAACAAAATAATAATTAATTAATTAATTAATTATAGGCAAAAAAATGTTGAAATCATGTGCGAGGCCTCCTAAATAGCCCATGGTTTTAATGTACATGGTTTAGTAGGGCCTTGCAAACGGTTTTAAAACCATGTGCAAGGCATCCTAAACAACCCATGGGTTTTATTGTACATGATTTATAAGGGCCTTGCAAATGGTTTTAAAACAATGTGCAAAGCCTCCTAAACAACCCGTGGTTTTATTGTATATGGTTTAGGAGGACGTTACACATGGTTTTAAAACCATGTATGAGGTAGATGTTTTGAATACTAATATACTTTAATTTATTCAATAAGTAAGAACCATAACATGATTTTACATCTCAATAAGGATAGTATTGCAAGGTTTTAAATAAGGGTTTCTAAATTATGGGACTATGAAATATAACTATTAAAATATGGTTTTTTAATAGTTAATCATTTATAATAATAAAAAATATTTAAAGAAATGTTTATCAATAAGTTTTTTTTCAATTATATTTTAAATATGGTTTTCAAAATATAATTGAAAATTACCAAATAGTATAATATTATAATGTTTTAATAATTATAATATTTTAATAGATATATGTTTTAATAGTTTGAATAGTAAAAATGTTTTTAAATTTTTTTTATTTTATATTTTTAAATACTTTTCAGAGGTTTTTTTTTTTAAATACTTGAAAACATTGAAAGTAACAAAATTTCTTCTTCTTATGATGGGTATGTTATTATACATATAAAATGGAAAAAAATCTTAAAATAAAATAAAATAAAATCTAATCCTAACATAAAATAACCAAATATAAAAACATGTTCAAATAAATTATAAATTATATTTATTTAATGTTAATTATTTGAAGTTCAAAAATTTAATAATCTGAATACATGTAGTCAATCATAATACTTTATTATTGTATTTGGAATACTTTTATCTAATCGATTTAGAGTAAGTCTAACTATTCATAATACTTTATTTCAAGATCTAACCAAAGTGTTTTTCACTGCACATTATTTCAAAAGGAAATTCCATGTTCGACTCATTCACTCGGTGATGTTACATTATCATCTGTGTTGTCATTGTCAGCGGACGAAAATATCTCGTGCTTCCGTGTAGAGAAAAACCTGTTTAGAACGCAAAATTTACGTTGGATATTCCGTGGAGAGAAAAACCTGTTTAGAACGCTAAATTTACATTTGAAATATCCACGCTAATTTTAGAATCAAAACCTTTACCATGTTTAGAGCATCAACCGTCACGTTACTCCTCTGTCTTGAAACAAGATACGGATGGAGATCGTCCACGTCAGATTAAAAATGTCAGCGGAGATTAAAAATCATTTCAAATCCGGAGTAACCGTTGTATGATAACGGCATTCTTATGCAGAATTCCAATGTGAATTTACCGAAATGGGAATGGGTGACCGGTAGATTTAAAAAACATTTCAAAATCCTTTGACGGAATGGTGACGAGGAGATTAAAAAGCATTTCAAAACTTGGGTAGTCTGTGTATGGTAACGGCATAGTTGATGCAAAAAGGCAATGCGAATTTAGAATGCTTTTATAATTGAACTTAGAATGCTTTAGAATGCTTTTATAATTGAATTTAGAATGCTTTTATAAGGGTAGAGGGTTATTGGCCTTTTTACATCATCTCATGTCTGTGGCTAGCTTGTTATTTCTTGAAAACGCTCATCATCTCATGTCGGAAGGAGGCACGGAGGTAACGCCTGATATTCAAGAATTAGTTATAAGATTTAATTCATAAATGAAATGGTAGGTTTACTTCATATTGGCTAAGTTTAGATCTGTTTCTTATTGTTATTGTTTTTCAGAGCGTGTTTTAGGATTTCAGAGCCTGCATCAATTGGATTTGTATATTTGCAGGAAGGAGAGGATGCCCAGAGGCTTCCATGGCTATTGCTACGGCAGAGCTTGCAGTGGCTCAGTTGTTGCCCACTTTTGATTGTGATCCGTTCTGGCTGTTGGATACGATTCGAAGGCAAGTTGCAAATCTGTACTCGATGGATTTTTAAGTTTTGTTTATATTAGTTTTGGCAGATGTTGATTCTTAATTACAGGTTATCAGATCTTCGAAATGATGGATTTCTATGGTACTGTCTCCAATCCGGTGATTTACTTAACCACTAATTGTTTGCAAACACTCACTGGGAATGGTATTGGGCATTTAGTACTATGTCTTCATGAA